>VWYP01016372.1:7395-50071 GCA_013400435.1 Pycnonotus jocosus
AGGCGGCGCGGGGCCACGCCCCAACAGGCCACGCCCACGCCGTCTCCGCATCCCGCTCCGCTGGGGCGCGCGGCGGGGGCGGGGCCAAGAAAGGGAGGGGTGGGGCGGTGGGAGAGACACCGCCCCCCTCACCGATACCGGCACCGGCACCGGCACCGGCACCGGCACCGACACCGGCACCGCCACTGCCTCAGGCGCCCGCCGGGAGGGGCCGGGGGGGGCATCGGGCGGCTCGGCACAGCACGGCACGGGGCGGGCCGGGTGGTTCGGGACGGTACGGTACGGTACACTAACGGTACGGTACGGTGGGGCATGGCACAGCACAGCACGGCACGGCACGGCGAGCTCTGTGCAATCTGGCATGGCACGGTATGGCGCGGTGTGACGCGGCACGGCTCGGTACTGTGTGACATGGCTCTGTTTGGCACAGCTTGGGACAGAATGGGATGGGGCAGTAGAGTGTGGCCATGGCACAGCACGGCTCGATACAGTATGGTATGGCTCAGAATGGCCCAGCCTGGCATGACATGAAAGAGCTCGGCTCCGCATGGCTCAGCAGGGCACATCAGAGCTCAGTACCATGGCAGAGCTTGGCATAGCATGGCTCAGCACAGTATAGGACAGCTCAATACCCATGGCATGGCATGGCATGGCATGGCACGGTCCAGCACAGGTCAGCGTGCTCAGGCTGCCAGGCTGCAGGGCTGGGAGCAGGGAGTGGTTGCACTGGGTTAACTGGGTGCAGAGTGCAGGGTTCAGGGCACACAGCTGGGCACAGGGCATGCAGGGCATGTGACGGGGCCAATGCTGGCATGGGTGTAAAGCAGTGCTGGTGACACTCCTGAGGGACACGACATTCGCCCCCATGCCCCAAGAAGAGCAGGGTGGCCATGGAGCATGGCTCAGCCCCAGCCCTGGCTCTTGCCCCACTGAGCCCACGTGCCACATGTGGGGCAGCACATGCAGGGACACAATGGCCTTGGCACCAGGGTCACCTGGGGACACATGAGCAGGAATCAGGGCAGGAACACAGGATGCCAGTGCCCGCAGGGACTCCTGCCACGAGGAGGCACCTGCTTTGTGGGGTGCTGGGGGAGCCCTGGGGCACCTGGCTGGGATGAGGAGCTGGCACAGGGAAGGGGCCAGGCTGGGACAGGAAAACTTCCTGGAGGGAAGGGCAAGAGCTCCAGAATGTGTTTTGGGCATGGGCAGGAGCAGCAGAAGCTGCGTGAAGGTGACAGAATTAGCTGGAGTCTCTAGGGAGACAATATCCCATGGGAATATGTTGTGTGGGGCTAGGATCCCGCAGCCACTGGGAAAGTCTGACATGAGAGCAAGATCACCTTTGGGCACCAGCTGGTCCCTTCAGACACACAGGGAGGGCAGGATTGTCCTGACAGAACAGAAAGGACAACCAGTGCATGAGAAAGGTCAGAGGGAGCAAATGAACACTCTTATCATGATGAGCTTCCCATTTCCATGATGGAAGGAGAATAAAATCCTGTTGATGCTCCATTAACCAATGAGCAGCAACTGGGATCAATCCCAGAGCTGTGCTGGCAGGGCTGGGACAGGGACAGAGCTGACACATGGCTGATCACCTGTCCCACATGGCCAAAGAGCTCCTCCAGGGCTGGAGATCTCTGTCAAAGAACCAGGGATGGAGCAGAAAAGCCCTTCAACCCATCCCAGAGAACTTGAACATGGAGAACTTCCTCCATCTTTGGGGAAGAAATTTGGATAATGGAGCTGGGACACTGAGAAACACAGCCCTATGTGGAGCCCTGGGGTTTAAGAAAAGGGAGAAGGGATACGGGTGATCCAAGGTGTCTGTGCATCTCCAGAAATGCTCAGATGCACCGTGGGCAGGTGGGACCACGTTGCAGGGAGTCAGGAGCTTCATCTCCAGCTGCATCCACACAGATGCAGCCCCCGGAGCAGCTCGTGGCCGTGGAGCCGACATCTGGGTCTGAATTGAGAGGTTTGAATGCCCGGTTTACCCTGTAATCAGCCTGTTTGGGGCCGGGAGGAAAGCCGGCCGTGCTGCCCACTGGAGCAGGGCCGTGCTGTGCCGTGCCGTGCCGGTGCCAGCTTTCCAGCGCCTCCGGACACAGCCGGGGCGGCACCGTCGGGGATGGGAGCGGGAGGACGTGCGGCGTTTGAAGGAAAACCCACCCTGCAGGATTCATGGGAAGGCATTTGCATGATAAAGCATGGAGCCCTTTGCTTTGGCTAAATCTGTAATTAATACGGAATCGTGGTGTAATTAAAAGCTACCGGCGTGGAAAACTCAAACAGAAGCCAAGCGTGTGTGTGTGTGTGTGTGTGTGTGTGTTTATGAGGGAAATAGAACTGAAGCCTAAATAAATTACGGGGAAAAGAAAGATGAAGTGTTTGGAAAATGGTGTCAGGGCATTATGGGAGGGTTGGAATTCCTGGCTCCTGCAGTGTGGAAGCAGGATAAGGCGGGGAGCTGGGATGGAGGGCAGACAGAGCCCTTCCCCAGCCACCTGCAGCAGGGCTGTGCCCCTGTTTCCTCGTGGATAATCCACTCCCGTGGGTTTCAGCTCTCATATGCAAAAAGATTCCTTGCAAAGCCACGGGAACTTGGGATGAGCGCAGGGAGCACCTGTGGGGTGGATGTGCCTCTCCTGCTTTCCCTCTGTGTTGTAATAAACTGGGAACATGGGAGGAGGAAACATCTTACTGGGCAGTTTGCTCCTGCTGTTTGCTGGTCTTGGATATGGCTGGAGTTTCATAGGGGACACTCTGAGAGACAACTTGGGGACATTTGTGACCACTCTAGAGGCATTTGAAACACCTTTGGACACTTCAGAGACACCCTGGGGACCTTGGGGACACCATGAGGACCTTAAGGTCACCCTTGGAAACTTGCTGAAGACCTTGAAGGCATTGCAAGGACCTTGGGAACACCCTTGGGGACCCTGGAAATAAATTCTGGGAGCACTCTGGAATGCTGAACTCCCAGTCAGATGCCTGCTGGGGTTGGTCATGATGGGGATCCCAAAATCTGGGGCTGCCCAGAACCCCTGCAAAATCTGAGGCTGACACAAACTTGCATTGGGGGTTAAAGCGACTCAGGAGTGTGATTTTGTGATTCTTGGTGGGATCCCATGGCACTGTCCATGCTGGACACCGTGCTGGATCTGCTGGCACTGCCAGGAAGTTCTCCCCAGCTCCTGGCATCATGTGCTGCTGACTCACACCCTGCCTGGCCAATAAACCTCAATAAACCATCCATGGCCAATCCCAGCAGCAGCTGCTTCCTGATGATGGTGAACACACCCCAGGGACTTCATGCTTCCATGAACAATCAGCACTGCTGCTCCAAGCCATGGTGACCAGCAGCAGCGGTTCATCGTCAGGAAGGATCAGATCAGAGGGAAGAATCCCTCTGGGAATTCTACTCTGCTCCTTGTGTAACTTTGCAGCCATTCTGGACCTAGAGAGATCTGAGGAAAAAGAGAGAGGGGGGTTTTGGACACGGGCCCGAAGTGCCAGGACAAGGGGGAATGGATTCCCACTGCCAGAGGGCAGGCTTAGATGGGATATTGGGAAGGAATTCCCCCATGTGAGGACAGTGAGGCCCTGGCACAGGGTGCCCAGAGCAGCTGTGGCTGCCCCTGGATCCCTGGAAATGTCCAAGGCCAGGTTGGATGGGGCTTGGAGCACCCTGGGACGGTGGAAGTTGTCCCTGCCATGGCAGGGGTGAAACAGCCTGAGCTTTAAGGTCCCTTCCAACAAACCATTCCTTTCCAACCCAAACCATTCCGTGATCCCATGATTTATTCTCCCAGCGATGCTGGTGACTCTTCCCTTTGGGAATTCCAGCCGCTCTTGTCATCTTCCCTGGGTGGGATCAGGGTCAGCAGCATCCTCACGGCTCAGAACTGACAGGATCGGAGTCCCCCAGCGTGTCCCACACACTCTGCAGCTCACAGCCGGTGCGGAGCGGATACCCTCACCGTGTTCCTCCGTGTCCCTCCGTGTCCCTCCGTGTCCCTCCGTGTCCCTCCGTGTCNGAGGGGACGCGGGGCTTCAGTGTCCCCGCTCTGCCTTCGTACACCCCTTCTCTCTACCTGCACACGCCGCTCTGTCTGCCCCTGTCCCTCTCCGTGCCCTCATGGCNCCAATGGGCAGAGGCGGCGGGCTGGGACGGGCCACGGCCGCTCGTGCCCTCCAGCCAATGGGCTCGGGGGGCTCGCTCATCCACCAGCAGCAGGGGGTGGGAGGTGATGTCGGGGTGTCCTGGGAACACGCTGGTCAATAAACCCAAACTTCTCAGCAGGGAGAGCCAGGAAGCGGAAAAGCCCCTTTGGGAGCCAAGCGGAGCTCCAGGAAGCGGCTCTGCGGCTGCTGGATCAGCACCAGAACCTGGGTGACCTCCTCGTGGAGGTAGGAACGGGACAGTTCAGGGTGTCGTGGCCCGGCTGGGATGGTGGGAGATCCCAGCTGGAGGTGTGTGCCACCGGCTGTGGAGTCAATGTCCAGGAACACAGTTTCCCATGATATGTGGAAAGAAAAACCACCAGTGTAGGAGTAAGATGAAGTTGAAAGCTCTGTGTTGCAAAAATGAGATTGTTATCCCTTTTCCATCAATGTTTTACAGACTAAAAATGGCTAAGCACAGTTTGGATTTGGGACAAAAGGAAACCCAGTACATTTTCCTTTTCAGAACTGGCTTCTTGTCCCTCTAGGGAGGACAATTCAGGCTTTTCTCTGAATTACCAACCACGTCTGACTGACATGACTGTCTTCATGACAACTTTATCTTGAGCCACTCTTATGATTCAGCCATGTTTTCCCTCTCCTCACTGAATTTACATCACACTGAATTTACAGCTACATCAGATAATGCAAATATCTCCCACAGCTCAGGATCTCTCTTTCTCTAGAGAATATTTCCCTTTATAAAAAGAAAAAGGAGATTTAACTAGAAAATGATCCAGCATTTGTACAGGTTTCATCAAATATTTATGGCCTTGTGGCTTCACAGGAAGGACTTGAAAGATAAGGATTACAGAAATTCTGCTCCTGGTGCTGCTGCTGAGCTGTTTGGTCCCTGGGGATGATGAACTTTGACCTTTTTGTCTCCTTTTTTTTCTGCATAAACTGACAAGAACTAAACACACATCTCTTGTAAGGTGAAATCTGTGCTTTTCCTCTCCCGTGTGGGAGCTCTGTGTTAATTTCACTCCCATTGCTCCAGCAGGGCAGGGATAGGTTTGTAAATGTGTGTGACAGACATCCAAGAGCTTTATGGTTTTATTTGGTTTCCAGGTGGGAGATTTAGCCAAGCCAAGTGTGCAGGATGGGGCAGAGCACCAGGGAGTGTCACCAGAGTCATTTATAGGTGAGCATCTACCAGGCCAGATGTGGTGAAGAACCCTTCCTCAATATTGAATTTTTGCCTTTATGTGCAACCCCAGTTTTACTTTCTTTCCATTTTTCTGGTCCTGTTTCTTACTTGCCTGGTGATGACAGTTTTCTGCTTTGCTGTTTTGTTTAGTCTCTGTTCTGCAGGAGCAGGCCTCAAAGCTGGGTGTGCCCACAGCGACCTTGGCTGCCAAAAATGCCGTTGCCAACGTGGAGCGGATCTGCCAGGATTCTGCCAGCCCCTCCAGAGTCCCACTGCTGAACTCTGACCAGAGAGTAAGGGCAAAGCTTTATCTTTAGTTTATCAACAAAACAGCACTGTTAGGTTTGACTTTAAGCCCAGTTTATCTGCTCTGATTAAGCCCCAAACACGAGCGAGTGGTTATTCACTGAGGTGTTCAATTTGCTTGCAGAAGTACAAGATATATGTAAGAAGAGAAGCTTAGGCCTTTTCTCTGAATTCTCTCCATCATTTGACCCTTTAAAAAGCAGCAAACAGGGCCAAGCAACAAATTGTTTTTCTGAGAGTGTGTTATTCACAAAGAGAATTATTTCTGCTTTATTTCTGGGGTGATGCCAGAAGAGGTTGTCCTGCTTGCTTCAGACTGTGAAGGATTTGCTGGCAAACAACATATTCTGTCGCTCCCTCTTCTGCCAGGAAATGTGGAAAATGAAGGTGAGGACTCATGGAGAAACACTGTGGTGTCACAGACCATGAGATTTCATCCATGGGATGTGGCATCTCTGAATTCCTGAGAATGGCTGGTTTTCCTGCCCTTCCAATTGCAGATGTAGATGTAGGGAGGGGTTTGGTTGTTTTGTTTATTTTAGAGAAAGTTCAGTGGGAAGTTCCTTGTCTCTGCAGTGGGATTTGCTTTTTCAGCTCAGTCGACATTTGGAATTATTTGAATTATTGGAAACAGCCACAAAAGATCATTGACAGCACCATGGTGATCAGGTGCTGCTTTTGGGGTGCTCTCCAGGCCCAGTGCAGAAACTTCCAGCTGACTGTGGGGTGACACAGCCCCAGAGCTCTTCATGTGCTTTACAGCAATATTCCAAGTGTCTTTGCCATCCTGGTTCTTTGCTTTGTTTACCTGGGAATGGTGATGAGACAAAGTGAGGTCACAGAGAAAGAAACCAGATAGCAGATAACAGCTTGTGCTGCCTCACAAATGGGATGTCTTGATTTCATTTGGGTGTATTTTGTGGAGACAAGTGGTGCTATGAGTGGAGTTAAGGGCTTTTTATGAGCGGGACCGTTGTGATTCCTCACTGCTCTCATGGGAAAGGAAGAAAAGGCTGATCTGCCCAGATAAAGGGCTCAAATATCCGCTCCTGAGCTGAAAATAGAACCTGTGTGTTTTCACAGGCTGATTAAGATCTCCTGGTCCTGGGGCAGACATGGGGATAAGTGAGAGATAACTCTGTAACTGAGGGTGTTACAGTAAGAATTAGGTTGTGAAGACAAAGTATGTGGGCGAGTTTGGGGTCAGGGTATGAGACAGCTGCTGGTCATTGCAGGAAGCTCCTGAGGCTTTGGCTTTTCCCTGTGCTCAAAGCTCACAAATGCCTCTTCCTTCTCGAGGTGGGAAGGTTTTGTGAGGGCCTTGGTTCTGCCTGGAATGCTGAGAAGCTGCTGCTGCTGCACCTTTCCCCTGCCAGGTGCACCCTGCAGTGCTGTTTTGCTGGCTCAGGACTCTCCTGGATGTGCTGTTCTGGGCAGGAGCTGGAAGGGAAGTTGCAGGGCAGCAAGTTGATCCACACAGGAGCAATGTCTGGTGTCTGGTGCAGATTTTTGTTCATTTTTCCTTTGTGTCCATCAGCCTTTGTGCCTGGATGATTGCAGTCTCTCTTCCTGTAGTCTCCTGCAATCCCAGCTCTCTTGGGATATGGACTTGACAGTGGCAACCTTGTTCCACAGGGACTAATAAACAATTAATAGACTAAAAAACAATTCTCTAATCTAGATCTGGATCTGCATTAACAAGACCTGAAAAGCAGTTGTGTTACCTGTTTTCTCTGCTCCTTTAAATCTTCAGAATCAACATTATTCCAGAGGAAAAAGATTAACATATTCATTACTTGTCTGTGAAAATTTAAAATGATGATGCATCTACAACCCTAAACCGCCCCAAATTCCTAGGAAATATAATCTTTCATCACCATTTTCTGTGTTGTCAGTTTTAAATCTTAACAATCTCTGGACAGCTGGAATAAGCAGAATTGAGCTTTGTTTTTCACGTGTCATTTGCAATGGCCCAATGTTAACTGCGCAGTGCAGGCTGTGACCTGATGGTGACATCTCCTTAGGAGCCCCCGGTGCTGGAAGCCGTGTGGCACCTGCACAGCGGTGACATCGCTGGCCTGGCAGAGCTGCTGGAGAGGTGAGCAGGGCTCTGGGGGTTTGCAGATGTAGCTAAGCTCCTAAAGCCTATTGAAACATAATCAGGGATTAGTCATGAGTATTCTGGACTGAGGATATAGTCAGGTGCTGGCAAGGGATCAGATTAGCAGGATTTAGGAGCTGCTGTGGGTTTGGGGGGTTACTCTGGGGTAATTAGCCCAGTTTAGGTGTGGTGGCTCCTTGGTGTCCACCAGCTGGGCTGGAGAAAATGTCTTGCTCTGCGGAAGGTGGGTGGTTCCATCTTCACAAAATCCTACACTTTTTTGGTCTGGAAGAGTTAATCTGCAGAGAATTGTTAGTCTAAGAATTTTGGGGTTTGTTTTTTGCCCCTCAATAAGTGTCCAAGACCAAGTTGGGCAAGGCTTGGAGCAACTTGGTCTAGTGAAAGGTGTCCCTGCCCAGGCAGGGAGTGAAAACAGATAAGCATTAAGGTCCCTCTGAACCCAAACTATTCCATTATTCCATGATACACAGCTAAAAACTCACCCATTTATCAAGTTCATGTTGTCTCCTTATTGTGTCAAAGGAATGTCTCAGTGATTTTCTAGGCTTCTGATATTGGTTTACTTGTCTGTTCACAATGAAAGCAATTTGAGGGAACCAAAGGCACAGATTAAGAATTTAATTTCTTTTTTGAACCATGTTCATCCAAGTGTCTTAGAAATTGGAACTGGAATTCTTGTAACAGAGTTTTCTCAATGGAAACTTTCATGTCAGGGATGAGGAAATACTTAGATGCACAATTTCACACACATTTTTCCTTTGCATGTGTGTGTTGCAGGATCTTTTCAGACAGCAAATAATATAAAAAGCAACTGTAAAGAAACTGTGATGGTCCAAATTAAATAAATTAAATAAATGTAGGGCAGAGTGCACAGGTGATCTGTTCCAAACCTTACAGAAAGCAGGAGGGATTGAACTGAGGATGCTTTTGTGTGTTGCAGGAGCCCAGCAGGCCCAGCAGCAGTGGAGTGGCTCTGCAGCAGCCTCTGTGGCCTCTGTGAGCAGGCTGGGGACATCTCCTGTGGGGACACAGAGCTGGCACAGCGAATTCTCTCAGGCAAGGCCCTGGGCTGGGAGCAGGGCAGAACCTCAGAGGTGTAACAACACAGGCCTCACTTTGTGTTTCTTTACCTCACTTCCCTGGGGAATATACTTTTTATATGTTTGGCAAGTTTAGCAAATTTTTTCCCTTTGAAAAATAATTGGTTTGAATTTTTCCATCCCTTGGAGTTATGATAACTGGGAAAGTGTGGTGGTGAGGGGCTTGGTTCAGGGGTGATACCCTGGCACTGTGACACTCTGCAAAATGCCAGAGAGATTTGGGGCCAGAAATATTTCAGAGTTCCATTTCCCCCCCTGCCAATTTCTATTATTTGTTTTCTTAGTTTATTTAGGAAAAAAATCCATCAACTGTCTGAGTGTGGACCAGTGCAGCTGATCAAGTACAGCCCCTCTGAGTTCTGCAGAGGTCGTGGAGCATAACTGCAAATTCTTTAGACTTTATAATCCTTGAAGTTCTGGATTCTTTTTCCTGGCAATGATTTTACTCCAAGACAGTAAATGATTCCTGCTGAGTGGAGGCTTTTCAGAGGCTGTTGGGATGGGTGGGAGGGGAAGGAGCAGGTGACCTGTGTGCAAAGGGGATGCTGGAACATCAATTCCTTCTTGATTTGCAGACTTTGCCATCGTGTTTCTTCAGAATGGCTTTGAGCAGACTTCAGAGCTGGGAAGGAAGGTGGAATTCCAGAAGGTTGCCTGTGTAAGGACAAAATGAACCTGGTTGCAAATGGTGCTTTAATAAAGCAATTCCATTAATCTCTGGCTCTTGCTGAGTACAAATAATTCAGAGCTTGGAGCTGCAAGGAGAGGGTGATGGTACAGGTGCTGGAGTGGGGGAAATGGTGAAACCAGAATTGAGACTTTTTGTATGGAGAATTGCTCCAAGGTGGCACATCAAGGGGTTTTTAACTTCCTTTCACCTGGATTGCTTGGGTCTTCCATTTGAATATGAGACATGGAATGCTGTAAGGTTTGAAAATGCTGCCCTTCTGTCTATCTGTTCTATGGCAGAGCCTAAGGTCAAAATGAAGCTTTAAGAGGAACAAAACGCTTTGAGTCAATTTACTTTTTCTGCATTGAACTGCAGGTCTTTAAAGCTCTAAATCCCCTGATTTGTTGATTTTGAACAGATCTGCCGTGCTGTCTTACAGAGAATGCTGGCTTGTAAGTATTGCTGTGATCCCAGCTTTGTGCAGCCACTGCTGTTTCCAAGACTCCTACTCCTTGCTCACTGCTGAATCCCTAAGGAGAAATCCTTTGCCTGCCTGCTTTGTCTGTGCTGTTGTGCATAATATTTATGTCACTGATTTTATTTGCCTCTGCTTTCTCTGTGGTTCTCCTTAAAGTGTCTCCAGACACTGCAGATAATTTCTTGCCTTTTATGCTACTTTTTTGTCTGCTCCCAGCTGTAACATCATATAGATACCTAACCCAATTTCCTGATTTTTAACATGTTTGCTTGAAAGCAGGTGAAGCACAGAGGTTAGGCCAGGATCAGTTTTGCTGCTTATATTTATTTTTTCCGCCTAGTGAATTAAACTTTGAATTGACAGCGGTGTGAACGATTTCGCTGACTCACTGTTTGGATTTGCAGGCTAATGTTTTCTGAAACCTCTATTTTTGTGCTGAGCAAAGACTTGTAGTGTAGGTGTGTAGTCTTTAAACACCAGTGTTCATGAGCTGCAACGTGCCTGCCCTGGCCTGAGCTGCCCTGGTGCCAGTGCTGAGGGCTCAAGGCAGCAGCGCCTGATTTACCAGCAAATCCTGACGCAGAAAGACTAAACACACTCACACGGGGGTTATTTTTGTCCTGTGTCACAGCTGATCCTCACGGGGAGATGCTGTACCTGCTGCTGCCACGTTCCTTACACCCCTCCTGTGTCCCACACCCCTGGCTGGTGTCACCTGACTGTGCAGCTGCTGTCACTCCTGTCTCCTTAGTGACAGCGCTTCCCCGCTTTCCTTGCTGGCATGTTTCCTGCTCAGTGCTGCTGCAGAGGCTGCTGCTTTCTCCCTGCTGTAAGGTGACCCCATGCCAGGCCATGCCACCTCCCCTCCATCCCTGTGGGCACTGCCAGCCCCACCCCTTGCCCCAGGTCTCGCAGGGAGCACTGTCTGTGCACAGAAACGCCTCACAGACCTTGTGAGTTCTTCTAAAAAGGGAAAGCTGCAAGAGAAGTGCTTTATTATTTAGTATGTATGAATCCCATCTCAGGTGGCCCTTTAACAGTTGCAAACCAGCCCTTCTCAACAGAGGAGCAGGGATTTTGGAGGAGGAGGAGCAGGCTGTTGGCAGGCAGACAGGAGTCTGCATCCTGCTCTTCATTTGCCCTTCCCGTTTGCGCAGCCTGCACTGCCACACTCACAGCCTGCGTGCCTGCAGAATGCATTACATGGTGTTTATATAAGATATTTTATTAGTCCATACTTTTGGGTCACCTTTGAGGGGGTCTCACGTCATTGGGATTTTTAATGTAAAAGAATTCCCTATTACTGGAGACCTTCACAGGAGGGGAAGGACAGGCTGGGAGTAGCATGGGAGCAGTGTGCTCACTGTAATGATCTGGCAGTGTTGAACTGCTGTGCCTGAAGATAAGCTGAGTTTATCTCCTTTGCTTTATTCTCCCCTACTTAACCTTAGAGTATTCCTCAGCAGGAGAGGAGAGTGTTACATTCTAAAGCTGTGGTGGCATGTGAGGGACGTCTGGTTCGCTGCCCCTCCTCAGTAAATTTTCTTTTCAGGTTTTTTTTTTTCCTTAGCGAAATGATTTGAATACACAAACCAAGCTCCTTTAACAGTTGAAAGAGGAGGGTTTTCAAGGCAGGGTGGCACAAAGCAGAAGTGCTGCTGCAGCAGACTGCAAAGCAAAGGGTTTCCCAGTCTGTGGGCTCGGAGTGCTGTGGGCTGATCGTCAAGACAACGGCGCTGCGCAAGCTGCCAACCTGTTTGATCTCTCCTCGTCGTTTTGGGGCAGATCGAGCTTTTAAAGGAATTCCTGCTATGCAAATAGCGCATTACAAACGCGTGGCCCTCCCCCAGCCTGCTCTTTGTTCGGACCGTGTTTTGCGGGTTGGTTAATTCAGCTTGTGCAAATCCCTGCCTCCAGACAGGCTTCACGATGCTCGCACTCACAGATGCATTAGGGTTGGGTTTGGAAATGAAATACCGATAGTTATGCATTTTTAGATGGCTTCATTATTAGCACGTTCTTGGGAATGCTTTTAAATTGGTTCAAGGTCAGTGGTAATAGTTTCTGAGTCTCTGTGTCACTTTGGAGAAAATCTGGTGAGAATTTAGCTGCTGAGTGGCTTCTGCACATTTCTCTAGCGGGGTCACCTTTGTAAAAGGACACCAATTGCTCGTTCCTGTTGGTTCCCATGTGGGCTTTAGTGTCACAGTTCTTTTCTCATTGGGTTTTTGTGTGTTTTGGGGTCCAGGGGTGCTTGATGCTGTTGGTAAAGAGAAGCAGGAAGACGTTTCCATGGTGCAAGCTGTGCGGTTCTGGTAAGAAACGTTCCAAACTGTCAGGAGGAGGCTTTTATCCACTGTTGCACTTCTTACTGAAATAGGAGGAATGTTGTTGGGTGGTTTTTTCTTTATTTACACACCCCCCCACCCCTCCCAGTGCTGCCTGTGCTTGGTATTCTCCCCTAATAAAATATGTGCAGACAAAAGTGCTTGTAAAAAAGACAAGGGCCAGGTAGGAAAGGGTTCTGGCAGTGCTGGAGCCAACCCTGGACTTACCTCTTGTCATGCCAGAAATTCCCCATCAAATTTTCTTACTGCTTCTGAGTGGAAGAATCTAGAAGGTGACATCATCTCCAATTCCTGCTTCCAAATGTGTTTTATTTAAATGCTTTGTACATGTCACCTTCAGCCCTGTGCAGGGATACCCCTTAGACTCACATTTGTAAATCTGATGGCTACATAGTGTTGAGTAACTATGAGCTGATTTGGGGTTTTTAAATACATACAAGAAAGTATATATTTGTGGAATTTGAGAGATGGATATAGAATAAAAATCAGTCATCCACCCTAAGCTGCACCTGGTTGTTCCTATTGCATCAGCAGCTGGTGGATCATATATTATCAATGCCTGGCTGATCATAATTGATCAGTACCTGGCTGATCATATTTAATCAGTACCTGGCTGACATTGTTTCTGGTATTTCCTTGTCCCTTGCAGGCTGAGTGTGTTCAACGTGTCTCTTTATGGAAGTGTGGCTCACCCGGATTCCTTGAGGCAGTTTTTCAGACACACCCTGACTGAGGTTCTCACCTACAACCCTGTGCTGAAAGGTGGGAATGGGCGGGGTCTCCAGATGTGTCCAGATGTGTCCAGAGCTCTGTCCCACACTGAGTGCAGCCCAGCCTGGAGGACCCAGAGCCAGAGCAGCCTCCAGGCTTCTTAGCTCCTTCCTAGAGTCTGCAGAAGCAGGGTGCCCAAACAGGCAAAAATGTCATCTGAGGGCCATAGTTCAGCAGAAAATTTTGGTTCCAATCCCAGATCAGTAATTATGAAGCTTGATGTTTCGAAGAAGGAAATATGTTTGAGCTATGAAATCTATTGTAAGATCCCCCAAGCTGTGGTCTGGAGCTGCTTGTTTGTTGTGTGGGAGAGCTGTGTCATTGCTGGCTCCCAGATGAAAGAGGTTAATGAGGGAAAAGCTGATTCCTTGCTGATTCTCTGTGCATGTGCCATGTCAGCCTAGGCACATGTGATCATGAAAACAGCTCTGGGGTGACAGTGCCATGGTGGAATGGTCCAGTCCTTGTGCCACAGCCCATGTTCCAGAGACAAATGGGAGACAGAATTCCAGTTTTTAATGGCTGCACAAGGGAAACTTACGTGTTTTGGGTGTGTTTTAAAACCTGCTGCTGAAGTTTTCTTTTTGTGGGTGCAGTGTCTGATGCCATCCAGATGCAGAAGGAGTGGAGCTTTACCAGGACTTCTCCCCTGCTCACGGCTCTGTATCGCAAGGTACATCTGCCTGGTGTCACTCAGAGAACTTTATTATGTTGGGTTTATATCCACTGATACCCAAAATCAGATTATTGGAAATTAGTGCAACATTATCCCGTTGCAGAATCCAAACCAATTGCCAGAAACTCTGGGAGGAGGAAGCATGAAGGAAAAGAACTACAGTGATTTTTGCTACTGCAAATGAGAACAAAGATGCTGATTTGAGATGTGAATTTTCACTGGTACAGAATAAGACATGGATTCTGAAAGAATTGGAATTTTACTGTTTATTGTAGCTGGTGCTGGTTCCAGTCCAGGCTGATATTTGGGCCTGGGAAGCTGATCAAAAGCTGCAGGATACCTTGAAAAAGTCACAGAAAAGCCTGTCAGTCTTGTCTGTATTCCCCTCTTTCTTGTGGCTGTATGTCCAAGCTAACAGGAATTGCCATCACTCTTCCAGCTGTTGGTGGCATTCAGTGTGAAGGAATCCATCTGCCAGCTGCAGCAAGTCCTGGAGACCCACGAGGTGAACTGGCAGCATGTGCTGTCCTGTGTGTCCACGCTGGTGGTGTGCCAGGCTGAGGCTGAGCAGCTCTTCAAGGGTAGGTGGGCACTGCCAGCCTGGTGTGTGCCTGTGCTGCTTGGGTGGGGAGCAGGGGAGTCATCCACAAGGGTGGTTCCTGCCTGGAAAAGAGCAGCAGCACATCTGCTTTTCCACTCAGACTTTCCACGTCCTTGGTGATGTGAATGCCAGGCCTCGTGCCTGCCGCTTCCCAAACTTTGTGCACAGCCCAGGGTGGTTGTTTGATGATTACTCCCATTACTAATTGGAGTAGTGATTACTGAACCTTGGTTCTAGCTCACCTTTGCTAGCAGAGCTTGTTTGTGAGAATTCCTTACTAATTATCCCAGTGCTGGACTCCCTGCAGGGAATCCAAGTGTGTTTGACAGTTGAAAGTGCATAAAAAAATAAAATCAGACCCCAGAGGTTCTCCAGGCTGCAATACATATCCTGTCTTATGTTTTATCACAGACATTTGTCTTCATTTACTGCAGAAAATACAGCACTGTTGTCAGGAGCAAAGCGTGAGGTTACTGTTTTATGTTCCTAGATCTACTGAGCCATCTCCTGCTAAAGGCCTTTGGGAATTATGACATGGAAAATATGATCACTGCATTCCTGATCGCTCGTCAGGCTGCTCTGGAGGGCCCTGCTGTCTTCATGCCTTACTCTGAGTGGTTTAAGGTAAGACTAAGTGGGGCCTGACTCAGTCTTAAAGTGAGGTGAGCCTGGTCTTAAACTCTGAAAGCCTGGGTGAGCTTTGTTTTAATTGTGTGAGGCAACCTGTGCAAAAGGAATGTTCTGCTGCATGGAGAAAGCCTTGCTCCAGACAGGATAACCAGGAATAAGAAAGGGGAATAAATAATAAAAAAAAAAAGTACAAGAAATTGTATTGATATTAGGAATGATTGAATATTTATTACTGCCTTTGTGTCTGCAAAGAATAAATTTGTTTGGCTTTCCCCAGTTCCCCCTCCTTTCATCTTTTAGGTCCACCTTGCCTGTTCTAGTTATTTGCTAGGAATGTAGACATGTAATTCCTGTTATTATCATCATCTTGGATGGATTTCAGTATCTTGATAAGCAGCACTGTTGTTATTGCATAAGTTGGGGGTTATGGCAGAGGAAGCATTCCTGTTTCCTGGAGGTTTGCATGCAGCTGTAATTGCTGTGTTTGACCTTGCAGATAATTGGTTGTTGCTTTTAACTATAAACAGGTGGGTATTTTAGGGATGCAAATCTCCACATAAATTCAACCTGGAAATTCCTTTGTGTGAGTTTGCAAATCTAAGCTCAGCTTTGGCTGATGGAGCGTCCAGGAGGTATCAGGAGGTAAACTGGTTGTGTTCCTAAGAATGCCCAGATAAACCTGTGTAGAAACCTGCAGATTTATGGTTCCCTCATGAATCTCAATCTTTTGATGCATCTCAGAGTTGCCTTCTTTAAGTCTTCTCATGGCAGCAAAGAGACTTCTGTAAGACTTGCGACAAGGGATGGAGGGACAGGACACCGGGAATGGCTTCCCATTGCCAGAGGGCAGGGCTGGATGGGATATTGGGCAGGAATTGTTCCCTGGGAGGGTGGGGAGGCCCTGGCACAGGGTGCCCGGAGAAGCTGTGGCTGCCCCTGGATCCCTGGAAGTGTCCAAGGCCAGGCTGGACAGGGCTTGAAGCAACCTGGGACAGTGGAAGGTGTCCCTCTCCATGGCAGGGGATTGGATCTAGGTGGTCTTTAAGGTCCCTCCCACCCAAACCATTCCATGATTCTACAAACTTTCTCTGGAAACTTTTCTCCAGAAGGATTCTGCTGACAGAAATGGGATGTTTGGGATTGGTGTGCTCTGTTAGGGCACTCTTGGATGAGGATCCTCTCCACGCTGAAAGGCTGTCTTGCCTTTTCCCCCTGTTTTAGGCTTCCTTTGGGAATGCTGGTGGCCACCATGGGAGCAGTAAGAAATCTCTGGTCTTCCTCTTCGAGTTCCTGTCAGAGCTGGTGCCCTTTGAAGCTGCTCCATACCTGAAGGTGAGGAGGTGCTGGCAGAGATGGTTTTCAGGTCCAGAACTGCCCCAGAGTGACTGTCCTTGTGCCTTTCAGTAGGTTCAGCTCATTGCAAATGTTGTTATAGTAATTGGATTACTTGTGGTTCATTATTCAAACCCTTCTCTTCCTCAAAAAAGGAAGGACAAGATTTTTTTTATTGATGGGGAGAATTCCTTTCATAGAATTAGGTTTAAGCACTTCACCGATTTTGTTTGTTTGTTGTTGGGAAAAATGATGTCAGTTGCCATGAAAATGATCGATCCTTAACCAAGCAATAATGCCTTCTTTGGGTAATAGTTGAGGTAACATTGGTCAGGATTAGTTAGCTAGAATTTTACCTGGATTTCCTGTGACAATGGCAAATCTTGTTGTGACTTTTCACCTTTCAGGTGCACATCATGTACCCACCCTTTGTGCCCACAAAGCACCGGTCCCTGCTCCTGGAGTACATCACTCTGGCTAAAACCAGACTGGCTGACCTCAAGGTCAGCAAAGATTGTCTCTTTCAAGAAGAATTCTTTCTGGATATGTCAAACTCTGCTCTCTGTGACCACCTGCACCTCTCCCCTCCCACAGGTGGCCATAGAGGACATGGGGCTCTATGAAGACCTCTCTGCCACCGATGAGGCTGTGCAGGTACTGCTGCTCTGTCTCCCAGTTTTCTCATCAGCCATGTCCCTTTTCCTCTGAAAAAGCACTGAGGGTGTCAACCTCCCTGCCATTCCAAAGCTGAGTGTGCTGCCACAGAGGTTTTGGTGGCCATGAATACAGGATCTCCCCAGTTTTCATGAAAACTGGAGTCACATTTTATAGGTATCTCAGTTTTTTTCAGTGGAGCACCCCATCTCTGTGGTGTGGGACCAAAATGTGGATATTCAGAGGAGATTTGGGGGCAGAACCTACACTCTGCAGTTTCACACTGTGGTTCATGATAAATTTTGGGTAACAACAGTAATTTATAAGGAAGTGTTTGTCTTTGTTATTCCTTCCTGCATTTTGATCAGAGGAAGAGGCCTCACTTACATGATTACATGAAATACAGGCTGAGGACAGAGTAGCTGAATATAATACAAGAAGCCCAGTCCTGTGATGAACTCACAGGCATAAATGAAGATTTAATTTGATTTTTCCAAGCCTGATCTGTTTGTCAGTTGAGAAACTTGTTGCAGCTTGAGGTACCTTACAACTCAAACAAGAGAAACCTGGGGTGTTGGTGCCTCTGCCTGCAGGCACAGGCTGGAAGTGGAGATGATGTCTCTTAATTCCACACGTACAGCTGAAACAGAATCACAATAAAACGAATTCAGAAGAGAAAAGGTAAGTTTATCCTCACCCTCCATTTCTCACATCTTTCTCTCACTTCTCGTGTGAGGCAGCCCCAGGCCCAGGCACTCCGTGATGTTGAGAAGGCCCTTCAGATATTTGAGAACACGAGGAAGATCCCAACCTCTGTGATAGAAGCCAGGTACTGTGTGCCTTTTCAGCTCCTCCTGGGCTTAGCTAGGATAATATTAATAAGAATAACAATAATTGTAGAAGCCAAGTCTGAATCAAAAGAAGGAAACAAGAAAGATTGAGGATGTGAGCGAGGGAGGTTGGGGAAGTTATTCCCACTTCCTGAGGAGTCATCTTAATAGAGGATATTTGTGGGGAAAGTGAAAAGGCACATTCCTCTGTGCAAAAGCAGTCCAAAACTATTCCAATAAAAAGCAAAATGAAAGAAATTAAAAACTATTGGCTCATCTGTACCTGGTTTGTCCATGGTTATTCATGTTTCCATGAACATTTTGCATTTGCAGGAGCCAAATTAATTCCTGAGGTGTGGGGATGGCACTTTGGACCTTTGGCATTGTTAATACTTTGCTCTGTTTGTTTTCACAGCATTTTTAGAAGACCATATTACACTTCCTGGTTCCTTCCAGCTTTGCTCAGGCCCCGTGTGGTCAGTACTTGGCTTTTTTCTCTGCCCCTCCCATTAACTAAGTGCTTGTACACAGATAATTTGCCCCTGACCTGCCTTTTCCTCTCTTGCAGCTCCCCAAAACCCCAGATGGACGCATGGCTTTTATAGACTCCTTGAAGAGGTAGTCAGACATCCCAGTGTTGTTTTTCTGTGCTGCTGGGCTTTCCTTTTGGGACATTTGATATCAGATTATCAGAGGCTTTGACACCTTGGGCTTGGTGGCCCAGCTCTGTGGCTTGCAGGTTGTCCATGGAGGAGCTTATCTATGTAGTCTTCATGTCTTTAATTAGTCCTCTGGCCACTGTGAAATCATTATTTAGGAGTCCCTCTGGCTCCAGGCCAGGTACATTTTTATGCAAATCTTGAAGGATGCAGCTGAATGTAACATTTCCCCAGGAATACGAGCTCCCTCTGTGAAAGGCTCTTTGGGAATGGATAAAGGGGGAGGTGAAAGATGAGACTTAAATGTCTGCTAATGCTGAAGGAGCACCAGGATGATGCCCCAGGAGGACACAGCTCCTCTCAGGACTCGAGTTTGCCACGTGTACATGTTTAAAAGTGCTTTTCTGCACTGCAGCAACAGCTTTAGTTTACATCCAGTAGTTCCTCTGTAACCTCTCATGAAGGAAGAATGTTTGCAACGCTTCCTGCAAATGAGGTGCTTGGTCCTGCCTTGTCATTCCAGTCTGCCTCTAAAATTAGAGGCTGGATCATTTAGTGAAATTAAAGTTGTAAGAGAAGCAGCTGAGTTCTGGGGAGCCTCGTGGGACGTGCTCTTAGCAGAGTGCCTGCCCTGCAGAGAGGAGGTCACACGTTCATGTTTTACATCTGTGAATGCTGCATCTCACAGCTCACACTCTTATGGGATCTTAAACATCAACTAGATATTAAATTGGCATTAAAATATTAATTAATAACAGATACAGTATTGGATTTGTGAGTGCTACATGTGTGCAATGCTTGCTGTGGAAGCCTTGGGTAGAAATCTCTGCCCCTCTTGTCAGATGATTAAAAACTGCTTCAGATGCTCTTTATGCTTCAGAGTCCCTCTAATTACATTTCATAGAAGGGCTGTTGTTTGTGCTCATTTAATAAAGCTGCAGTTTGTGGTTAGGCAGGATAATAAATCTCTTCTTTTTCGCAGAGCTGATAAAATACCTTCAAACTTGTACTCCACATACCTGCAAGCCTGTCATGCTATGAAAGAGAAGGTGTCACAAGGTAAAAAAATACCACATTTACTTATGGATCAATATCAAATGTTAATTTTTCCATTGCTGCCCTCCTGAATTGAAAATTTTCAAACATTTATGGCCGAATAAGTGTTTAATCCATATAAATAATGGTTATGTCCTTTATGTTGTATTGAGGTATTAAATTCTTACTCCTACAATGGCTTTTTCTGCCAGCCCTGCTTGGGTGGGATTTTTGCAGTCCCTGGGAGCCCTGTGCAGTGCTGAGGCTGCAGATGATGCCTGAGCCTGAGCTGGCTGAATTCCACCTCCAAGACCTTTCCATGAATCAGCTTTTGCAGCCCGAGCTGCTCGGGGCTGGGAGCCTGCTGTGCTGGGAGCCTGCTGTGCTGATCCCTTGTGCAATGACACTCCTGCTGTCTGAACTCCTGGCATCCTCTTTTAAGAGAGGATTAGGGAGATCTGGGGGGGCAGGAGGGGCTGGGAAAGGGATTGCAGCTCCTGGTTTATAGAGTTTGGGTGGGAGGTGATTTCGGGTCCCATCGCTGCAGCTTTACCGGGGCAGGATTATGGATATTTAATGAGGGTATTTAATGAGCTCTGCTGTCTCTGCTGTCCCTGTGGGCCGGGCTGGATCCGTGCGGCCCGGGCTGGATCCGCAGCATCCCGGCAGCTCCGCGGGGCTCCCCGCGCTGCCACTGACCTCTAGTGGCACTGCCCGGGCCCTGTGTCACCCTCCTGAGCAGCCTCAGCCATGTCCCCTCCTGTCCCCTGCGCTCTCATCCTGCTCCCTGCTCCCTGCCCCATCCCTGGGCTCGGCACACAGCCGGGATTTGGGGCAGGATTGAGCAGTGGGCAGCCCCAAACCCCGTCTGTCAGTGCTCACTCTTGCACACTCAGGTCACTCAGTGAGCTCCCAACACCTTATTTTACAGAGTGCTTACAACCAGTATCAATTTCAGCCTTTGTTGTTTGCTGTTCTTACTCCTGGGTGACTTATTCCTGAATACAAGAAGCTGTTCCTGTCTAAGGAACTCTGGGGGGTTTTGAGGCTGTGGCAGTCGCTGGTGGCATCTCTTTCTAGTGGTAAAATTAATTTCCTTTTATTCCTTCTCTCAAACAAAAAGGCAGAGTGACATGGGACATCTGGAGAAGCTGAGGGTGTATCCATGCTCTAATGTCTGTCTCTGCACTCTGAGCCTGACTCCAGTCTTGAGGACAGCAAATGCTTCTGTGAGGGGCAGAGCTAAAGGAAGTGGGAACAAAACTCTGAAAACAGAACTTTTTTGCCTCTCATCTTTAAAAACTGAATTCCTTTCTGCAACTAGGCATAAACCCATAAATTATTAATTAAATAGCACATTCTGAGTGTAAAAACAAAGCTCTGTGTATGGCAGACTGACAGTTTGGGGTTTTGTTAGATCTCCAGAACAAGTAAATTCTGCTTCTACAGAAAGTGCAGGCAGAGATTGCTGAATGCATTTCCTGTCTTCCTTGTCTAGATGACTCCAAAGCAGAGCCCAGCCATTCCAAAGAGCCTTTGGAGCAGCTGAAGGCTGAACTAGCTGAGCTCAGGACTCTGGTTGTGGAGCAGGCTCAGTGGGAAGGTATGAGGGAGCTGCTTCTCCTTGACTGTCCCAAAAGCTGCCTGGATAAAGTGTGGCTGGTGCCGGCCAAAGGCACAGCAGGAGTTACTGCCACTGGTACCTGGAGCTGGTAATCCTTCAGAGCTGATAATCCTTCCAGCTATGAATATGTACATTTTAATGTCTGATGTATTCCCATGCTTAATTTGGGGCTTATCTTAGTGATAATCACACCAATCTCTGCTGCCCCATCCTGGGGCTCACCTGGTGACCTTTGGAAAGCATTTTCCTCTCTGGTGTGAAAACTGTTCCTGAAGAGTGTAGGCAATAATACTGGGGGGAAAAAAAATGCTGCTGATGCTGATCCACTGTGTCACAACCAACATTTTTTGCTTATCAGAGCTTTTACTAACATACTTTTGACTCTGATTGATTAGTTGATATCTTGCTTGTTCTTGCTGCTGTGGAGGGGTGTAAATGTTTCACCTCTGCTGTCCTGGTGCCTCTGTCCTCCTGTCCCCTCCCCGCAGATGTGGCAGCTCAGGCTGCCGTGGTTTCGGACAGACTCCGCGGTGTCCTGGGTGACAGCAGTGAGGAGAATGAAGCTGCTCCTTCCGATTCCCCAGTCCAAGTGGCCGTCCCTGCCCCCAGGCTGGCACCGTGCCACCAGAGCGTGAGTTACCATCTGCCTTGGGCTGAGGAACTGCGGGGCTGGGCAGGGAAAAATGCATCTGGATGGAAGGTGTGAAAGGCTGCTTTGTCTGCCCAGAGCAGGAAATACACTTCTCCTTTTGTCTGCCTTACCCTGCCCTGCACAGACTATCCCTGTGTTTTAACCACCTGGAAGTTGCTGGATGACAGGATTTGGAGATATTTTGTACCAGAGCAGTCCTGTGATGGGCAAGGCTTTCCTCAACAGCCTTGTCTAGGTGTTTGTTGTGTGCTGGGGTCATTCCTGGGCTGGTATGGGCCTTATTTTCCAGCCTTAGTGACAGTGCATCTGTACAGTTTGTAGTGAATCTCATTAACCAGTTTGTTTCCTTGTTTTAATGTCAGGAAATGTAATATACACAAAGCAGAAAACTAGGTTTAGGTATCCAGCCTGACAAGCAGGGGTTAACTGTGGCTTTTATTCCAGATTTATTCCTGGTGCTTTTTATTTCAGGTTGTTGATCTTCTGCTGACATCATTCTGCCAAACCCTACTAGCTGCTTCCTCTTTTAACCCTCCTGACAGGTAAGACAGGAGTCAAAGATCAGGAGAACCAAAACTGGGTGATAACCAGAATCCCAGCAGTTGTGCAGGGCTGAGGAGAGACTTTGTGTGTTCATACCACCCATGCCAGGCTGGCAGCTGCAGGTGAAGTGTCTGCACTCCAAGAACGAATGTACATGAGTAAATACAACGTGTTTCTCCTCTGTTGTTGCAGATCCCTTCAGCAGTGGCCTTTGGCAGTGCTTTGTGCTCTGTGACAGGGATTAAACACCCCCCTCAAACACTGCCCGGGTGTCTCAGCCCAGCGTGGGGGTGGCAGTGAAACCAATCCCTTTTGTCCTGGAATTCCTGGGGTGGGTTCTGGCCTGGCTGAGGAGGAGAGGCAGCACTGCCCTGCCCCTGGAGCACTGCTGGGACTCAGCTCCTCCTGGATGTAGCAGAGCCTGTAAACATTATGGGCAACGTGTCAGTGGAAAATCTCTTTGTTGGGCAACACGGCTGCCGTGCTGAGGAGCTGGCTGGGATCCCGGCTGCCCTGGTGCTCTCCTTGGCAGCCAGGGCATCCTTCCCTCTCTTGCACTGCTCTGCCCTGGAGCAGATGAATCACTGTGAAAATCCTGACTGAGAAGTCACTGTGACAAACAAGAGTCCCAGGAAATGGTGTCTAAACACAGCTCCCACCTGATCTCCTCTGGGGATGGGTTCTTCTGTGATCTGAGTGGGAAAATCCCTCCCTGCCCCTGCTTTACAGCAGGGCCTTGTCATAGCATTTCCTTCTTGCTTTGTTTTTTCATCCCATTTATTGCTCTGCCTCTGTTTACCCTGTGCCTCAGGCAGCTCCCCTTGTCCTTATTGTCACCTCAGAGGCCACTTGAGCCTTCTGAGATGACAAACAAGTATTGGAGATGCCATCCATTGTGTGAGGCAGGGCACTGCTGGGGCTGTGTCTGTTGGGGTTCTCTGCTCAGGTACCCCAAAAGTGCCCCTTCCTTTGAGCCTGTGAATGGAATGATAATTGTGCTGTGTTTACAGACAAGCATGGATCAGCTCCAGGGCGTTTAAACATCTTTAATTACCTATTCCTGCATTGGGGATAAATGTAATGAGCCTGTGGTTTCACCTTCTGCAGGCAGGGCCCGTGCCTCTCCTTGGTGGTGAAGATGATGTGTGGACACAGGAATCTCCTGCCTGCTCTCCTGGGCAGGCTCTGTCAGCTTATTTATCATCAGGTCAGTTTTCCAGCTGGAATCCTGTGGTGCTAAAGGCCATCCTACTCCATTTCCTGAGCTGGGGGGCATGGGCCTGTCTGGGCTGCACTGTGGAGAGACTTCACTGCCCTCCAGGCTTCCAAAAAATACCCAGTTTTGGTCAAAGGGTATGGAGTTGACCTCAGGAACGTGAGGAGAATTTTTTCCCTACGGAAATACTACTTGTGGAAGGTTAATGCATTCTGAGACATTTTAACAGAAGCTAAAATAGGCAAGTTTGGGAAAGAGACAAAAGAAAAATGGTAGAATGCTTCATTCCTAAGCTTCCACGTTGAATAATTCAGTTGTAAAAATTTAAAAATAAAATTAAGGTGCTCCTATCTGGGCTGCAGCAGTGCATGGTTTTGTTATTAAAGAATTCCTTGGTTTATTTCCTCTACCCTGTGATATTGCAAGGGTGAAAATAAGAGGCTGATAGACCAAATTAGCTATCAGAGAAGCTAAGAAGCCTTGAGAATACCAAAATATGAGTTTACAGTGAGTTATTTCAAGTTGCTGCATTACAGAAACCTCCAGTTCTGCTGTGGGTTGTCTTTCATCTGCTCAATTGTTGCTGCATTGCTGGTGGGCAGAAACAGTGTTCTGCTCCTTCACTAAGTCTTTTTCCCTCAGAAAGGTGTTTTGGTGCAAAAAGTTACAATAGTACATGTGAAGTATTACAGTATCAAAACCAACATATTTAAATATTGCAATGATACAAAATATAAGAATTACAAATGAAATGTTACAAAGTTACCAAAAACATCTTTCCTGCTCTTCACTGATTTTACATTCCAGGGTCCTTCCCTCGGTGCTGCACATATTTTAGGACTGGCAGCTTTTGTGATCCACTTAAGTGAATGGAGAGCTTTAATTCCTGGAGTGGAAGCCAATTTTGAGGGTTCTCAGCCTGTTCCTGGAAAGGCCCTTTCTGTTTCAGAGTACTGGAGCTCCTTGCTTGTGTGCAGGACAGAAGAGTCTTTTGCCTTCTGCTTGAGGTGAGATGGGGCATCCACCCCATCCTGCTCCCCCAGGTTTTTGGGATGCTGGGAAGGCTCCTGTGGAGGATTTCCAGAGCTCATGGAGGTGGCTGTACCAGCCAGACAATGGAGTTCTTTCCTTTTCTCTCTCAGGTTTTGCACTGCAGCAGCAGCTTATCTGATGTGCAAGTTTTCATCCTGTTCTCGTGAAGATTTTTATGCCTTGATTCCTCCTGGCCTGATCAAAAAGGTAAAAGGGAAAAGGTTTTGCTGTTATCTATGGAAAGGTCCAGTCTCAGCCCATTTTCCCGCTGCAGGTCCCTGTGCAAATACCACTTAACACCAAGAAAACAGTGTAGAAATACATCTATGTGCCCTCCCCTCTTGGTGCCTCTGTTCCCCAGGAGCAGAGGTGTCTCTGGCCTGCTTCTGTGACAGGATGTGGATTTTTATTCCAGCTGCAATTCCTTGTGCCACGGCTGAGCTTGGAAGCTCGGGGAGCCCTGTGTGAGGAGGCCAAACCTGCCCTGAGCTGGAGTTCCCTGTCCTGCCCCTCTCTGAACTACAGGAGAGCCAGCCTGTGCTTATGGAGGCAAGCAGGCTTCCAAGAGCTCTTGAAGGAAGAAGCATTCCAGGTACAAATCTTTTCCATCACCCAAATTCACCCTCTAATTCTCGCTGGTTTAGATCTGCCCTTTGCAATTTCCTTATTGGTGATCAAAAGCTTCTTGCAGGAACTTAATGCCTGAAAGTAAGAACTAAATACCTGAAAAGTTGTCTGACAGCTGAGTGGTGTGGGCTGGGATGTGTGCTCGGCATTATTTGATGGGGATGATAAGGTAGAAAAAGAAAAGCAGAGCTAACTACTTCTTGGAAAAGCAGGAAGCTTGGCAAGCTATAGAAGCTCAGGAACTGCAGAGCAAAGGCCTGTCCATCACCCTGGCTCCCTGCTGTGCTCTCTGTGAAGTGATGGGGAGGCAAATAACTGGAAATCCTTGCTTTTCTGGTGCTTTGTCTAAATGCCAACGTTCCCCTGAGCCACCTGTGCACCTTGGGTTGCCTGGCTCAGCCTGGCTCAAACCATCTCAGCTATTCCCTTTGTACCACCCTTGCAAAGTCTCTGATTTGACAGACTCTCTTTTTTTTTTTTTTAACCTACTTCCTCTCAAACCAGTTTGTCTTTGTGCAAAGAGGAGTTTGTGGTGTTCCTAGAATGACTCCTTGTGCTTGGCTCAGTGTCCAGGGCTGGAACACCCCTGTGTTATAACCTGGCTTTGATGCTCACACAGCCTGTCTGACTGAGGTGCTTGGCTCATTTTTACCTTTATTTCTAATAACACACGTTCATCCTGGTATCTGGGCTTGGAGGTGACGAGTGTGCTTGGAAATGTCAGAGGGGTGGGTGTGTGTGAGATAGTCCTTATGGGATTTCCATGAATTTTTGAAAGCCAGAAGGGTTTTAGCTTGATTTTTTTTTTTTTTTTTTACAAGAGAAACAGCACAGGAACTTCCTTGGGTTGATGTTTCTTGTTTTGTGTCCCTTAATCCACGTGGGATTGTGTCTGGAGATGAAGTGAAAGTGGGTTTTATGCTGGGCAGCAGGTGGCTGTTCTGCACAAGTTATTTCCCTTGCTGTTCTTCCCTGCTCCTAAATCCTGGCTTTTCCCAGCTATCTTTCAGAGAGTGGCTGCTGATGGAGCTGGAAGTGTGCCCTGAAAAGGACATTCTCTCTGCTTCAGAGAGGTAAGGGCCAAGGGGCTCTCTTGGAAAAGGAATAGTCCAAGAGTCTCACATCAAAATTAGGGGAAAGCACTGAAAATCAGGAAGTAAATAAACAGTTGCTGCAGGATACAAATGCCTGTTGCCTGCTGTGGTTTGTCCTGAGTTCAAGCACTGCTGGAATGACAACCCAAACCCAACCCAAACCATCCCAGGTTCTCTGAGGCTGACCCTGCATGTGCAGCCCTTCCAAATCCCTTGTCACAAACTCTCCCTCTGTTTCTGGAATCCAGAGCTGGGTGGGGTCTGCTGGAGGACTCCTCATGTCTGTTCTTACATGGTGCTTTTATCTGAGCACACATCACTCATCACTCTTGATGTGTCAGCTTCCCTTTACATCAAGGGCAGGGCACCATTCCAGCAGATTTCCCATCCCCTCCTTTTCCACACTGCAGACAGGATTTCCATTACTGGGCCATCTATCAGAGGTACCTTCCTGCACCTTCTGCAGCTGGGGGCTGTGATGGAGACCTGGAGAAGGCGTGTGGGGTCATCATCAATGCCATCCTGGATTCCTCACACAGGTATTCAGTGCCATGACTCCCCTTTCTGGTGATGGCCCCGAGGCTGTGCACTGGCAGCTTGTCCCTTTTTGGGGCTGGGGAAGCTGTTCCCTGCCGGTGAGGGGAAGTGTTCAAGGCCGGTGGTGGCCCTCTGTGACTCACCAGTCTGTGCATAAGCATCCTGCTTTGGGTGGCAGAGGTCTGGGGCTGCAGCCACAGAGAGGCCCTCGTCTGGCTGGCCTTTTTAAGTTGACTTTGAACTCAGGTTTGTGTGGCCAGACAAGCACCAATGCCTCGGGGGAGTGGCTGGAGCTGGAAAATGAGGAGGGTGGTTGGAGGAGAGCTGCTGTCTCAGCTACAGCTTATTTAAAGCACAGTGTTTGAGCTCTGTGTTCATCTGAGGGATCTTGACTGTATTTGAACTGTGTTTTCCCCTGGGCTAGCAGGGTGAGTTACCTCATGTGTCCCCTAATTTCAGGCTGGACCTGGGTGGCTGTGGCCAGTCAAAGATGTCGCTCAGCCCCGAGATTCTCTGCAGGCTGCAGGTGATTCCAGACTCTGGGGTGGATGTTTAGTCCTTGAACTTGACCAGAGTATTCCCTCATTCCTCGCTGTTGTTGAGGCTCCATTTGGCTCTCAGGTGTGAGCTGAGGTGTGGGGATTGAGAGAGTTTTTTCTTGTTGATCTCTGGTTGCTTCAGAGAAACAAAGAGGGTTTGAGAGCAGGCTGGGGTGTGGCCCTTACTGGTTTCTCCACCACCCTGTTCAGGAGCTGGTGCTGGAGCTGAGGTGCAGGCCAAAGCTGCTTCCTGGCTGCTCAGCTGCCCAGAGACATTTCCTGCTTGAGATTCTCCAGGGAAGACTGACAGGCAGCCAGCATGGATCTGCTCTGGGAGAGCAGCTGTGGAGGCAGCAGGAGCTGCTGCTGCACAGAAGGTGAGTGCAGGCCTGAGCAGCTGGGAGTGCCTCCAGCAGCACTGGAGGGCTGGTGTGTGCAATGTCCTCCCCTGTGATTCCACAGCGAGTGACAGTGACACTGCACACCATGGGGACAGCTGTGCAAGGGGTGTTATTCCCTGGCACCCCCTGGAATTAGCTGTGTTTCCATGGGCCATCTTCCAGTCACCCCTGCCAGGCTGGATGGCACACATCTTCGTGGGGAGGCTGATTCTCTCCCTGGCAGTAACCTCCATTTTCATTCTTCCCTGCCTAAGGATTCTGGTCGGGCTCCCTGCATCCACCCTGATCACCACGTGTTGGAAAGGGAACAAAACAGTCTTGGACTGTGACAGCTTCTTTTGTTTTGTGAACTCTGAGCTGGTAGGTGTTGTGAGCCAAAGGGTGGTTGCTCATTGGTAAATGCTCTAGATAAAGACCTTAAATTTGAATTTGAGGAAGGAGGTCACATCCAAACTACCCAGAAAAAGTGTGGCTGCCTCATCCCTGGAAGTGTTCAAGGCCAAGTTGGAGTAACCTGGTCTATGGAAATGTTCCTGCCCATGGCCCCCTTCCAACCCAAATCATTCCAAGATTCTGTGACTTTTGAGTTCATTGTGGTGGCATTTTACACTGTTGAGAGCAAATCTTTGGGAGTCACTTTGTTTGGTGAAGTGGGTTACAGACAAACCTCCAGCACTTCTGTGGGGGCCTGGAAGGGGCTGATCATGAGCCCTTCCCCAATCCCTCTGTCATGCAAGGACCTTGGACTGTTTTGCTGTATAGTGGGATCCTCCTCATCCTCCTGAGAAACATCCAGGGACATCCCTGCAGCTTTCTGGGAGGTCGTTTTGCTTGCAGCTCCCTCAGGACACTGCTTTGTGCTCCGAGGAGAGCTGATTTCTATTTATTCATCCTGCCTGGCCTTTCCAGGCCCTTCTGTGCTGTCCTATTGGGCACAGGCAGAAACCTCTGTTCACCCCAAGGCTGTTAATCCATCTGCTGCTGCCAGCCTGGGCTCGTGGGTGCAGGGGCTGTGCAGCTCAGCTCCCTGGGAGTGCTTTGCACAGAAACCACACTGCTGCCATCTGAGCTGATGCTCAGCATTCACAGGGTGCTTCTGTGCTGTCTGAGCCCCACTGTGCCAGACACCCAAAGTGCTCTCAGGAAATCGTGTTCCAAAGGGCAGGAATGGTGATTTTGTTTCCCTCTCCATGTCTTCCTGCAGAAGAACGTCTGTTCCAGAGGGTACTCGCTCTCCTACGACATCACAGCTCACTTCTTCAGGGTAATGCTGCTTTTGTCCCTCTGCCTCACTGTCCCTGCTCAGAGCTTTCCTCCTGACACAGAGGTGTCCCCTTTGTACCCTCCTTTTGAGAGCTCTTGATGCAATTCCGAGAAGAGCAGTGACCAGGAAAATGAGGGGGAGCAGCAGGAGGAAGTAGTGATGGAGGTGAATTTTAATACAATGCAGCAGAGCCGGTGGGGGAAGGAGCTGCTGCTGCCTGTTTCTTTTGCTGAGCCGTGCTGACCCCTACAGTTCTCTCTGCTTAGTTTACACAGGCTCAGCGAGGGACTTGGAGCAGCAGAGATGGATGTGTGGAGCCATCCTGTCATTTGTGCTCTTCCAGGGCCTGCTGAATGCCAGCCTGGAGTGTGAGGATGCAGCAGAAGGGCTCAACCAGGCTCTGACCACCTGTCAAACCAAGTGTCCCGTGGTGCTCCTCTCTGCAGCGGTGACTGATCTCATTTTGGTTCTCTTGATTCTGGGAGAAATCCAGCACCAGCTCAGAGAGCTTGTGTTAGACACTCTCCAAGTGTGTAATGTTGAACAGAAACTCTGAAAGCTTTGGGAGTTTTGCAGGGTGTTTTTGAGCCCTCAGTGATCCCAGCTCTGGGCTCCTGGGGATGTTTCCACAGGGGCTGTGTCAGAGTGGGGAGCTGGGGGGCTTGTCCTGGTCTCTGATGCTCTGTGTGGGGTGGCTGTTACATCACAAGCGACCAAAATGCCTCAAAATTCCAGGTTTTTTATTGCCTCTCCTGTGTGTAACTCCTTGTGTGCAGTTTCACACAGGGATACACGTTTTGGTGCACGTGTTGAGCGTGGCCATCACCTTTGTGGAACAATTCTTTCATTCTCACTGGTCCTGCCAGAGGAATCTGAGGGCACCATGATGGTCACAACTGACCCTCTGCATTTCCAGGATGGGAAATTTCCCCCATTTCTGATGTGTGCCTGTACAGCTTGGGCTTTTTGCACTAAGGAGAGAGGAAAAACCCCTTTCTCTGCCTGGCTGTACCTGACTGCAACCAACCACTGAACACCCCACTAATGCTGCTGGTTTCCATCTTTGTCCCCAGCTTTGGTGGCCAAGGCTGGAGCCAGTCCTTTGCTCTCAGTGGAAGAGACTCTTTGGGGCTCCACTTGCAGAAGAACTGGACAGACTGAGGGGCTGGCATGGCTCAAGTACCAGGTGTGTCTGAGGGATGGAGCAGGGAGGATGGGATGCTCACGTGGGCTGAGGCTTGCAGGACAGCTCCAGACAGACTCCTCTGCAGGCCTTAAACTCAAAATGGGTCGTGATAATGCTTTAGTCTGGCCCTGTGTGTAATGTGGGTCAGAATGCTTCCCCATAAGGAAAAGGGAATCTCTGCAGAGCAGGCTGGAAGGCAGAGTCCTGCTTAGGCAAAGCCTTAGCACGGTGTTGAATCATTCCCAGGAGCTGCCACACCCTTTGTTCCCTGGATTTAGGGAATCTGGGCTCCTGAAGCTGCTCACTGGCTGCTTGCTTCCTTCTTTACCTCTCCTTACACTGTCTGTCAGTGCCCTGCAGCTTTTCTCCAGAAGTTGGGAATTTATGTAAGAATCTCCTTGCAGGTTATGGCAGGTGATAATCACATGCTTCTGTAGTATAGAGTTACTGCCTGTCCAACTGCTGATAAAAGAGATTTGAAAATGCTTCTGTCTGCTTCTAGACTTTGGCTTTTTTACAACTGTCTCCACGTAGCATCCAACCACACAGAAAACAAAATGAAGAGAATGATTAATTTTTTTGTTCCAGTCACGAACTTGCACCTTTGCCCAAGTCCCCATTTCCTCCTCATTCCCAGCAATACTTTTCCCCCTTTTTTACCTGCAAACCCATGACATTTTGGTTCTGTTTCCCAGGTTCCTTTGTTCAGGGGCAGTTTTCCCTGTCTCTGACCCTCCTTGGCTCTCAGCTGCCTTCCTCCATGGTGCCATCCTGCAGCAATCCCCACGAGGACGAGGGAGAGAGGCACTGCAGAGGCTGGGGACTGACACAGAGCAGGCAAGGCTGGGTGCATTTGTTGTGTCTGCTCTTCCCTGCACCTGAAAACCAGAAACAGGAGGTCTTTAACTGAGAGAAGTTGTCCTGAGATAGTGCTGCATCCCTGGTAATCCCTGTTGGGAAATCTTGCTGGTGGATAGTTGATAAAAAGTGGCTGTAAATTGCCAGTTGCTATACTCTTATCCTGAAGGCAAAGTTGTTCCAAGCTTAAACTTTTACCTCAGACTCTGGCTCCTGTGGTGGCTGGGAGGGCTGTCCAACAGCTGCTTTATAAACTGAAGCTGGAGAGAGCCCTGCAGAGACAGAGAGCTCGATCTGTGGCGTGCCAGGATTCCCTCTCCCTCCAACAACAGCAGTCCTTGTGGATTTCAGCTTGGGCAACTTGGCTGGAAAGTTAAGGAGATGCAGGAAATTTGTGAGACAGCGTTTTAAGGGCTCTGGGAAGTTGTGCTGGGATTCCCAGAGACAGATTTCCTGAGGGTTTTCCCAAGTCTGGTCCAGGCAATGGCTCTGCCTGTCACCTCAGTGCAAGGGGAGTTCTCTGGAGGGCTCTGCTGAGGAGGAAGCTGGGCTGCTGCCCAGCAGTTCTGGCTGTTGATTTTCCAGGGAAGAGCCAGGGTCAGGGCACAGCATGGGGAGTGTCCCTGTGCCAGAGGCTCACAGGTGACAGTGCTGGAGAGGAACCTGGGCCTCGTGTTTGCTCTGGAGGTTTTATTGCTCCAGGCAGCAGCTCCTCTTCCTGTGGGATTGACTCCTCCACTGTTTGTACTCGTCTGGAGCCAGAAGGTGCCAGTCTGGTGTCACTGAGTACACTTGGCACGCAGGGAATAACTGCAGCTTTCACCTCAAAATTCCTGGAGGGTTCCAGGGGGAGTGGGAACTGTGGGAGGGCTGGGGGTAACTGGAGTCCAGCAGGTGAAACACTCTGTGGTTCATCCAGGTCCAGTCTGGGAATGTACCTGGTGAAATGTTTATATTCTGACTGGAAAGACCAAATTCTAAGTCACCACTACAGGCACAATTAACAGGCAGCCTCTTTTCCTTGCAGCTCCTCGTTGCTCTGCTGTTCTTCTCTCTCCTGGATCTCATCTCAGCCAGAATAGCACCAAAGGTGAGTTCAGCCCCGAGGGAATTCTCATGACACTGGATGTGTCTCATCAGCTTGGTTTGCTGCCCAAAAATGCTTTGTAGCAGCACTGGGAAGGCTGGGAGCTTGTTCTGCCAGGAGGAAGGGATCAGCAACACCCCAGACAAGCCTGCTGAAAGCCCTTCTGTTCCCATCAGATTAAACCTGTGTTTTCCTCTCACTGACGTTATCTCCCCTTTCACTACTTTTATTTCTCCTCCTGGATGATTTACTATTTTCAGTTTCCTGTTCAGACTTTACACCTCCCAGGTAGTGCAGGAACCTCATATCCCACTCAGCTTTTGTGTAGCATCTTACATCTGTCAGATGATGTTTTTCCTCAGGCTGGAATGTGGTACTTCATGGGAGAAGGGCTGTCCAGGAAGGAGGAACATTGGTTTCCAAATGGTTTAATGTTATTTAGTGAAGGAGCAAAGATGACAGGCTGCTTCCAGCAGCTGCCTGCCCTGAGCATCCTGCTGCCTGTGAAGGCTTGTTTCTGTCCCTTTGCTGTCACCTCAGCTTTGAAGTGCAGCCATTTGGGGAGTCACCTCACAGATGGGATCAGGGAGCACATTCAGGGCAAAAATAACCATTTGGTCTCAGTCTGCCTGTGGGAGAGTCTGGGGGAAGAGCCAGGGAGGAGAGAAACATCTTGAGCAGACAGAGCTGGGAGGTTAATCCATGTGAAATGAGGAATGAAAAAAGAAACCCTACAATAATCCCAAGATGTGTTGTCACTAGAAAGGTTAGAGGGGATGGAAGCTGCTCCAGTGGGGTGGGTGCAGAGAATGTGCAGTGGTCTGCTGGTTAATCCAGGTTGGAGGGGGCTTGGAGCAACCTGGTCTAGTGGAAGGTGTTCCTGCCCATGATGGAGGGGTGGAATTGGGTGATCTTTAAGGTCTTTTCCAACCCAAACCATTCCAGCTTTCCCCTCTCTCAGTGGAGCCCTGTGGTGGCCTGGTTTAGTGAGGAACACACTGCCTTGCTCAGGTGCCCGATTCCCCTGAGGGAATCCAGGCTGCCAGGTGAGGAGAGAGGATTGGGGTAAATTCCTGAGGTCCTTTAGGCAGAGCACTTCATGTGCAGTCTCTTGTGGGGCTTTCTTTCTGCTTTGATGCAACCACAGCCCAAGAGAAACAAGACTTCTCCTTTCTGATACCCAGGAAGGAGTGGATTTTCAGACATCTCTGGAATGGTCCCTGGAGATCCTGCAGTGCCTGGAAGAGAGGGGCACATCCTGGCCACTTCTCTTCCATTCAGCAGAGAGAGGTGAGTTGTGTCCCCGAGGGGTGCAAGGACAGGTGGCCCATCCCTTGGGTTGGAGTGTCCCTGTGAGAAGGGGCTGCTGGGCCTTTGGAAGCAGCACAAAAATCACTTGTGTAAAAGCTGAGAACGTCCTGCTTCTATCCCAGAGCATGGCAGACTCAGGAATGACTGAACTCAGTCTCCTTCCTGCTGGTAGAGAAAGCCTGAGAGGACAACTTGGTTCTCTTGCTGTATTTATTGTGGCTAAGCAGCTGTATTTATTGTGACCTGGAAGGAAACTCTGCAGCTCCAGAAGCATGAAAGGTGAGGTGAGGCCCTGTGGAGGTGCTCAGTGCCTGTCCCTGTCCTTGCAGCCCCTGGGATGTGCCGTGTCCTGTGCAGTGCAGCCTCAGAGCGGCACACCCGGCTCCTGCCCCTGGCGTTCTACAGGTAACGTCCTGCTGGGCTGGGGACAGTGAGGGGGATGTGGGTGATGGTTGGCATCCACAGCAGCTGCCATGGAGATAACAGCATGGCCGGCCTGTGGGTGAGCCTTCTGTGCAGGACAAGCCCTCTCATCAGGGCACAGTGCTGTCAGAGGAGCCCTGTACCTTTTGCTAAAGAACTTTGCTAGAAGTGTCCCTTCAGCCTTGTGCTCCAAACACAAGGTTTTGGAGCCAACTTCGCTTCCTGGGGTGGCCCTGCTCGCAATGGGACTCGAACCAGCCAGGGCAGAGCAGCAGCTGTGTTTGCCTTGTGCCTGTGTGTGTCCCATCACCAGGGCTAACAGAGCCATGTGTGACCCCCTCCAGCCTCACCCCCTGCTTCCAGCGGGAGCTGCTCCGGCGGGAGCCGACCTTCCTCAGGGTGGCACTCCAGATGTACATCCAGCTGCTCCAGCTCTTTGTGGAAGGAGAAGTCCTGCCACAGTCTGATCAACCCCCCACACAGCACGTAAGCAAAGCCTGGGATCTTTTTTTCTCCTATCATAGACTTCCATAATGGTTTGGGTTGGAAATGGCCTTAAACCTCATCCTATTCCACCCCTGCAATGGGCAGAGATGCCTCCCATTATCCCAGGTTGCTCCAAGCCCTGTCCAACCTGGTCTTGGACACTTTCAGGAATGGGGCAGCCACAGTTTCTCTGGGCAACCTGTGCCAGGGCCTATCCCACTTTCACAGAGAAAAATTTCGTCCTAACATCCAGTCTAAATCTACCCCTCTCCAACTTAAAACCCCTTGTAATCAATCCTATTCTTTAGCTCTTCCTCTGCATCTGCACTTGCAGCATTCCTCTGGCTCCCACCTTCCTGTGCAGAACAGAGGGGGCTTGTGCAGGTTCCTCATCCCCTGGGCAGAGAGGAACTGCCACGGCTGCTCCCAAACCCTGAACACCCCCTGCCCTCTGAGCTGTGACAGCCTGGGGTGGTGGCTCCTGCTTCTCTTGTGACGTTTTTCCTCCATGGCCGCATCTCTCCCGTGTCGTGCAGGATCCCTTGGAGCTGATCTCTGCAGCCCGGCGGTTCCTGCTGGGAGCCATCCCACACTGCCCTGCCCAGAGCTTTGGGAACATCCAGCCGGTACGTGCGGGTGCTCTCCCTTTTCTCCCGGTGTGTGAGCTGGGAGTGCTGCTGCAGCTCCTTGGGGCACTGATCCCATTCCTGTGCCCAGCTCTGCTTTCCTGACCAACCTGGGAGCAGGGGGACACCTGGTGCTCAGCTGCTGCCACGGCCACATCCTCCCCTGTTCCCATCAGACCCTGCCCTCGTGTGGCCATTCCCGCTCGGTCTGAGGGAATTGTCAGGCACAGCCACGGGCAGGAGTGGAAGTTTCCCCTCTCCTCTGCCTGTGCTTGGCTGAGAAAGCAGCAAAATGCCCCGGTGTTGCTGGAACAGGCTTTGGGGAAGCACAAGCAGATCTAAACTGACTCCCTGCCTTCTCCACAGCTCCTGAGCACCTGTGAAGAGCTCGACCCAGAGCTGGGAGCCACCCTTCAGCACTTCTCACAGCCTGCTGTGGACATGGAGCTGGAGGAAGAGCTGGAATTGTTCTGAGGAATGGACTCAACCCAACACCTCAATTACACCTAACACAAGGAGCCACTTTTCTCACCTGGGCCATTTTTTTTTTCAAATTACTTTGTAAATAATTTATTACAAGCATAACCATGAAGCTCTTGTTACAATAAAAAGTAGGTTACAAATTTTCAGTTTAGACTTGCTTTGGGAATCATGACGTTGGGTTTTTTTTGTTGTTGTTTCTCTTCTTTTCCAAAACAAAATGTCTCCTTAAAGTTGTCCCACTGTCCTCTGTCCCCCCTCGAGCCCCCAGGGGCAGCTCTGTGCAGGCAGGGAACACTTGTGGCCAACTTTTCTACAACGTGTGCGTGGGGCTGGGGACACGAAGGGGCGCTGCCAACGTCCCCTCCCCTGGGATTAGACACTCTTAGTACAACACTGCTGAATCAGACGTGAGCATGGAAATCACTGCATGAGAACAAGCCTTTTCTGAGCAAGCTGAAGCTAATTCCACGGAGTTCTTTGGGAGACTAAAACGTAGATTAAAAATCTCCACGGCCGTACGGCTTCTACGGGGCTGGGCTGGGACGGCGTCCCCGTCCCCTCAGGTGGGCTCGGGCTGTGCTGTCACTTCTGGCTTCACTGCCTGCCCTTCCGCAGTCCCTGAAGTGGTGAGGAGGAGGATGGGCTCTGGCTCCAGCGGCTTGGCTTTGTCCTGAGTCTGGGTCAGAGGGTGCACCATGGACATGTGGACGTTGAGGTTGTGGGCCTTCTCGAAGCGCTTCCCGCACTGGTCGCAGGCGAACTCCAGCTCGGCCTCGGCTTTGTGTTTGGTCATGTGGTACTTGAGGGACGCGCGCTGGCGGCACTGGAACCCACAGATCTCACACCTGCCAAGCAAAGGGGGCTCAGCACCAGCCCTGCTGCTGCCTCGCTCGGCCAGGGAGAGCGCTGGGGCCAGAGCAGGTGTTGGGAATGGACATTCCGTTGAATCACAGAATCCTGGGGTGGTTTGGGCTGGAAGGGAAAAAGCACATCCCATCCCACCCCCTGCCAAGGGCAGAGACACCTTCCACTATCCCAGGTTGCTCCAAGCCCCATGCAGCTTGGCCTTGAACACTTCCAGGGATGGAGACTCCACAACCATCCTCACAGGGAAGAGTATCTTTCCAATATCCCATTTAACCCTGCCCTTTAGCAGTGGGAAGCCATTCCCCCTTGTCCTGTTACTCCAGGACCTTGTTCCAAGTCCCTCCCCAGCTCTCCTGTAGCACTGCAAGGGGCTCTAAGGTCTCCCTGGAATCTTCTCCAGGCTGGACACACCCAGCACTCTGAGCCTTTCCTCATAGCAGAGGTGCTCTGCGACCCTCTCCTCATTCATTCTGTTTAAAGTGATGCAGCCAGGATGCTGCCAGCTCCAGGCAGGGTTTGTATCCCAGGATTATTGTGCCAGGGTCAGTGACTGATCCTTGTTGGAATCACTTACTGCAGGGGCTTTGCTCCTGAGTGCCGCATCTGATGGACCGAGAGGTGTTTGCGTTGCTTGAAGGTCTGCCCACACTCATCACAGATATAATTCCGTACCTCTGCCAGGAGAAACAGGAGAGGGTCATGGATTCTGCAGAGTTCCTGGAATGTGCCCTGCACACACAGCTGCCCATGCTCCCTGCAGGAGTCTGAACCCCTCCCTTGCCTCCTGTCCCCTGCACAGCAGCTTGTTCCATGCTCACAGGCACACAGGGAGTCCTGTCCCCCCAGCCCCCAGAGCCTCAGCACCCCCAAAGAGGGTGTCAGGAGGCCCTGGGTGTCCGTGACCTGTCAGCTGCTGGACACACCTGTGTGGATGAGCTTGACGTGGCGCTGTAGGTACCGGTCAATCATGAACACCTTGTTGCAGCCAGGGTGAGGGCAGGGCCTCTCCCGCACCTCCTCGTGGTGCTCCTTGATGTGTTTCTGCAAAGCAAGGACAGAGCTTCTGACAGGGATCCCCAAACACCAAGACCACCATGTGCAAAAGCAGGATTTGCATCCCAATGTACCCCTGGCAGCAGGGGCTTTAGCTGGACACAGCTGAGCCTGTTCCAAGGGCTGCTGTGTCAGTGGCAGGATTCCAGGACAGGAGAAACAGGGAGAGCCAAAGCAGATTGGAAAAGGCCAGGACTCCCAGTGGGCTGCTTTTAGTGGCTCACTGCCTCCTGCAGAGCGGGGTGGGGAATTAAACTCATCAGGGATCCTCTGCTCACATGGAAGTGGCACTGGTGGGTACTGGGAGCCACTGGTGTGGGACAGGAGCAGAGCCCAAGCTCACCTTCATGCCATCAGCCCCTCTGTAGACAGCAGTGCAGCCTTGGTAAGGACACTTGTAGATGGTGGGCAGCTCCTCCCTGCAAGCAGAGGTGTGTGAGGTGTTGTGGGGTGGGGCTGCAGCCCAGCCCAGCCCTGATGAACCCTCCTTACCGTTCACATTTGATTTTTTTTTTCCAGCCTGGCTTAGGCCCCGGTTTCTTCCTTATTTTGGGCTCTTCCGCCTTCTTCGCTTCCTTACTGTCACTTTTCTTGCCAGAAACCCTCCAAGAAAGAACCAGGACAGAGGTTTAAGACTTGATCTTGGTTTTAGATCCACCAAAGTGTCCCCAGCTATTACACCTGACTGTTACCCTGCAGAGCAGGAGCACACACAGACCCAGGAACATGAGCCAGGCTGGGGATGAGGGCCCAGCCAATTTAACCCAGTGGGGAGCTTGGGGGCACCTCTGCTACCCCCAGGCAGGAATGTGTAGGGAACAGAGCCATAAGGAAAAACATGTTGGCCCCATGGGGGTGGGCACCAGCCCCCCACCCACCCTGAGAGCCCCTTACTTTTTCTCAGGGTAAGGCTCGAAGGAGTCATCTGAAGATTGCACGTTTCTCTTCTCGCTTTCATCATCGCTCAAGAAGTCCCTGAGAGAGAGAAGCTGCCCTTTACCACCGTGACCTTGGGCTGACCCCTGGCACCAGCAGTTCCCCATTCCCAGCACATCCATCTCCCCCACGGCACGGCACAATGGCCACTCCACGTGTTCTCCCCACCATCCTCTCCCCAAGCAAACACAGCGCCGGTGAACACAGCAAGGACCCAAGTCAGGTCCTTTCAGAGCTAAATCTCTGCAAGAATAATCAAACCACTGTCAGGAAAACAAACAAAAAAAGGCTGCTACTGAAAGGATCTATTCATGGGTGAGGGATGTGGCTGCCGCTTCCTCTACTGGGAAAAGGAATTTTGTGGGACAAGAATGTCACACAGTTGTCTGGTGCAGGTTAATGAAGCTGCAGGTCATTCTGTATTCCCTCAATTGCAATAGCCATATTTGGATTTTTCTTTTTTCTCCTTTTAGGCTTTAAGCCATACAAGAAGCAATTAATTCCTGAAGACAGGAAATAGGCAATAAATCGTTGCGGCCCTTTTAATGTGACAGCTGACAGGCTCAGCTGGCACTGGAGTCACTCTGCACTTGGCCCTTTAGACTCGGAACGCCTGGATTCGTGATTTACAGCCCCATTCCAAACACCTGGATTGGATGACCCAAATCCTTGCTCACAACAGACTGTGGAGCTGCCACAGAGGTCCCTCCCACTCCTGTTTCCCAGTTAATGGGAATGGGGTGGTTTCTCCACGTGCCACCCTGTGCCTGCATTCCCACTCCCATTGCTCTCCCGCAGCCCCAGCCATAGAGGGAACTGCCCGGAGGTTGAGGGGCTGGAGCAGCAGCTCCTGGCACAGCTCCTTCCCCAGAGCAGAGAGGGGACAAAACAGGGCCAGGATTGCTGGAAGCAGCCCACAAAAAAGGAGCACATGTATGTGCAAACCCCCCGGAGCAAAGGAGGGAGCTCAGAGCCCAAAGCCACCGCTCCGAGCCCCCGGCACTGGTGGAGAAAGAGCTCCCCGGGCTGGGGAGTTCCCACTGGCAAAGAAGACATTTAGGCTATTTTAAACCCACTCTTCTCTCACCCCTCAGAAAGGTCACTGAACTCGTCTTTTACCCGCTCATCCGACGTTGCAGACAGAACCTGCTTCCCACTCAACTGTCCTAGGAATGAAGGAGAACACAGTGTGTTACGAGGAAAAGCAGCAGAACCATGGTGGTTCCAGGTGCACCCGCATGATCACACCGTGGGCAACACGTGCTCCTGTCCCTTTTGCATGGCTCAGCATCCTCCTCCTTGATCAGAGGCCAATCTCTGAGCACTTCCCAGAAGGATCTGCACCCTCCTTGAGGATCAGCAGTCTCCAAGGAGAGGGCCCAGCTCCTTGGAGCTTCCTGGGCCACCTCCCCAGCTCCCTGTCCATCCCCTGAGGCTGGGAGGGAGATTAGAAAGCAAACCCCTTACCTGTGGCAGTGCTCAGCGGGGACATGGGCTGCGGCAGGGCCCGTTCCTGGACAGAGGCCGCGCTGTCCAGCTGCGAGGGAGACGGATCCCTGTCCTGCAGCAGCTCATTCTCCACACTCAGCGGCACGGCCGTGGTCCCTTTGTTGGCGGGCTGCTGGCAAGGAGCCGTCCTTACTGGAGCATGCTGGGCTTTGGGAGCAGGAACAGCCTGGGCATCGTCCGCCCCGGCCCCGTTGTCAGTCAAGCGCTGCTGCGCCGTGCCCTTGCTCCACTCCCGTTTCACGGCCAGGGCGTTGTCCAGCAGCGCGGAGCTGCAGTCCGAGTCCGTGTCCATGACGTAGTCGTGGCCGTCGGCGCAGCCCCAGACGGCGCGGATGATGCCGCAGTACTCGGAGGAGAGCACGCTCCGCAGCCCGGGCACCGCGTCGCAGCTGCCGGCGTGCGCGTGCGCCCACGTCACCAGGCTGTGCAGGCACTGCGGGCTGCTCGTGATCAGGTCAACTGGCCAGGGGAGAGGAGCACGGTCAGGCCCGGACACGGAGGGGACATGGAGGGGATGGGGATGTGGATCTGTTCCCCAAAAGGCAGGTGGGAGCCACCCCAAAGGGCTGGAGTGGGGCAGTGCCAGTGCCTGCCAGGATCACAGAACCACTGAGGCTGGAAATGACCTCTGAGATCACTGAGTGCAACCCATGACCAAACACCGCCCTGGCAGCCAGACCAGAGCACTGAGTGTCTCATGCAGTTTTTCCTTAAACACCTTCAGGGACAGTGGCTCCACCACCTTCCTCCATCATTCACGGCTGAAAGGGTATTTCCAACCATCCCCAGTGTCCAACAGAAGGTGGGACAGGCCTGGCACTGCCACCCAAATCTGCTCTGCCCACCCTCAGGTGAGTCTCTGTCTGTTTAGCTCATCTCAGGAAGATTCTCCTGGGAAGCCAGAGGGAGGAAGGAGAACCCCAACCAGCTGTGTCAAAGAACTCCAGAACCCCCCTACATGTGATCGTTTCTCACCCCCATCAACCCCAGCCCTGTGCTGACAATGTGGCAGAAGGAAAAGGGGAGTGAGCACTCACCCAGGCAGGAGGCACCTCCTTCCATACCCGGCTGCGCCTGGACCCCGCTGCTCCTGCAAAAACCAGAGCGGCACAGTGGGATTTGGGGGTCACAGAGGCCCCACATGGCAACACAGGGCACCACTGCAGCAACGCGGCACGGCGCTGCTCCCGGGAGTCAAGGAAGGCCACGTACTTTCCTCTGGACTTGGCGTGGCCCGTGGGCGAGGCGTTCACCCTCTGGATGAAGGTGCGGAGGACGCTGCGGCACTTGTAGAACTGGGCATGGCATTTCTTGCAGACGAACTGAGGCAGCGCGGGGTCCTGCCGCACCGCCACGCCCACCAGCCGCTGGAAGTCGGTGAAGAACACCTGGTCCACGCGCCGCTGCTTCTCCGAGTTCTCCCCCAGCACGGGCACCTTCCCGAAGGCATTGCGCAGGCTCCGCGAGGAGAACTTGCCGTGGCACAGGCGGCAGTAGCCCGTGCTCAGAGCTCTGCCGATTCCTGCCGAGGAGGAGCAGGAGGGATGGCACTGATGCACCCAAAGGTGTTTCCCTGTCCTTCATCTCAGCTGCCTCCTTAGCACTGTCTTCAGAAAAGCACGGAAAATCCAGGCAGGAAAAGACCTTTCTGACACCAGCTGACCCAAAATCAGCCCTTCTGACCTCTATGTCCCAATGGCAGAGCCTCCTCTGCATTGTGGTGCTCCCAGGACTCTGCCAATGCAATCCCTTGGTTTCAGCAGTTCTTCCCCGGTATTTATCTCTCAAGTATTTACAGCTGACATCGTGTCCCTTGGCTGCCCCATTCCTCAGCTCCCCAGTAGTGCCCTGGAGTGGGGCAGCTCCTGACCCGGAACAGCGGGGCAGGATGCAAAGTGTCACCCAGTTCAGTGATCTGCGCCATTCCCACCCCGTGGAATAATTTCCACCCCTCTGCTGCGCCCCAAGAGCGTGAAGGGAACCCTTAGAACAACCTCTCCCCAGCCCTGATCCGGGTGGGAGTGGGATCCCCTGCCAGGACCACCTGGGTGGCCTTGGGAGCGATGGGAGTCTCACCACACCCCGCGGGGGTGATGACAGGAGTGGGACAGGGCAGCACCTCCTGGGGTAGAGTCTTGGGGGGCTGAACCCCCGTTTGTGAGTCCCCCGCTGCCCCGGAGCAGCGCCGGTGTCACAGCTCCCAATGGAGCCGTTGGAGATCCCGCTTATCTCCTGCCCCAGCTGCAACACACCCGGATATCAGAAGCCCCAAACCTCAAACCGGGACGGCGGGAGAGTCCCAGTCATCCCCAAACCCCAAACGGGACGGTGGGAGTGCCTCGACCACGCTCAAACCGTGATGGAGGGAGGGTCCCGGTCACCCCCAGACCGGAGCAGGCAGCGGCCGAGCACCCCGACATAGCGGGAGGCTCCCCCGCTCTCCCTCCCCGTGTGCCGAACTCCTCCTTACCTTGCCGTTACCGGCACCGGGATGTTCGGTGTTTCAGGGGAGAAGAAACTCCACACAAACGGGCAAATTGTGACCTGCCGCCCGCTCGGCACCGAGTCCCGGGACGGCGGCTCTGACCCCGGCAGCGCCGAGGGAGCCCCGCCACACCGAGGGCTCGCCCGTCCCCGCTCCTCGCAGCCCGTCCCGGTGGCCCCGCAGCGGCTCCGGCGCAGGGGAAGCGACTCCGGCCGTGCCCCCGCTCCCCCCGCCCCGGTCCCCGC
>VWYP01016372.1:50416-73469 GCA_013400435.1 Pycnonotus jocosus
GGCTTCTCCTGCATCCCTGGGCTCCCTCCGCATCCCCCGGCTTCCTTCCCGGCCTCACCCCCCGCCGCGGGGCAGCATCCTGGGGCTCATCCTGCATCCCTGGTCTCATGCTGCATCCCGGGGCTCTCCTCGCATCCCTGGACTCATCCTGCATCCCGGGGCTGCATCCTCGGTGTGACCCTGCACCCCTGAGCTCCCCCCGTTTCCCATTCGGACTCGGAGCTGCGATCCCCCGAGGCCGTGGGGGTTCCCGAGCTCCCCACATCCGCGGGGTCCCTGCTCACCCCCCACTTTGGCAGGAGGCCTACGTGGAGTACCTGAAAAGCATCACCCTCATCGCCCAGGCCCTGCAGGAGGAGGCAGCAGGCACAGGTAAGGCAGGACCCCTTGTCCCCCCACCCCGTGGAAGTCCTGCAGTGACCTGAACACACCCTCCCCACAGAGAACAGCGAGGGGGTCACCCCTGACACCCCAAAACTGCTGAAGCTGGCGGAGCAGTGCCTGGAGAGGGTCAAATCCATTGCAGCAGCACTGGGTGAGTGAGGGGTGGGGGTCCTGTTATGGGGAGCTGGGTGCCCCCACAGGGCCCGGCTGGTGGTGAGGCACAGCTGACCTATCCTGCCCCCCTTCCCAGGGAAAGCCCAGGTGAAACCGGCTGCACAGGAGCGGGGTGGGGGCCCTGCACCCCTCCCCAGGCACCGCCGGGTCTGCTCAGACGAGGGGGGGAAGCTCTCGCCATTCCTGCCCCCGGAGATCTTCCAGAAGCTGCAGATCGCTGAGGCACAGAGCACACGGAAGTACGGGGGGCTGGGACATGGGGACTGGGACAAGGGGCTGAGACAGAGAGTGGTGGGGTATGGGGGGCTCAAACACAGCGGGGAGGACATGGGGAGTTCAAACATGAGGGGTTTGGGACACGAGGTCTGGCAAGAACTGTGACCCAAGGACTGGCGGTGGCTCATGCCTGCCTGGGGGGTCAAGGAGCAGGATGTGGTCCTGGCACATGTTCATTGCCCCGTGGTGAGTGCTCAGGCTGTTCCTACAGGGAGCTGACCCCGCTGGAGGAGGCCTCCCTGCAGAACCAGAAGCTGAAGGCGGCGTACGAGGCGCGGGTGGCGCGGCTGAACCCAAGCCAGGCCGTGCAGAAAACATCCCTGGCAAGTGGGGAGCTGGGGAGGAGCTGGGAGCCAGATGGAAGCGGCAGCCAGGCAGGGAGAGGGTCCCTGGGGGACTCTCACTCCCCAGTGGTGGCCATGGGGTGTGGGTGGATGTTCCCAACTCCCCTCCTGCTCCGCAGACGCTGTCCCTGCAGCGGCAGATGATGGAGAACCTGGTGATCGCCAAGGCCCGAGAGGAGACTGTATCCTTGCCAGTGGGATTTCTCCAAGAGCTGGCTCCAGCAGAGTCTCTGCCCTGTCCTGGGTGTCACCAACCCCACGCAGGCCTTTGGGGTCCCAGCTGGGGGATGGAGGAGGGCGAAGGGCAGTGGGTGAGCACAATGGTGGCTCTGGACCCTTAACTGTGCCTGGCCCAGCTGCAGCGCAAGATGGAAGAGCGACGGCTGCGGCTGCAGGAGGCGGCCAACCGGTGAGTGGAGATGTCACCACAGGGACTCTGAGCTGTGGGGACACCCTGCAGTGCCTTCACTGGCCCGGGGTGTCCCCAGGAGGTTCTCCAGCAGCGTGGCCCTCACCCCCGAGGAGCAGGAGCAGCGAGCACTCTATGCTGCCATCCTTGAGTACGAGCAGGACCATGTGAGTGTGTGCCAGGGGCTGGGGACCGGGCTGTGCCATGGGACAGGAGGCTGTGCCATGGGGCAGGGTGCTACCATCCCCATGACCAGCCCTGGACACTCCCCAGGACTGGCCAAGGCAGTGGAAGGTGCAGCTGAAGCGGAGCCCGGCGGATCTCTCAGTGGTGTCAGGGCTCTTCTCCTGCCTCCTGAGGTACTGCTGAGGGTGGGCACGGCCCTGCCAGAGCCAGGGGGCTGCAGACACTGCCGCTACCCCCTGCCCACCCCATCCCTCTGCCCACAGCTGCCCCGAGCACCCCATCACGCAGCTGCTGCGGCGGCTGCAGTGTGCGGTGTACGCCCGGCTCTACCCCGCCGTCAGCCGCGGCTCCGCCGATGCCTCCCCCGCCTCCCCCTCGGGGCTGTCCTTCCTGTCGCTGGACGCGGGGGGCTCCTCGCTGCCCGCCGAGCCGGGGGGCCGCCGGCTCCGAGCGTCCCGCAGCCTGCACTGCATGTTCTCGGTGCCTGAGCACGGCCCGGCCGCACTGCGGCACAGCCAGTCCAGCACCCCCCTCGCCGACAGCGGCACCCCCGAGCCCCCCGAGACCCCCAGGGAAAGCTCCTTCGAGGACCTGGAGCGGTTCCTGGCGTCCCCCGAGGGCTGGGCCCCTGCAGAGCCCCCGGCCAGCTCTGGGAAGGACACGGCGCTGCCGGAGCTGCTGAAGGGCATCGTGAGGGACATCCACAACGCCATCGGTGAGGGACAGCTGAGGGAGTGGGGGGCGGACAGGGGGCTCTCCTGCACCCCGTTTTGACCCGGAGCACAGGGTGGGCAGGAAGGGGGGTCCCAGTGTGGGTAGGACAGGGGGTCCCAGCGTGCTGTGTGACTTTCCCTTTCCAGACAGGCTGCTGGCTCTGACTCTGCTGGCCTTCGAGGGGCTTGGCACCGCTGCTGGCAAGGACCAGTGCCTGGCCTGCCTGGAGGAGGCTTTCTTCCCCCCACTCTGGGCCCCACTCCTGGCTCTCTACAGGTACCATGATCTGCTTTGGAGGGTCCCAGACCCACTGACCCCTTCCTGGCACCCTCCCATCACCTCTGTGCCCGCAGGACTGTGCAGCAGCCCCGAGAGGCGGCCCTGGCACGCAGCATGGAGCGACACCGGCACGCCAGCCCTGCCGACATGGGGCTGGCCTCACGCCTCTTCCCACCTGCCCCCGGCCGCCCTGCGTACGCCTCCGCCGTGCAGGACCTGCGCCTCATCCCGCTGGAGACTTGTCCCCGCAGGAAGCTGGAGTGCATCGGTGAGCAGCGCTGGGGATGTGAGGCAGGGGCCCAGGGGTGGCGGTGACACTGACGCTGCCCTGTGCCGCAGTGCGAGCCCTGCGTGGCATCTGCGAGTGTGCCGAGGAGTATTGCGGCACCCGGGACGCCCGGAGCCTCGCCACAGCCGCCATGTGAGTACAGGACAGTGTCCCTCAGCCACACAGAGCACGATGGGGAGTGTGGGGCAGGTGTGGGGCATTCATCTCCTGTGGCTGGCATGGTGTTGGGGCACCAGTCCCTGTGGCCACCACGGCTGATGGCTCCTGTTGTCACAGCGGGGCAGATGACCTGCTGCCCATCCTGTCCTACGTGGTGCTGCAAACGGGGCTGCCCCAGCTGCTCTCCGAGTGTGCTGCCCTGGAGGAGTTCATCCATGAGGGGTACGTGCCAGGGTGCTGGGCCATGCGGGCACCGTCACCCTCCTGGAACAGGGCTGTCGGGGTGGGAGGTGGCTCGGGACATCAGCAAGGCTGAGGGGTGGCGGGTGTGACGGTGTCCTGGTCATGGCACCGTGGTGGTGTCCCGCTGGTGACAGTGCGATGGCTGTGGACAGGTACCTGATCGGGGAGGAGGGGTACTGCCTGACGTCCCTGCAGAGCGCCCTGTCCTACGTGGAGTCGCTGCAGTGAGGAGGGGGCGGCGCGGGACCCCCCCGCCCCCGGGCAGGTGCTGACGCCCCCTCCGCGGGTCCTCCTGCCCAGCTGGGGGCGCTGTCGCGCGGTCTGGGCCCCGCCCCGGGGGCGGAGCTACGGGCGGCACGCGCGTTCCGGCCCGGGGGCAGCGGGAAGGGAGCGCGAGCGGCCGGGAGCGGCNGGGGGCCCGGAGTTCCGGAGCTGAGGCTTTGGCGGGGGGATCTTCACCGGTTTGGGAGAGGGGTGCCAGGGGTGAGGGTCTGACGGGTCCCGGGGTGGGGTCTCACGCTGCTGTACCCGCAGGATGTGTGCAGGCTCGGCGCTGCGGCAGGAACACCGGCAGGACTATGGGCAGGAATTCCGGCAGGAATTCTACCAGGAGTACCGCCGCTCACTGGAGCGGGAGTTGGGCCCCGCCGGGACCTGCCCCGGCCCAGCCGTGGCGGAGCGGCTGCGGCAGCGGCTGCAGCAGGAACCGGCGCTGTTGGGGGCCCTGCAGGACGATGCTCTGGCACTGCTGGCCCGGGGGCTGCGGGACCAGCCCGACCCCGGGCTGGCGCTGCGAGGCCTGGCCGGTGCCTTCCGACTGCTGGAGCTGGCGGCCGTCAACCTCTACCTCTTCCCGTGGCGCCGGGAGTTCGGCACCATCCAGGTGAGCCCCTGAAGGGAGTAAGGGGACGTTGTGGGAATACCCAGACACCTCCAGCCACGCTCCCCGCTCTCCTTGCAGACCTTCTCCGGCGCCTACGTGCACGTGCTGCGCCCAGCACTCCCCGAGGCCGACCTGGTGCGGAGTTTGGGCCGACTGGGCTACGAGCAGCAGGACCGGCACCGCCTGGCGGTGGTGCGGCTGCCCCCGGGGCCTGCGCTGATCGCCGCCGCTGTCGGCTTCCTGGCCTGCCGCCTGGAGTGTGAGATCCTGGCAGAGTTGGCGCCGCGGCTGCGCCGGCCCCGTGCCGAGGAGCTGCTGGAGGCGCGGCATCACGCTGCGGGTGCCAAGGGGTGTCTGGAGATGCTGCAGGACCTGGGGATGCAGGACAGGGTGACTGCTGACTGCGGTGATGGCGTGGATCTCTACCGGGAGACGCCAGACAGCCCTGAGGACACGGAGGGCAAGGACACAGCTCACCCAGCGATGTGGAGGGACCCTCAGGATGTGCCCACGCGGGGCTGGGGACGCTGCGATAGCACGATTGAGTCAGAGCCTGCGGGCAGCGCTGATCCGGACACCTCCACTCACCTCTTCCCGGAGCAGGAGCCGGTGGTCACAGGCAGAAGTCCCCAGGTGCTGGGGGAGCCCCGGGGTTCCCCCCAGGACACGCCAGAGCTGCCCTGCTACCAGCTGCACTCGTGCCTGCGCCGGGGCATGCTGCCCTCGTACTGCTGCAGCACCTGCTGGCAGCTGCACACGGGCGGCTGCGCCGTGGGACACGCCTGCCGCAGCCGGCACCGCGGGCAGGAGCTGCGCGGGGAGCGGCAGCAGCGGCTCTGGCTGCAGCGCACCGAGCTGGACATGCTGCTGGCCAAGCGCTCTGCACCCCGCTCCTGACACGGCTGCTGCTGCCTGCAGGGAGGGCATGGGCACAGCCACTGCTTGGCACAAGGACCTGGACTTCATCAGCCCCTGAGACAGCGGTGCCTGGGGCCTGCTCCAGCCCGGGCATTGCTGCTGTAAATTATTCAGTGCTTCAGTAAAGTGGCTGCCTTGGCATGGGGTGTTCTGTCCTGGTGAAGGGGACCAAGATGCCTGGTTCAGGGGCAGGGTCTGCAGTGATACCTGACAGCACAGCAACCTGCAGGAACAGCTCCTGCCTCCCTGAGAGTGGGGGCTGGGATCCACTTAAAGAGGGGCAGAACCTGGGGTGTCATGGAGGTGTTCTCCTGCTGGCACCAAAGAATGAGGTAATTCCTTCCCAATATTACCACTGCCTGATGCTTTTATTGATGGCAGAGTCGGGGTTCCCCCCACAGACAGCACAAGCCAAGACTGCCATGGGACAGGACTGACCCTGCCAAGCCGGGGCATCCCTGGGCCCCATCTCTCCTGGCCCTGGGGCCACGCTCACCCAGCCCCAGACTGGAGCCTGCTCCATCCTGCACGGGGAGATGGATTTGGGAGCTGTCCTGGGAACAGCTGGAGCCTGTGGTGCTGGGACTGTTGGGCTGAGGGAATCCACCTCAGCCAGGACACATCACACCTGTTCTCAGGGACAGCTCAGGGCTTGCTACGCTTGGCCTGGCTCTCCATTGCTGTGCCAGCTGCCCGCTTGTTCCGGTGGTGTGGGAAGGTGGGCATCAGCTCTGGCTCGCAGGCTGTGGGGCACAGAGAGGGGTGAGCAGGGCCCAAAGCCTCCAGTCCTGCCCTGCCCCAGGATCAGGAGTACTCACGCAAGGGCTTCTCCTTGAAGTAGGAACTCTCCAGGCAGTCCTTGGCTGTGGCCCTGTGGGGACAAGGGCAAATGGCAGGGACTGCCCCAGCTTGGGGGACAGCATGGGGCAGGGTCCCTGCCCTACCCACCCCGCATCCTGCCTGACTCTTTACCTTTTCTTGGGGTCATACATGAAGAGGAAGTTGAGCAGTCGCAGCCCAGCCTCCGAGAGCCAGGGAAACCTGTGCTTCAGGTTGTTGTAGGGCTGTTTGCGCAGGGTGTACTGTGTGGCCAGCGGCAGCTTGGAGAACCCCTGGGGGAAACAGAGTGTGAGGAAGGGCCAGGGCAGCAGCCAGGGAGGAAGGACAGGGAAAAAGGACAGGGAGCTCTCACAGGCCAGATGTTCTCATTGGGTGTCCCTAAGAGCTGCACAATAAGGTCGATCTGGTGGATCTCGGAGGTGCCTGGCAGCAGCGGTTTGTGTGCCAGCAGCTCGGCCAGGATGCAGCCGGCAGCCCTGTGGAGTACAGCAGCCTCTCCAGTGACCCCCCTGCAGTCTGCAGCCCCCCAGCCACATCCAGGCAACCTCAGCCCTGCCCTTACCACATGTCAATGCTGGTGGTTTGGGTTGTCATCCCCAGCAGCAGCTCTGGTGCGCGGTACCTGCGCAGGGGACACTCTGTGGCAAAGCTGGCACGAGCCCATCCTGCTGGGAGGACCCAGCCCAGCACCAGCCACTCACCACAGAGTCACCACTTTGGGGGTCATGGGCTTAGGGGGCATCCCATAGGTGCGTGCCAGGCCGAAATCAGCTGCAACAGAGACCCACAGTCCGGAGGGAGCCCAGCTCTGAGCTCTGGTCATGGCACAGAGCAGCCACAGCCAGATGCAGGTGCTGGAACTCACCTATCTTCACACAGCCTTTGTCAGTCATCAGCAGGTTGGAGACCTTCAGGTCCCTATGGGAAATGGAGCAGCTGGAGGTGAGATACCACAAGGAAAATCCAATCCCATCATTCCACTGCCTCCCTGCCCTGCAATTGCTCCCACACTGATGGGCACCAAACCCCCACTCAGAGCTGCTCCTGATCCCAAAACATGGGAAGTGTTTGGGGTATCCCCAGATACCCCTTTGTCCCCCCATTTCCATCCTGCCACTCCCACCTGTGGATGATGTAGTTCTCATGGAGGTACTGCAGGCCCTTGAGCACCTGCAGGATGATGCACTTCACCTGGGGACAGAGGACAGGAGCTGTGACATCTGTGGGAACAGCACTGACTGGACAAACCCCCACAGGCCAAGCCCACTGAGGTGTCCTGCAGTCACTCCATCCCTGTGTCCTCCCAGAGGGTTCTGGGTGGAAATTTTCTCCCAGCTCTGCTTCCCTGACAGTTTGCTCCAGCCCCAAACCCAGCCTGGAAAGCCCCTAAAGGGTTCACTGAGAGTCAGCAAAGCCCAGGCTCCATCAGAATCCCTGGAATCCCCCAGCTGAAGGTCTAGGGAGCCCTTCACAGTGCCCACATGTTTTGGCAGGAATGGAGCACCCTCTCAGGGACCCAAATCCTGCCTCACCCTGTACCTGAGCCTCTGAGAAGGGTGTTTGCATGTTCTCCAGGAGACTGGCCAGGTCCTGCTCACAGTATCCCATCACCAGGAAAATGCTGTTGGAGACAAGGTAAGGTCAGAGCCTCCCCCAGGACAGGTTTGTCTCCAAGGAAGGTTTGGAAGGCAGAGGGAGGACAGGCAGGAAACTCTCACCTCTCCAGGTGGTTTCCTACAACCACTTCCTTGAGTTCCACAATGTTGGGGTGCTGGAGCTGCAGGAGCAGGGTGATCTCCCGCAGGCTGCTGATGGGCATTCCTGGGGGAGGGAGGAACATTGGCACTGCAAGAATGACCTGGAGCCAGAGCCAGGACAGAGCAGCCCCTCTTCCCCCTGGTTCCTCCATTACCATCTTTCTCATTGTCCATCCGCACCTTCTTCAGGGCCACTGTCTCATCGGTCAGCGTGTCCCGGGCACGGTCTGGGGACAGCACAGGCCACGTTGGCACCAGGACACACACCTGGGTTTGTCCCAACCTCGCCTCGGCCCCCCCAGCTCAGCTGCAGGGGGAAACCGAGTGAGTTTCAGACCCCTCCCGACGCAAACCGTGCTGGGATTCTACACGAGGGAATGGCTTTCCACTGGCAGAGGAGAGGGTTACATGGCACATCCGTAAGGAATCGTGCCCTGTGAGGGTGGGGAGGCCCTGGCACAGGGTGCCCAGAGAAGCTGTGGCTGCCCCATCCCTGGAAGTGTCCAAGGCCAGGCTGGATCTAGTGGAAGGCGTCTCTACCCACGGCAGGGAGTGGAACGGAATGAACTCGGAGGCCCCTTCCCGGTCCCGCACGGGCTCAGCGCACCGGGAGCCGCCCCCGCCCGGGAGGCAGTGGCCGCACTCACACACGATGCCGTACGTGCCCTCTCCGATCCGATTCAGCTTCTCAAACTCCTTCACGCTGCGGCACCGTCCCAGCTGAAACCAAAGAGCCGCGTCCAGGCGGTGCCGCCTCGAGGGTTCCTCACCGGGACACCCCGCCGGCCCCAAGCCCTCTCACACCCCCGGGGACTCGCTGCGCTCACCCGATCGGCTGCCGGAACCTCGAAGAAGCCGTCGCCCCGCAGTCGCCGCAGTCGCAGGGGCTCCAGCTCTGGCTCGGCCGGTGCCGGTCCCGGTTCTGCCGGTGCCGGTTCTGCCGCTCCTGCCTCAGCCGCTGCCATGTCCGCGCTGGCGAATCCCGCCCTCCGCACGCGCAGTATTATCCCGCCCACCCGCAGGCCCCGCCCACACACATGAACCCTCTGGCAACCGTTGCTGGGCAGAGACCAATAGCGACCCTGCCCCGTATAGCCCCGCCCCTTCTGTCCCTTCCCCTCGCGGCCCCGCCCCAGCCCTGCCCTCCTCTCCGGTCTGTGGCCCCGCCCCTTCACGTCCGACCCCCGAGGCTTTCCCGCTTCTCCCGTAACCTCCCCCCCTCCGACCCGCCTCGTTCTCGCGAGACTCAGCGCGCGCACCCCGGAAGCGACGTTGACAGCACCCGGAAACGGCGGCGGAACCCGGAAGCGGCGGCGGGCAGGATGGACGGTACCGGAGGGGTTGGGCGGTAACGGCGCCTCCCGGTGGGGCTGGGGCGGATCTTGAGGGGTGGGACCTTGGGTAGACGGTCGTAGCCGGGACTGGTGGTCGGGGCGTGTGGGCGGGGTCCCCGGTCAGCCGATCCCGGTCCCGGTGCTGTCCCTGACACTGTGCTCTCCTTCCTTTCCAGACACGCTCTTCCAGCTGAAGGTGAGAGCAGCGGGGGCCCTTCCGCCTCCTTTCCGTCCCGTATTGCCGGCCCCGGGAGAGTCCAGGGGCCGGTTCCGCCCGCTGGCTCGGCCTCATCGGGGCTTCTGCGGCGGGCCCGTGACAGCAGGAGGCCCCGGCCCGCAGGGGTGACCAGAGGTGCCGCGGGCACAGGGTCGGGCAGCCGCAGCCAGTAAGAGGTGGCTGGGGTGGGACAGGTGGGCATTGGCACGGTGGCACAAAGGGGAGCAGCTTCCCAGTGCCAGAGGGCGGGGTGAGATGAGATATCAGGAAGGAATTCCTGGCTGGGAGGGTGGGGAGGCCCTGGCACGGGTGCCCAGAGCAGCTGTGGCTGCCCCTGGATCCCTGGCAGTGTCCAAGGCCAGGCTGGACAGAGCTTGGAGCATAATGGAAAGGTGTCTCTGCCCGTGGCAGGGGTGGGATGAGATGGGCTTGAAGGTCCCTTCCAGCCCAAAGCATTCCATGACTCTGTCCTGGTCCTGCCCTGCTGTCCCGCTCCGTCCCGCAGTTCACAGCGAAGCAGCTGGAGAAACTCTCCAAGAAAGCCGAGAAGGATTCCAAGGCTGAGCAAGCCAAAGTCAAAAAGGTGTGTGGGGATCATCCTGCCAGTGCCCAGCACTGTGGGGCAGCTGGAATTCCCTTCTCCCACCATGTGGGAGCAGGAAAGGGGCAGATCCCTTCCCCACCCTCGTCTCCTGGATCTGCTGGGAGCATGTGGCCCATCCAGCGCCACAGAGGAGGGTTTATTCCTGCTCTGGGGTCAGGGCAGAGCTGTTTCTTGCTGGGAACCCATCCAGCAGGAGCAGCCTGAGCCCCTGGAGGGATCTCTGAGCGTGGGCTCTGGGTGTGGCAGGCGCTGCAGCAGAAGAACGTGGAGTGTGCGCGGGTTTATGCCGAGAATGCCATCCGCAAGAAGAACGAGGGCCTCAACTGGCTGAGGATGGCGTCACGGGTGGACGCTGTGGCCTCCAAGGTGCAGACAGCTGTCACCATGAAGGGGGTAAGAGCCTGCAGCCAGCATGTGGGAGCTCCAGCCCCACGTGGAGATTCTCCCCTCACTGCTTCCAAGCACCACAAGCTCCCCCCATCCCCCAGAGTGGCCCCACCGGGGCTCCTGGTGGTCTCAGACAGGTTCATCCTACCTGGGAGGGCTCAGGATGATGCCTTGGGAAGGCTGACCTAGAACAGAGACTGGACAGAGCCAGAGAATAAAGCAGATTTATTAAAAGGCTTTTAGGGTAAACCTTGGACAGTACAAGAGCCTGGCCAGGGCTACACCCAAGGTGGACCCAAAATAGTCACAAAATGGACACAAAATGGACACAAAATGGACAAACGGTCACAAGGTCTCACACTTTTCTAAGTTTTGGTCGATTTGCATATTGGGGTTAATTGTCCAATTCCAGCTTCAGGTTCTGGAGTTCCATCCTTCTTGTTCCTCCCTTCAGCCACCCTTGGTTGTGCTTTTGGGCCTGAAGCTTGTAACAGTTGTCCTTGGTGTGCAGCAGGAAAAGGATTTGTTTTGTTTACCTACCATGTGAAGAGAACTTAGTAACACTCAACATGAGGCTCAGATCTACACCCTTAGGCAGCACAGAATCTGAAAAACAGGAAAGCTGAAACTTAAGGCATCAAGGACAGTGCTTGTAATAACAGTCTGTAATAACCCTCAGAGCATTCCTGAAGGAATCTCCTCTTGCAGGTGACAAAAAACATGGCGCAGGTGACCAAGGCTCTGGACAAGGCCCTGAGCTCCATGGACCTCCAGAAGGTGTCAGCAGTGATGGATAAATTCGAGCAGCAAGTGCAGAATTTGGATGTTCACACGTCGGTGAGTGCCAGGAATCCAGGAGAGAGAGGGTGGGATGAGGCTGGGCCGGGCAGGGTGACAGGGCTGTGTCTGTCCCAGGTCATGGAGGACTCCATGAGCTCAGCCACCACGCTGAGCACGCCGCAGGAGCAGGTGGACAGCCTGATCGTGCAGATTGCCGAGGAGAACGGGCTGGAGATCATGGACCAGCTCAGCCAGCTGCCCGAGGGCGCCTCGGCCGTGGGGGAGAGCTCCGTCCGCTCCCAGGAGGATCAGCTGTCCCGGAGGTTGGTTCTCCCCCAGTCCTGGATAGCTCCAGGATCCCTCACTGGCCCTTCCTGGGGGGCTCAGAGGAGTTCTCTGGCCACGCTGGCTGCAGCTGCTCCCAGGCTGAGGCTGCTCCTGCTGTTCCTGCTGCCCTGACCTGGCTGCCCTGTCCTGCTCTCCCCTCCAGGCTGGCTGCTCTTCGGAACTGAGCCCTCCCACGGCTCTGTGGATGGTGGAGGAGCTGGGACCCCCTCTGGCAGCCCCTGCAGCACATCCCCAGCCCCCCTGCCTTGGGACTCTTCTCAGGGGGTGACAGCCCTTCCCTGAGCAGGCAGGAATGTGGCCACTCCCTGTGCTGGATTGTGGGGGGGCTCAGTTTGGGGGTGCTGCTGGTGGTGCCTGGCAGAGCCCCCCATCCCTCTGCTGACAGAACACTAAGGGGATTTTCCTGGTCTCGGGATGCTGCTCCCCAACTCCTCTGTTGTTCCCTGTCCCTGCCCAGAGCTGAGCTGTGGGCTGAGTTCCTCAGGAGCTGTTTGGGAGGAGCAGGAGAAGCCGCGGGGTTCCCAGTCTCCGGCAGAGCTGTGGGAAGGGCCCTGTGCCCGGCTGTGCATGTGGGGAGGTCGGTGCCTTGCAGAAAGGGGCGGTGACAGCGAGGTGTCCCCTCCCTCGCTGTCACTGTCCCTGTTGTGCCCTTTGCTGCTCCGTGTCCTGCCGGGCCGACACCCCCAGCCCTGTACCACGAAGTGCCCTTTGGAACAGCCCCCCCCCGCCCAGCCCTGTGCGTGTCAATCCACACATTCCCCAGGCACTGCCAGCTGGAAATGGTTATCCTGGCCCTGACTGCCAGTTTGGACCAGTGAGGACCCGTGTCCAGCACTGGGAGCGGATTGCAGCAGCTGTGGTGGCTGCAGACACGTCCCCAACTGTCCCCCTGCTGGGTGGGTGTGACAAGGAATGCAGAACCATCCCGGCAGCAGCTCTGTCTCCATCCCTGTGCCTCTGTCCCCTCGCTGCTCGCACCGGGCTGGGGGCGGGGGCTGCCCTCCGTGTCCCCTCCCGCTGCTCGTCCCTATCCTTTGTCACCTTCCCCCGGGGCTGGAGCTGTTTGTGCCCCTCCCGCGCGATCGCCGGCACCGCGGAGCTGCCGGATTGCTGGAAGATCTCCAGGAAGGAAACGCTGTTTCCTTTGGGTCTCCCAGGAGGAACTTTCACCCCTGGGCGATGTCATGGGGGTCACCTCCCCGGCACAAACATTTCCCGCTGTGTTGATTATTTTTCCTGAGTTCGGTGGCCTTGGAGCGCGTGGCTGGTGACACAGAGCCTTCCTCACCACCGAGGAGGAGGAGGAGGCAGCTTTGGGTTACAGCAGAGCATTGCACCTTTTGCCGCCTCCTGATGGGCCGGGCAGGAAGCTGGGGGACCCTGGAGATTTGTGCCTGGCTCCTGGCTCCGTGCATGGTGTCCCTGTGGCACTGGGGACTCCAGACCTGCTCCCTGTCCCTCTCCCTGGGCTGTCTCTGTGTGGTTTCATTGCTGGGGTTTTTTTTAAGCTTGTCTTATTTGCCTTCTTTTTCCCCAAACCGTGTCTGTGCCCTTCTGTAGGTTTAAATAAACAATCTCTGAACACCCCAGTGTGTGTTGGGGCTGTGGCTGCAGATGGGGTCTGTGGTCCCCATTGTCTCATTGTGTCCCCTGCCCTGTGACAGGACATGCTGCCCTGGAGCTGAGGAGGAGGAAGGGACTGCTCTTGTTCCCAGAGCCTCTGTCCATCCAGGAGCTGGGAGGTGGCTCGGGGTGCCCACTCTGGGGATTCTGGAGGGCAAGGACAGCCCCTTTCCCTCACTGTCTCCACTCCTGCAGGGACCTGTCCCTTTCATGTGACCAAACTGGGGGGGACCAGAGTGAGCAGGAGCTCGGAGCAGCTGGAGCCCGTTAAGGTGGGGCCAGCCCAGCTCCCTGCACCATTCCCAGCCCTCGTGGGGACAAGCTGGGCCCCCCAATGGGAGACCCCGGGCTTGTCACCGCACCCATCGTGCCATCAGCACCTGCCCACAGCAGCCTCACTGCCGGGGGATGGAGGATGAGGGTGCAGCCTTCCCCTCCCTGCTCCCATCCCTTCCGCCATCCCTTGCCGTACTTATCCCTTGCCTGTGCTCATCCCTTCCCTTCCCCGTGCCCGGCTGGCAGACGGGCGCTGTGCCTCAGCCAAATCCCGGATGCCACAGGAAGATGGCTCTCCTTCTCCTGCCTGTTCTCCCGCCCCCGCTCCGAAGACAGGCTGTTCCTGAATGCGAGAGGAAATTGCTAAGGAGATAATTAAGTAGCCAATTAATTAGCTAATGATTAATGGAAGCATCCTGCGGAGGCAGCGCTGCGGCTGCCCTGGCCAGGTGTTGCCGCGATGTGTCACTCCCGGTGCGGTTACAGCTTCCCGGTGTGCCGGGGTGGGCACCGCCGGGACCCTGCTGCTCTGCCCCGCTGGTGACACGCCGGGGTGGCCGGTGACATGCGGGGTGGCCCGACATCTCCAGCCAGGAGCCGGCGGGCCCTGGCGCGGGGGGTCCCGCACAGCCCCACACGGACACTCGCTGCCGGCACTGCTCGAACCACGGTTTTATTTTGCCAGCAGGTCCGGCACAAAGGGGCACGGTAGCCGGGTCCGGCAGCCCCGGGCACGGTGCCGGGGCCACGGTGGCAGCCGGGTGCTAGGAGAGCACGGAGAGGAGCAGGGCCAGCGCCAGTGCCAGTGCCAGGGCTGCCGGAGGGTGCCGGGCAGTGCCGGCGCTTTTGGTGTACCCGTAGCTGGTTCTGCACGCCCCCTCCAGCTCCTCGAAGGCGATGGGGGTCTCCTGGGCAGCTGTGCCCTGCAGGCTCGTCTTCACCTGCCGTGGGGACAGGATGGGGCCGGCTGTGAGGGGCCCATCTGCACAGAACCCCTGCACTTCCCTGTGCCACCCCACACCATCCCATCCACATCCCGGTGCCCCATGTGTCCCTGTGCCTCCCCGTGTCCCCATAAATTCCTGAGTGCCACACGCCGTGATGTGCCACCCGTGTCTGCTGCCCCAAGCGTCCCTGTGCCAGTGTCCCCATGTCCCATACATCCCTGTGCTTCCCGTGCCCCACTCACCCTCTCCACTTCTCTGAAGACCCGGAGCAGGTTCTCAGCCAGGGCTCCCTTCACCTCTTGCTCTGTCCAGTTCCTCGCCAGCAGCTCGGCCACCAGTGCGGGATACTTGGAGACATCCTCCAGGCCAGTGGGGACCCTGTGCCACCCCACAGCTCACAGCACCCCCGGCTGCACACACAGGGTGCAGGGGGGGACGCCCCCACCCCTCAGGATGTCCCCACGGTGGGGACACGCTGTCCCATCCCATCCTGCACCATGTCCCTCTTTACCCTGTGACCCCGTCGTAGTCCCCACCGAAGCCGACAGCCTCAACACCGGCCACCTTCTTCACATAGTCCAGATGGTCTGTGGGGAGGGACCAGGGTCAGCAGGGCAGGGGGGGCACTGCCACCCCCCACCCACCTGGGCACCTCCTCACCTGCAACGTCAGACAGAGTGGCCTTGTCACTGCAGGTCACGTAGGCGTTGTAGAAGTTCACCATCACCAAGCTGCCCGTGGAGGCCTGGGGGGGAACAGCCCTGAGCCCCCAGTGCCCTCAGCACCCCCAGGACCCCTCAGTGTCCCTGCTCTGCCCCAGCCGTGCCCCCACGCTCACCACCATCTGCAGCACATCGTCAGGCACGTTGCGGCGGTGTGGGCAGATGCTGAAGGCAGAGGAGTGGCTGAAGATGACGGGGGCTTTGGAGATGTTCAGCACGACCTTCATCGTGTCCACTGAGACGTGGGCCAGGTCCACGATCATGCCCAGGCGGTTCATCTCCTCCACCACCATCTACAGGGACAGGGATGGGGCTGGGGGGCTGAGGGGTGCATGGGAGGGGTCCCCTGTGGGGATGTCTGGAGCTGCTTGGGTGGCTTTTGTCTGATAGGACAGAGGGAGGGATGGATGGATGGATGGATGGATGGATGGAACACTGCACCCAGCATGGGGCCAGTGGGTGCCAGTACCACATTCCTCCAATGCCATTGCTCCTGATGCTATTCCTCACCTTCCCAAAGGGCGAGAGGCCGTGGTGCACAGGTTTTTCAGCATTGGTGTCCACCAGCCAATTGTCAGCCCTGCAGAGCAGGGACAGCATCAGAGTGGCCACATCTCTGACCACACCCCCCCATGCCAGCACTGCCACCCTCTGTGTCCCCCCTGGGGGTCCTACCAGGGGGTGTTGCAGTTGTGGGTGAGGGTCATGTAGCGGGCGCCCAGGCGGTAGAGGCTGCGCAGGACGCCCAGGCTGCTGTCGATGGAGTGGCCGCCCTCCACCCCGATGAGGCTGGCCACCTTCCCGCTCTGGAACGCCTGCTGGATGCCTGCAGGAGGGCAGGGGCATCAGCTGGGGTCGGCACAGCCCATCAGCACCCCCATGGTGCCTCGTCCCCTCTCACCATCGCTGTCGGTGACGCAGGCGAAGGTCTCGGGGTACAGGTCACACATGCGCTGCACCACGTCCATCTGCTCCAGCGTGCGCCTCACCGCGTCCTTGTTCTGCGTCTCGCAGGGCACGTACACCGACCAGAACTGCCACGGGCACTTTGTCAGCACGGGCACTGCCCGCCCTGCTGCCTGCCCTGCTGCCCACCCCGCTGCCTGCTCCACTGCCCACCCTGCTGCCCATCCCACTGCCCACCCCAGTGTCTCCACCAGTCCTGGTATCCCTGCCCACCCCAGTGCCCTTACCCTCCCTGCTGTCTTCACTGGTGCCCCTGCCCACCCTGATGCTCCCTGCCCTCCCCAGAGCCCACCCCAATGTTCCTACCTGCCCACCCACGTGCCCCTGGCGCAGTTTGGGGATGTTGGTGTGGGTGCCGTTCAGCACGGTCAGGTTGGCTGCTGGCAGCCTCAGCTGGTTGTTGAACTTCCGGAGGAGCTGCCAGGGCAGGTCGTTGTGCCTGGGCAGGGACAGGATGGGCACTGAGGAGTGGCCTGACCCTCTGCCCACTCGCCCTCAGGCTGCCCAGCCCCCTGGCTCTGGCTGGCTGCACATACAGTCCCCTCATCTGGCTGTCATTCCATCCATCCATCCATCCATCCATCCATCCATCCATCCATCCATCCATCCATCCCCCTCAGTCCATTTATCCACCCACCTGTCTCCTCAGCCAAAAGCCACCCAAGCAGTTCCAGCCAGGAACTGGAGACAGGGCATTCCCAGGGGACAGTGCCATGTGGGACCCCCCAGAGAACCTTCCCGTGCACCCTTCCAACCCATCATCAGCCCTCACACCCAGGGGAGCCAGCCTAGCACCCCCCTTTGACAGGGATGCCACCGCATCACACATCCCACACCCCGCGGTGCCGCTGGGGAAGTGGCGGGGTCGGGGTTGGGCGCCGCTTCCTGCTCCTGTCCCACATCCCCCTGCTCCCCCTGCTCCCCCTGCCCTGCTCCCTGTTCCAGTAACACAGCACTGATCCACAGGGGAATGCTGCAGGGGACCGGAGCCTCCTCAGGGTCCCGAGAAGGAACCAGAGACATCACTCAGGACCGAGCAGGAACTTCCCCCAGGGCAGCCCAACGCCGGCTTCCCGGTACCCTGCCCAATCCCGCTGTGCTGCGGCGCCGGGGATCCCCTCGGCTGCACGGACGGTCCCATGGGGTCCCTGGGAAAGCTGTCCCCTGTCCCCACACGGCCCTGGGGTGCCCGGCATGGGGATCCCCTGGGAAAATGGTTCCCTGTTCCCGCACAGCCGCGGGGTGCCCGGCCCGGGGATCCCCCAGCGGGCTGTCCCGGGAGGGTTTCCCAGCTGGGGTTTTCCCACAGAGAGGGAGCAGCTGGGTCACGCTGCGGGGCCAGGTGACCTTTGCTCACCCATCGATGACCGGCGTGGTGGTCATGATGCGCTCGGCCTCCTCCAGGTGCTGCTGTCCAGTGCTGGGCAGTGCCAGCGCCAGCACCAGCACCCACACGCTCCCACCTGGCATCTCCTGCTGCTGGGTGCTGCTGGGGACAAGGGGGGTCCTGCCACCACCGTGTGAGCACAGGCGCTGGGATGGCTGCCCCGCGCTCCTCCGTCCCCTCCCGCCGTCAATGAATAACCAGGAGTGCAGCGTTACCCCTCCCTGGGTGCCCTGTGCCCGCTCGGCACTGCCAGGGCTCCACGTCCGCGGCCTCCCCCAGCCCAGCCCCGGTGGCTGCGCCGTGCCAGGGCCTCTCCTCCGAGCCGCGGTGACGCTCCCAAGCCGTCTAATGAAGGCCAGATTTTTTTGGGTTGGGAAAGCGCCAGTCCCATCCGCCCCTGAACCTCCCCGGCACTGGCATCCATCGGCACCCCCGGCATCCCCGGCACCCCCGGCCCCGCTCACCCCGGCCCTGGGACACTTGGGCAGTCCCTGCCTGCGACGGCAGTGGATTAAGCTTTCCGGCTTGCGTGCGGTGACGGGGCTGGGATGGGCTCCAGCCACCCCAGAGCCACCCCCCGCCATGGCGCCGGAGCAGCCACATGCCCCGGGGGAAGCAGCCGGGGTGGCACGGCCGTGGTGTGGGGCTGCTGCTGCTGCTCCTCCGTGTGTGCTTTGATCTCCCACACTCCGGTCCCGCTGCAGCGTCCCCAGGGGAAACTGAGGCACCGCTATCCTGCGGGTGCTGCGCATCCCTGCTGGCTCCAGCTGTGGTGTCCTTCCCAGCCAGAGGCCTTGGTGGGGCTTCTGGGAATGGCATGGAGCCACGTGGAGATGGCCGGTCCAGCTGGACACCTCATCCTGGGCTGTGCTGGGATGGGAACCCGCTCCTCCGGTGCCAGCCATGGGGAGCTCGGAGTGGGGGCGATGTGGGGGGCCTGGCATCCCTGGGGCTTCCTGGCCCCCTTCCCGGGGTGACGCGGCCCCCACGCTTCTACCGGCTGCGGCTGTGGGTCTGGGAAAGGACTCCCCCCATCTCCTCCCATTCCCTTCCATCCCTCCCATCCCATCCCGTCCCATCCCGGGTGTCTCCAGCCCCTGCCAGCAGCGCTCTCCCGGCGATGGCCCCAGCGCGGCCGGATTCCCGGCTCCCCGGCAGGAATGTGCCGGGGGGTTCCGGCCCTCCGCCCGCCGGGGCCGCTTCCTCTTTCGGCGCTATTTAAGCGGCTCCCGGCGCGTCCCGCCCGGCCGGGCCATGGAGCGCATGGAGGTGACCGAGACCTTTGCGGGCATCGCCCTGCCCGGCCACCTCCACACCCAGGAGTCCCTCGGCTTCGCCGCCGCCTTCACCTTCCGCCCCACTGATGTGCTCATCGCCACCTACCCCAAATCGGGTGAGGGGCCACGGGGACAGCGAGGGGACGCGGCGGGACAGGGCTGGCACCTCGGGCTGGAGCGGGGGCTCTTCTGGAGCTGCCGGCGGGGCTGGGAGGTGGCCGGGCTCGGAGACACCCGAACCTGGTCCCCGCGGCCACTCTTCGGCACAGCACGGGGACCCTGGCCAGGACGACCTGCCTCCTGCGCCCCTGCCCTGCTGCCGTACTCTCCCCAGCCCCAGACTGGTGTCCCTGGCGCTGCCAGCCCAGCCGCTGGTACAGGAGGGGTTGGGATGGGATGGGAGGGTCAGGCTGAGCCGTGCCTTGCTGTGCCAATCCGTGCTACCTGTGCCAGTGCAGGGCCATTCCATGCCGTGCCATGGTGCCATGCCATGGTGGCCCTGCCCTGACACCTCCATTCTGCAGGCACCACCTGGATGCAGGAGATCCTAACGCTGCTCTACAGCCTCGGAGATGCCCGCCCAGCCAAGACCATTCCAAACTGGGAGCGGGCGCCCTGGCTGGAGCAGATCTACTGCCGGGGGGCTCTGCGGGACACCGAGACCCCCCGGCTCCTCACCACCCACCTGCCCGCCCGTGTCATGGCCCCCGCCCTGCAGCGCAGCAAGGCCAAGGTGAGGGGGGTCCCCAGTGGGTCTGGGGGGTCCCTGCAGGGACATCCCACACCCACGGGGCTGCCCACAGCCAGGGAAACGCTGGGAGCTTTCTGAGGGGGGCAGAGAGGAATCCCCCCAAGCTGTGGGGGTGACACTGTGTCCCCCCAGGTGATCTACGTGGCCAGGAACCCCAAAGACGTCGCTGTCTCCTTCTACCACTTCCACCATCTGGCCAAGTTCCTGCCTGACCCCAGCTCCTTCGATGCCTTCCTGACACAGTTCCTCGAGGGCACAGGTAGGGACTGGGGGAATCTGGGGCTGGGAAGACTCAGCTTCAGGGCTCCCCATGACCCTCCACCTCCCCCCAGTGCACTACGGCTCCTGGTTTGACCATGTCAAGGGCTGGCTGGGCCAGCGGCACCTCCTGGACATCCTCTACGTCACCTATGAGGAGCTGCACCAGGTGAGCCCTGCTGTGTCCCCATCCCTGTCCCCATCCCTGTCCCCATCCCTGCTGGTGCCTGGTGCTGACCGTGCTCCTGCCCCAGGACCTGCGTGGCACAGCCCAGCGTCTCAGCAGCTTCCTGGGGTGCCCGCTGGCCCCGGAGACTATGGCAGCCCTGGAGCAGCACTGCAGCTTCTCCGCCATGCGGGACAACGCCATGACCAACTACTCCCTGATCCCCACCGAGATCATGGACCACAGCCAGGGCCGCTTCATGCGCAAAGGTGAGGGGGGGTTGGCACTGGGGCTGGGAAGGGAGGAATGCCATGCCATGCCATCCCATGCCATGCCATGCCATGCCATCCTATCCCGGGTGTGTCCAGCCCCTACCAGGAGCGCTCTCTCCTGGTGACGGCCCCAGTGCAGCCGGATTCCCAGCTCTCCCGGCACTGGGAGCATCCCTGACTCCCTGTCCCCTCTGTCCCACAGGGGTGGTGGGGGACTGGCGCAGCCACTTCTCCCCTGAGCAAAATGCCCGCTTCAACCGTCGCTACCAGGAGGAGATGGGGGACGTGGAGCTGCCCACGCAATGGCCCATGGCCTGAAGGTCCTGGGGTTTGGGGGGCACTGAGCCCTCATCTGCTGAGAACCACCTGCACGGCCCCCCTCAGGCACCCCATAAACCCCCCCTGTGTCACCCTGGCACCAGGGGGTCCCCGTGGGGCTGGGGGTCTGGTGGGGGGCCATGGCACCATCCCACCACCACTTTTCCGGCCATGCATTGTGGCCATCCCCGTGGCCTTGCTCCCCCCGGCCAGGGGCGCGTGGCCCTGACCTCCCTTTCCGCCCATCCCTCCCTGCGGAAATAAATATTTATTGCTGTTCCCAGGCAGGCCGTGCCGTTCCCACGGGTGTGAGGTGGGAAGAGGCGCCGGCAGCGGGAAGAGCTGCTCTTATCAGACACATATCGGGGTGGGGACACATCCCTGGGGACCTTATCAACGCTGGGGGGCAATGACCCCGTGGGCAGCATGGGCCGGGGCGGGGTCACTGCATGGTGACAGGGCTCACCAGCAGAGCTGGTGGCACGGAGCTGGCCCCTTCAGCAGGACCCAGGGCCCTCCACCCCTGAATCTCCCTTCCAGTGCCCCTGCCCCGACTACCCTGGTTGGATGCTCCCCCTGCCCATCTCCCCTCCTGGGGTGTTTGCACCCAGGGGCTTGTTCCACCCCCCCAGCACCCTGGGGTCTCCCAGGCAGGGAGCACCCCGAGCCCCCCAGCCCCTCTCCTGGTGGTGAGGGAGGTGGTGAGATCCTCCTTGGGGTCTGTGGCACCGTGGGACAATGGCATCAATGTCCTGGCACTCCTGGCCTCTCTGCTAGCCTTGTCAACCCTGCCACCTCTGCCAGCCCCTCCTGCCTGTGGGGACAGCCCAGAGTGGTGTCCTTGGACCCTCCCAGGCCCGTGGGGTCCCTCTGCACCCACTCTGGGGTACCCATCTGTCCCCATGGACTGGCCCTGCTGCAGCCTCCCAGGCGGCAGGTTTGGGTTTCCACGGCAACATCCATGATCCCGCCTCACAGGAGATGAATCAAGAACTATAAATAGGTGCTGAATGGGGGTGCAGGTACAGCGCCCCTGCTGTGCCTTGTGCTGCCAGCAGTGCCCAAGGGCCAGCAGAGCCATCCCGGTGAGTGACAGCCACGTGGGGACAGCCTGGCACCTGTACCTGCACCCAGGGACATGGCAGCAGCCTGGAGCCCAGCTCAGTGGCACCTGCACGGTGGCTCTCAGGTGGCCCCTACCCCGTGAGGCTGTGCCAGGCCCCAGTTTCAGTCCCTGTGGTGGCCTTGGGTACACCCTGCCCCTGGGGATGTCACCTCGCCAGGAGCCTCTACTGGCACCATGCTGGCAGCATCAGCACTCAGCATGTGGCAGCAGTGTGGCACAGTGCCCGGCACACGGCACAGTACGATGCACGGCTCGTGGCACATGGCACACGGCACGTGGCACAGGGCAATGGAACATGGCACACGACAAAGAACACATGACACAGGGAACATGACAAAGAGCACATGGCACAGGGAACATGACAAGGCACAGGGAACAGACACACAGAGTGTGCCACACTACATGCCACACAGCATGTGGCACACGGAAGAGACACATGGGACATGGCACACGGCGCATGACACACAGCACGTGGCACACAGCACATGGGGTGTGGGACACAGCACAGGACATGTCACAGGGCACGTGAATGTGGGGCATGGCCCATGGCATAGGGCAATGTGGCAAAGGATACAAGCAGACCAGATGGCAAAGGGAACACAGCTGGGGACACGCGGTGCACGGGGTGTGGCACAGGTCATACAGCACGGGGCATGTGGCACAGGGCACACAGCACAGGACACACGGCTCAGGGCACATCGCACGTGGCAGTGGCCGTGTGCCAGGCAGCAGGGCCGGCTCCGTTGCCGCCTCTCTCCGTTCCGTGCCCTGGATTCACAGCGGGGCAGCGCCTGCTCGGGCACATCAAAGCCGCGGCTGCTCCGGCGCTCCCGGCACTCGAAATGTGGGGGCTGGGGCTGCCCTCGGCCCTTGTCACCAGGTGGAGCAGCGTGGTGTCGCCGTGACGGGACACGGCAGCATCCAGGAGCTGCCAGTGTCTCTACCCAGCCCCTACCGAGGGTGGGGGTCAGCACCCAGAGAGCAGGAGGATGGCACGGGGGTGGTGCTTTATTGGGGGGGATCATGCAGCCTCCAAATATCACAGTGACAGAGAAGCGGGGACCGAGGGGACAGCGGGGGCACAGACCACCGGGAGCGAGCAGTGCTGGGCGTGTCCTGCACCGGGACTTTCCCCTGTCCCAGCCAGGTGCGGGCTGTGGCAGGGCGGGGCCTCGCGGGGACCCCGTCTGTCCCCACNGCTGTAGTACTCCACCACCTGCTTGGGCACCTCCGCCAGCACGCACTTGGCCAGGGCCGTGGGTGACGCCTGCGGGACACCGGGGACAGCGGGGTGAGCGGCGGGCACCGGCCCCTGAGCCGCCATGGGCGGGTGGGGACAGGGGAGGGGACGGGAGAGGACAGGAGGGACAGAACGGGACCAGAGGGAAGCAGAAGGGAGGAGATGGACGCGACAGGGAAAGAGGGGACGGGACAAGTCG
>VWYP01016372.1:78570-91811 GCA_013400435.1 Pycnonotus jocosus
ACCCGGCCCCCGCCCCGCCACGCCCCCAGCTCCCGCCCTGCCCGGTGGGTGCCAGCAGTGCCCCCCACTCTCCTACCTCCATCCACTGGCCCTGGGTCTGCATCAGCAGCAGGACGCAGGGGTCCGACTTGTTGAGGGTGTCACGGTCCAGGAGGTGTTTACAGCTGACCCGCAGCTCCACCTTGGAGAGCACGGCCAGCGGGGCCTGCGGGCACGGCTCGGGCCCGTCGCCCATGGCCGGGCGTGCCGGGGGACAGGCGGCCCCGTGGGCGAAGGGCATGGGGGGCGAGCGGGGCCGGGCACTGCCTCGGGAGCCGTCAGGGAGCCGGGCAGGTGCCCCTCATGCCCGGGACACGGCGCCCCGCGGTGCCGGGCACGGCCCGGTGGCAGGACAGGGGTGGGGCAGAGGGACCCCAGGGACACCCTCCGAGGAGGGGTGGTCGGTTCCAGTCCCGATGGCTCCGCGGGGCTCTGCAAAGCATCAAAGAAAGCACAGTGGGGTGAGCGGGAGCTGGGGTACCCTTGTGGCACTGCCCGGGTATCCCCAGCCACTCCATGGGCGCTGCTGTGGGGGGCTCACATGGTCCTGCAGAGCCGTGCCCAGCTCTGTGCCAGCCCCACCCCAGTATCCTGAGGGGAAGAGGGACCTGAGCGGGGTGGGGTGTCCACCCTGGGATGCCCCATGTGGGGCTGTGGAGTAGAAACCCTCTGCAATCCCTGCACCCCCAGCCTGGGCAGGGCTCTCCGGAGGGGAGCAGGGACACCAACTCCGTGGCTGTGGCACCAGGTGACAGATCCCCCCGTGCTGGGGACGGCGTCCATCCTCCCCCCGGAGGCTGCTGACGCTCAGCCGGGCGATGCTGCTGACGGGTCAGCGAGGGGCTCTGGCAGTCCCGGCCCCAGTCCGGGGCTTGTCCCCCCACCGGCAGGTCCTGGGGGTTCCTGGCTGGGGAAGGGGCAGGTCCGGGGACAGGTCCTGCCCACCTGTGCCCTCTCGTGCCCGGCCAAAGTTTCCTGGGGAAGTCATGCAGTGCCCAGACCCTCCCCAGCACATGGCTCCTCTGCCCCAGCTCCGGTGGGCACCGTCCCCCTCCCCGGGATCGCGGGCAGCCCCTGGCATCACCCATCATTCAGCGGAGGGGACAGCGGGTCCCACCCTGCCCGTCGCCCCCTCACCTGGGTGCTGGTGGCTCGGGCTGGGGCACGGCAGGGCAGGGGCCGGGCGGGGTGGCAGCCGTGCCGGTGTGCCCGCCGTGCCGGTGTGCCCGCCGGAGCTGCTGCCGCTGCCACCTCCACACAACTGACTCAAGCTGCAGCTCGGGAGAGGAGCCCTAAGAGGGAGATGGATGACAAGCTCCGTTAACTGCCTCGCTGCCGGCTCCGGAGCGGAGCCCACCCTGCACCGGGGCTGAGCAGGGTCCCCAGGGGCCCCAGCACCGCTGGCTGTGCCAGGACAGGAGCTCCTGCTCCAAGTGGGACCCCCATGGCACCGTCACAGCCCCTCGCCCTCCCCAGCTGCTCCCCATGGGGGAGGAGCCAAGGCCACCTCGGTCCTGGCCCCCCACACTCTGAGCCAACAGCCCCACAAGAAGGGTGGGAATCCCCCAAACCCACCGCGTGCCCTCTCTACACGCTGGAGCATCCAGACCCACATTCCAGGTACGTGGAGCCCCACATGCCCAGTCCCCAGGCCGGGACCCCCCATCCACCCCTGTCCCCCCAGCACTGCGGTGCTGTCAACCCAGCTTTACGGAAGATGATGTAATTAGCTCAAATTTGGAGGGATTAAAATGCAGATAGGGCTAACGAGCACGAGGGCACCGCAGGGCCCGGGCTTTGGGAGCTAATCCCCAGCCTGGCTGGCAGAAATAGGCCACTCTCCTTCCCACACCCTCCACAGCCCCAGCACGGCTCGGCGGGGCAGGAGGCACCGACCCACAGAGGGACACAGGGGCAGGGCAGAGGGGCTGGGGGGATCTCACCAGGCACATCTTGCCTCTTTGAACTGCTCGGATCCATGCAGCTGTGCCAGGGCTCCAGCACCGAGTGCTCCACCCTATCCCCGCAAGTCCCAGGACTGATGACACAATGGGCTGGGTGAGTGCTCCTGGAACAGCTCTGACCCCACCAACACATCCCAGTGACCCATCAGGCCCCTGCCCAGGGACAGGCAGAGCCTGGGATCCCCCCAACAGCCACGAGGATCAGCCAAAACCCCCATTCCTCCTGAGCTCCTGTGGTGCCACTTGGAATATCACAATCATTTGGGCTGGAAAAGATTCCAAGATCAGTTCACCCTCTCCTCAGCACTGCTGAGGCCACCACAATGTCCCCACATCTACCATGGGCTGGCATTTAAGCCATGAAGAAATGGCTGGAAGGGCCCCAGAACTGCAGCAGGGGCTGAGCCAAGGCCCAGGGAGTGCAGCATGGCAGAGCAATACAGTCCAGCTCTGGGACTTGTTTCCATCCAAGCCCAAGCAGAGGGACTGGGCCATACCCTGCTCCCACTGTAACCCCCACAAAAGTGGGGAAAGCCCCCCATGTGGGCAGCACCTGAGTGACCCCCAGCACAACACCCAACTTGAACAGCTTTGCCTCAGAGAGGTGTGGAAATCATGAGACCAGGAATACTGCCATGGAAGGCAGGGAAACAGCAGCAGACAAAGCCTGGCACAGAGGAAGAAGCCCTAAAGCCCCTCAGAATCAGAGCAGAAGGCAGCCCAGGCTGCAGCCCTGCCAAGGCAGAAGAGTGGGCACAAGGCAGGTGTTTAACTCGCTGTCAGGGACACGTGGAGCCTCCAATCACAGCAAAGGAGGCTTCCCACGCTTGAACACATCCCTGTACCGCCCCTGGCACGAGGGGCGGCTCCGCTCGGTACATGTGCCCCAAAACCACAGCACACCCGGCTCTCTGGAGCTCTTTATTGACAGTTCTGGGGAGAACAGTTCATTTCTTCTTCTCCACGTCCTGCTCCGCCGCTTCCTTGGCGCGCTTGGCGCGGATGCCGAAGAGGCGGGCGTTGGCCCGGGCCATGCGAAGGCTGGCAAAGGCTTTGAAGTTCTTCTCGTCCTCCGAGATGACACGCGCCTTCTCCCGCTTGAAAACCTGCGGAGAGAGCGCCAGACAGTCAGCCTGCCCCTGGGAGCCGGGAGCTGAGGATTCCCACATCATCCCTGCGAGGAATGGAGCGGGAACGGAGCGCTCGTGCCATCTACAGGCCCTGCCCTCAGCCTGCTCTGCCGGGATCTGGCTCCTCGTGCACCGAGCACAATGGAGCAGGAATAAAAACAAGCACCACGGGAAACCTGAGTCAGGTTTCACAGAATCACAGCTTTGTTAAGGCTGGTAAAGACCTTTAAGAGTGAGCCCAACTGCCAGCCCAGCTCCACCATGGTTACCACCAATCATATCCTTAAGTGGTACATCCATGTGTTTTTTGAATGTTTACAAGGATGGGCAGCAATTCCTGGGCAGCTGTGCCAGGGATGGACAGCAATTTTCCTAATATCTGACCTAAACCTCCCCTGGAATAGCTTGAGGCTGTTTCCTCTTGTCCTGTCACCTGGGAGGAGAGCCCAATCCCACTCCCAGCTCCACCCTTCTCTCAGGGAGTTGTAGGGAATGACCAGAGGTTTGTGACACTACTGACAGCAGCTCTGGGAAGCAGAGGGGATTTAGGGACAGATGGTGACCATAGAACCTGCCAGAGCGCTTCTACCCCAGCTAAACCCAAAGCACCCTCAATTTCAGTTCTCTCAAGGACTTATTCCTGGGGTTTTTTTGATCCAGGATGGGCAATGCCTGGAGACAGCCACCCTCAGGCTGTCAGACAGCAAACAGAGAACCCTCTCTTCAAGTCCAACCTCAATCAGATTACACAGAGAACATGATTAAATGACACTTACATTCTTGATTGGCATAACAGGTCCTGTGAGCTGAGTGGCCATCTTGAGTTCCTCTGGCTGCACAACAGAAGATGGGAATGTTAGAAGCACAGAATTTAAACTTTGCAGCTAAAGCACAGCCTGTATGCAGGTACCAGCTCAAACATGGTGCTGCTGATCCTGACAGGAGCTTTAACACCGAAGGGTAATGAACCCAGCACTTCAGAGCGTTTGGCACTGCAGAGCTGCACTGGCAGCCCACGCTGTGCCCGGATCTGGCCAGAGCAGCAGCACCCACAGCCCTGCCAGCTGGGACAGCTCTGACACCAACTGTGTTCTTCTCAATTTACACAGGATCACAGCATCATCTGGGTTGGAAAACACCTCCATGATCAAGTCCAAGCTGTGCCTGATCCTGATCTTTCCAACCCAGCCGACCCATTCCTTCCTTGGGCACCTCCAGGGAGGATGGGGACTCCAAACATCCCTGGGCAGCCCCTTCCAATGCCTGACCACCCTTTCCAGGAAGAAATTCCTGATGTCCAACCTGAACCACCTCCCCTGGCACAAACTGAGGCTGTTCCCTGAGCCTCCTTTTCTCCAGCTTGAGCCCCATAGCTCATATACACCCAACACGTTCCTTAGCAACTCCTTCTCAGGCTAATCCAGCTTCTTTTAACAGCAAGCCATCAGACAAAGATGATTGAACATTTACTGAATACAGCTGACTTCCAGCAAACACATCTGAATCAGTGTTTCAGCCTGAGGCCCTTCCTCCCTGCTCTGAAGATGGAGTTGAGCAGTTTGGAGCTGCCAGATTCCCCACAAGATGGGAGGACAGCCTGAACTCACCCTTGTGTTCTCTGGATCTACTGGCAGCAGAGCCAGGGAACACAGCTCTGCTCTGATCCTGGAGAGGTTTTAATGAAAACCATTTTTGAATGTCAATAACAATCGCCTTCTGGAGCCTGCCTGGCACACAGCTCTGGACACACAGCCTGTCCCTCAGCCTTCCACCAGCAGCACTGACTCCAAGGGGAATTGCCAGCCATTGTGACAGTTTAGCTCTCTAAACTAAAACTCAACTGGCTGAGCAAGGATCAAAGCTCCAGGAATTAGCACCAGAACAGGCCAGCAGCTGCTCAGCCAAATGAAGTGCCACTGCAACCCTGAGTGCACCATTAAACTCAACTCTGCCAGGCCTGGCCTTGAGCTGGGCTCAGAACCATGGGGTTCACAGATGGAGAAGGCTCAGGAGCTCTGCCTGACACCAAACCTCCCACGACAGGACACAATTCCAGCAGCCAGATACTCACAGAGCTGTCTCCCTTCTTGGGCATGGCTGGCTTCCTTGGGAAGAGGATGAGCTTGGAGTGGTACTCCTTCAGCCTCTGCACGTTGGCCTGCAGGGACTCAGTGGACTTGTTCCGCCTCCGGGGATCCACGGAGATTCCGATAGTCCGGGCAAACTTCTTGTTGATGCCAGCGAGCTGAGGAGAGAAAGAGAGAGTGGGGTCAGCATCCCACAGCTCCCAACAGCCAGGCAGGGATCCAAGCACTGCCAGCATGGGATGCAGGGTGTGGAGAAAGGCTGGGCATCAGCTGAGGGACCAACTGCACCACCACCAAAGGGTGCCCTGGTGTGTCTTGGTGCTTATGATGTTGGTCTGGATGATTTTTGCAGGTGGATTTCCCCAGAAGAGTGAAGTGCAACCCCTGCAGGACACATTTAAACTTGGATGCAGACAGATGTCTATGAGGCAGCTTACAGACAACTCTGGTTCACTGAATACTGGGAGCTCCATTAAAGCAGGTTTTCTAACCATCTGAAACAACCATTAAATAACTATTTTTTTAGACTAGAGTAAACAAAAAACTCATTTTCTGTTTGAAGACAAACAGCTGCATCCTGCTTTGTGTTCTGCAATTACCCAAGAATTAAAGAAAAATAAGCAATGGAATATTTGGCACCCAGAAGAACAATTTCCCTGCCTCAGTGCACCAATTTCAGTTATAAATGTTTTAATTAAGACACTGAAGCAGGCGCAGAGGCAGCTGGTGGCTGCCAGTGAGCCCTGATGTGGGATCTCATCACAGATACACAGTGGGTGGCCCTGCAGACCACCTTTACCAGCTCAGCACACCTGGGCACATCACAGGGACAAGAAAATATTTCCCACTTTAATCCAACTATTTGGACTTTAATCCAATCATTATTACTCCAGCTACTCTGGGAAGCTGTGCTGAATGGTTCTTCCTCCTGGTACAGTATCCCCTGCTGCTCTTAGAACTAAATTGAATTGGGTTTACTTGGTCCTCAACACGGAAACATTGGCTAAAATATTTAGAATTAGCAGAAAAATGTTTCATAAAAAAACAATTTAATGAAGGTGATCTTAATCTTCCCCCTCCCCCAAAAAAGTTAAGGAGACTCAAGGCTCTTTCAGAGTTCAAATTTCATAGAATCTCTGAATAGTTTGGGGTGGAAGAGACTTTAAAGATCTTTAAGTTCCACCACTTGCAAAAGGCAGGGACACCTTTCACTACTCCAACCTGGCCTTGGACACTTCCATGGATGAGGCAAATGCAGCTTCTCTGGGCACTCTGTGCCAGGGCCTCCCCACCCTCATAGGGGACAATTTCTTTTGTATATCCAACCTAAATTTCCCCTACTTCAGCTTGATTTTAACAGAATTTTAAATGACAGTCTGACCAGATAAACAGATATTTACCTCTCGAAGCAGCCTCCACACACCCACTTCCACCATCACAGGTAAGACTGGTCTTTCCTTGCTCCCAGAGCCAGGAAATCCCCAGCCACACTTCTCTGGCTGTGGCAGCATCAACAAGTACCAACACCTGAGGAAGTCACCTTGTGCAGGACAGGTGAAGCAGCTGAGCTCAGACTTTATTTAAATGTTTTGAACTGATGCTCTGTACTTACTTTAAGCTCCTCCAGGCTGAAGCCCCTGCCAGCACGGACTTTCTTGTGGTATCTGATGGTAGGGCACCTCACGATGGGCCGGATGGGCCCAGCCACGGGCCGGGGGGCGATGCGGCGAGCCTTGGCCTGGCGAGCTTTCCTCCTGGAATGGCAGGATCACACAATTCTTCAGCTTGGGAAAGACCCCCGAGGTCACTGAGGGCACACAACCTGTGCCTGATCCCCTCCTGACCAACCCAACCCAGAGTATGGAGTGCTGGATCCATCCAGCCCTTCCTTGGGACTCCACCACCTCCCTGGGCAGCCCCTACCAAGGCCTGACCACCCTGAAAAAATTCCTTGTGATGTCCAACCTGAACCTCCCCTGGCACAAACTGAGGCTGTTCCCTCTCCTCCTGTCCCCATTCCCTGGGACCAGAGCCTGATCTCCTCCTGTCAGAGTTGTGGAGACACAGAAGGTTCCTCCTGAGTCTCCTCTTCTCCCGGCTGAGGCTCCCCAGCTTCTCCTGGTGATCCAGACCCTTCCCAGCTCCATTCCCTTCTCCGGACATGCTTCAGCACCTTAATGTCTGTCTTGCAGTGAGGGGCCAGACACAACACCAGAGTTTCAGATGTGACATCCGCAATACCAGTACAGACACTGCCCTGTTCCTGCTGCTTACACTAAAGCTGGTCCAGTGTCACCAGCCTCTTGCCCACCTGTGACAGCCATGGCGTACATGGCATCTCTATCACACATTCCACTCCTTCCCTCGCAGGGAGGCATCTCCTGTTCTGCGATGCCTCCGGAACAAACAGCCGGGCCGGGCCGGCTGCTGCTGCCATCAGAGACCCAGGGAAGTGCGTTCATCACTGTGGATGCAGCGATTCCGGAGATGTCTCATCACTTGGCTGCGGCTGCCAGAGGCTCGCCCTGAGCACGAGCAGGGAATCTCTAAAGAAATCCACGGCCTCCTGGCTTCGTAAGCGGCCCCACAGAAACCGGGAAAGCCCCTCCCGCGGCCCCCGGAGCTCCGGGACTCACCTGCGGAGCTTGCGGGCGGGCTGGTTGAACCAGGTGGCGACTCGGCGCTGCCAGTCCTTGTGGAAGTGGGGCTTCAGGATCATCCCATTGCGGCTGGGCGCCATGGCTGCGGCCTGCGGACACGGGCACGGTTAACGCGGGGACTCCCGAGGCGCCCCCAAACCCGCGGGCCCTGGCCCGGCGCGGCCCCATCGGCACCCCCGGAGCCTCCCCCATGGCCCCGAGCGGGGCTGTGGCAGCGGCGGGCGCGGCCCCGTCGGGCAGATGGCGGCGGATGGAGCCTCCGGCCCTCACTCACCTCCCGCCACGACAATGGCGACCGGAAAGGAAGCGCTGGCGCGGCGGCGCCGGAAGTGCCGCGGCGGGACCCAATGGGCAGCGCGGGAGCAGCTCCCGGAGAGGGGCGGGGCCGGCCCGGAGAGGGGCGGGGCCAGCAGGGCCGGTGGCGGCTTCCCCGCGCCCGCAGCAAAGATGGCGGCAGCTTAAAGAGCCCGCGCACGGCGACGCTGGGAACGGGGACACGGGGCCGCAGCCAGGCTCCATCGGCAGCTCGCTGCTCTCTCCCGTGCCTAGAACCTCCTAGGACGGACACTGGGTTACTGTGGTCCCAAATCCCTGTGGAATCCCCATGCAACCCCTGAGCAGGATCCCCAACTCCTGCCCTTTTGGGGTAACAGCATAATCTTGCAAGAGGCAGGAGAGGGATCAGGGACTTCCATCCCTCTGGGCAGATGCCAGGCAGTGGGATCCACAGGCTTTGCCTGGGAGCAATGGCACCCCAGAAGCCACCAAGGACCCCACACTGTCCCCCCACTGCACTGCTCCCACTGTCACCCTCCGGTCCACAGAACTGAACTTCCCTTCCCACAAAGGTTTTGTGAGTTGAAGAAAATAAAATCCAAGAAAACTTGAAATTTCATCTGCTGCTGGAAAAGAAAGATCAAAGAGTGAGACTGGGAAGCAACAAACAAGTTTGGAATTAAAACATCCAGGCAGCAGCATCCAAAAATGTAGAAAACTACTTGTGTCCCTGAACTTAAGGGAAATCATTCCCCGTGCACTGAGACCCCAGGGAATGAGCAGGGACAAGGAAGAAGACAGTGCAGAACATCTTCACACTCTGAGGGAAGCAGGAGGCTCTCAGCTCCAGCCTGACCCAGGGTAGGAGCCTGGGATTGTGACAAAGGGCTGGGAGCTGTCAGAGCCCAGGCTTGGGCTGGGGTCTTTCAGGTCACAGACAGTCCTGATGGAGTAACTGCAGACAATAATCCTTCCTAAAAGATGCAGCCAGCCAGGGCCCTCCAGGCAGCAACAACCACTTTAATGCTTTCCCTGATGAACACCAGACAGCCCTGTCAGCAGGGCCTGTTTTGCAACAGCCACGAGGATGAAGCAGCTTTTCCTGAGGATTCCCAACAAACACACCTGCTTTTGCTGGATTTCCAAGAGCACTTCTCCAGCTCAGAACCAGCAGTTCAGAAGAGTCTTCCCCATGTGTGCTCAGAGTCACACTCTGCACAGTTTCCATGCCTCACTGTTGAGCTCTACACAGTTTTGCCTCAACCTCTGCTTGGGAAACACTTGCTGTAAAAACTGGACATAAATTATTGACCAGGGAGAAGGAGGCTCTTGTCCTGTACCACTCCACAGCTCTAATGAGCTTCATGTGTGCCAAAGCACTCCTGGAGCCTGACACATTGTACACACACAGCAGCACTTTGTGGGCAGTTTATTCCAGCCAGGGCTCTTTGTGTGTTTTGTTCAAAGGTTACACAAGAGCTGCAGCAGCCCAGCTCAGCCCCACAGGGGTGTCCCCATGCTGAGGGCACAGCCCTGCCCTCCTGCCACGGCACAGAGCACAGCCAGAAGTGGCTTACATGGGATCTTCCATCCATGGGAATATGTTCCCTGCTCCTGTGTACAAGAAACTTCAACAGCAGATCAGACTTATCCAACTCCTAACCACCACCCTGCTAGGAATCAATTCTGAAATCCTGAGGAGTTCACCTTCCCGCAGGATGAAGCTCAAAGAGCCAATGTAGCCATCCCTTATTTTTGGGGTAGCAGCAGCAGCACAACAATTCCCTGCTCAGCACCTTTGTTTCTGGAGCTGAGAAGGCAAAGGGTCTGTGTCCAAAAGAAGCCTCTGGAACCCTCCCATTCTACACGGGAGTGGGTTCACACTGGTCTCAGGCGTGGCTCCTCTTCCTCCTCTTGGTTTGGTGGCTGGGGAGGTGTTTCCTCCTCCCTGGTGTCCTGCTTGTCCCTCTCTGCCTGCAGCCAGCTCTGAGGAGCAATCATCTTCTTGGGCCCGTGGGGTGGGGGCCCGATCAGTGCTTCAATGTCATCGTAGTTGATCACTTCCTTCTCCAGGAGGGCATTGGACAGCTGGAAAAGAGGAAGGAGGCAAAATGAGGGACAGAGCCCCTAGAGAGAGCAGAGAGCTGCTTCTCTGAGCTGGTCTGGACTGTCAGCTCAACTCAGGCCTCAGCACCTGCAGACCCCCATGAGCAGACCTGGGCTGTGCCACCAGAGAAGGGGTGACCCTGAGGCTACTGGAGCCAAGACCAAATTCTCCAGGCTCCAGCACTGTTCCCAAGAGCACGTTTGGCTAGGAATACACAGTGTAACTGCAGGCAACAAAGCAAGCTCTTGGGAATGATTTGGAATGAGAGCTCCAGGAACAAAGAGAGAAGTGTCCCTCTTGCCACTATCACTGCACCTGTGACCCTGCCCAAGAGCCAAAGCAGCAGCATGGAGACCTCTGGCAGACCCAGAGCCTTCCCTGCACACACAGCACTAACAAAGAGCTGCCTGTTCCTGTAAGCAGGGGCTGGAGGTCAGCACAAGTTCCTCTCCAGAAGAGTGGAATTCTCTGGCCCCTCTGGCAGCAGCACCACCCCTCTGGAGCAGCAGGTGGCTGTCCAGCATGAGCTGCTGGATCCTGCTGACGAGATGTGACACGCTGGCCTGGCAACTCAAACACTGACTCTGGAGATACTTTGGCTGCACTTTAAAGTTTTTTTGTGCTGAGCCTTTAGCAAACATCTGGCTGCTGTTACATGGGCAGCAGCAGGACAGAGGAGCCTGCAGAGACACCCCTGAGGATCCCTGCTCCAGAGCTGCCAGGGCACTGTCCTGGGGACAGCAGTGTGTCCCAGCTCTGTCCTTATCACGCACTGGAGGCCTAACACTGCGTAGCTGAAGGGGCTGTTGTTGTTCTTATTTGTCTAAAAAGAGGATTTAAGGAAAAGAATTGCTTGTTTTGCAAAACAGGCAACATTGATTCTTGGTCATTTTGGAAGTCACAGACTGGAATTTTGAAGGGAAGTCAAGGACATACAGAGGGTGCTGTGACCCAAGCTTGGCTCAGCACTGGGCACAGAGCTCCTGGCACAGGTGGGGATGTGCCAGGGTGTGTGGCTGGATTGGGACTGTCAGGACACAAAGGGGAGGAGGCAAAGCTCTATCCCTGCAACAAGGATTCCTTGGTGTAAGTCATTAAGGAGGTGAAAACTGCCTGAAGTCACCAGAAAGCAGGAACCAGCCCCAACCAGCCAAGGTGACAGGCACCATATTCCTGCACCAAAGCCAGACACTGTCCACCTGAGTACTGGCTTGGCTTTCCAAAAACAGTCACTGTCAGCTCTCTGGAAAATTGCACTGCCAAGAGGCAAGCAGAGAAGCGCAGGTGAAGGACACAAATTCCAGCTTTGATCATTTCCACAGAGCACTCCTCCTCCTCCTCTACCCTGCAAACACCAGCTGGTGTGAGGAGGCAGACTACTCACTGCTGGGAAAGGCACACACATTCCTCCCGTGCCTGCTCTGAATCCGGGGGATACACAGTAAACAGTCACTCGTTCCCAACACTCCCACTACAAGACTTTCTAGGAGAGAGACAACACTGCAACAGCTGAGCTGCAGAGCACAGAAAGCAGCAAAACCACCAGTTATAAACACCCAAACCAACCAACAAACCCCCACACGATCCAACTCACTGTTTGCAGCTTGTCCCTGTTCTCCAGCAAGAGCTTTTCTGTGCGCCTGTAAGCCTGAGCCACCAGGATTTTGGCTTCCTTGAAGAAACAAGAAGAGGGAGTTGGGGTGTAGGTGGCAACAAACACAACGTGTGGCTAAACAAAGAGAGCACTGAGGGATGGAATCTGCAAACTGAGCCAGGCAGAACATCGTTCCCATCAACAGAAACTATGGATAAACTGGTTGGAGAAAGGCCCAAGGAGTGCTGGTGATAAGGGGCAGTGAAGTCTTGCCCTAGCACAGCTCAATGGGAAATGCAGATTGAGGCTGTCCAGGAGCTAAAGGTGCAGCTCAGCACAAATCCCAAGGAAGCACAGCCACAGTGCTTCTGAAACAGAGCTTTTTTGTTTCCAGCTTTTTGACTTTTGAACTAAAGCAACCTATTTTTTTCAGCAATGAGGCCAAATTTCCTGTCAAAACAGGCTGATTTGCAGTCAGTCTGACCATCATTTTGGTTAGGAAGTGCACACATCTACACTGTGCAGAGCTGTGACTTTAAGACATGGATTTCTTGCCATCTCAGCCCTGCACAGCACAGGTTTTTGGGCTGAACTCACAGCCAGGTGGGATTCTGCTGCTCCTGCTGCCTCACTGCACAGCCCTGACACAGTCATGTACTCACTGGCCAACAGCAAAATGCAAATTGTTTGGATATAAACCACTTGCCACTTCTCAGTGAACTGCAGAAAGCAAAGAACAGAACAAAAAGAAACCCTTAGCCCAGAGTGGTCTTACATGGTCCATCATTTGCTGCAGGCCCTGGCTGAAGGGACGCCGGCCGATGCCAGAGGCACTCTCTGGGTCTGGGAAGGAGATCTGCCCAATGCTGGGCACCATCCCATACTGCTTCACCATGGAGTAGGCAATCTTGGTCACCTTCTTCAGGTCATCCTGTGCTCCTGGGCAGGAAAGACAGACACACACTGCTGGTCAGCTCTCAGCTCAGTGCAGGAACATCCTGCACAAACACATGTCCTACCAGTGGAGAGAGCAGAGGACCCACTGCAGCCCATGGGGGTGAACACTCAACCCACTGATGGACCCTCCTGCAGGTCCCAGGAGCAACAGAGTGACCCTACTGTGGCCAGCTCACCCGAGTCCTGACCTGCCACTGCCCACAGAGCAACCGGGTCTGGTGGAAGGTGTCTCTGCTCATGGAATGAGATGTGCTTTAAGGTCCCTTCCAACTCAAACCACTCCGTGATCCCATTTGGACTTAACTAGTTGGAAACAGCAAAGAAAGTTCTAGGTCTTCTCAAGAGCCTCACCAGTAACTGTAACTGTGGCCTTAGGCTTTGGGACAAGTCTGAGACAACACAGTGACAACCACCCCCCCCCCCCCCC
>VWYP01016372.1:91845-114824 GCA_013400435.1 Pycnonotus jocosus
CGAGACCTCCATGCTTACAAGTGTTGGAACACACCATGTGACATTTCTTCTTGCCAGCACAGGAAACCTCCATCCCTTGCTCAGATCCCCTTGTACCACAACCTGCCCATGCCAGGCTCTGGCTCCTCACCTGTGGTGACCTTGTTAAAGGTGATGGCCTCGGCCACTCTTCCCCCCAGGGCCATGCACATCCTCTCCAGCAGCTGCTCCTTGGTGAACAGGTACTGCTCCCTGGGCAGGATCTGTGCAAATCCCAGCGCCGCGTTTGTCCGAGGGGCTATGGACACCTGCAACACAGGGCAGCTCCCTCAGTTCCCAGAACTGCAGAGCTCTCCCTACAGCAGCACAGGAGAGGCCTCTGCATTGCCAGTGAAGTTTGTCCATAGCCATGGATAGGCTGGCCTACAGAGATGTGGCCAAGGACGGCAGTGTGTTCTCGTTCCTGCACTGAGGGCTCTGCCTTCACACACAAACACTTCCTGCTCAGGAAATTATCCTTAACAGCAAGTCACAGAAATCCTGAAGTTTAGGAGTTACTTTGGAGTGTATAGGCCACACAGAGATCACTGATTCTGCTCCAGAATCTCTGAGACTACCTGCAGAAAGACAGGAGCTTTCAGAAAAATAACAGCCATTTTCCCCACGCACTAAAGGGGAGTAATTAACACCAGTTCTGCTTACACAATGGGTCATTCAGAGTGAATGTGCTGCTGGTAAGGGGCCAAGGAGCTGTCACCCTTGTCATTTCACTCCCCACCTCCCCCCAGTGCCCCGGCTTTTGGAGGAGATGTGCACGGATCACATCCCTGGGTGCCAGAGAGGCCTTTTCCTGCAGAGAAGGGCTTCGGGCAGACAACCTCCCAGTCTGGAGAACACATTCTTTCATCAGTATCACAGCAGTTCCTGCAGTGGCTTTGCCGGCTGCAACGTGCTGGGAAAGGGATCACATTTGGATGTATGCACACACAGAGCAGCCTGGAAGTGCATGACTGAGCAGCAGCACCAGGAGACCCAGTTGCTTCTAATTTTTAATTGCAAGGCTACTCCTATAGCTGGTTAATCAGCTTTGTACCAGCACTATCATCAATGGAGCCTAATAATGGATTTCTCTACAGCATAAATTAGGGACATGGTTTATATAATCATAGAATCATTAAGGTTGGAAATGTCCAACCATCAAGTCCAACCTTCGGCCAAATCCCACCAGCCCACTGAACCATACTGTGAAGTGCCACATCCGCTTGTTTTTGAACATTTCCAGGGACTGTGACTCCCACCACCTCCCTGGAGAACCTGTTCCAATCCTTAACCAACCTCTCAGTAAAGAATTTATTTCTAATATCCAGCCTGAATTTCTCTTAGTTTAGTGGTGGGTTTGGCAGTGCTGAGTAGTTGGACTCGACGACCTCAAAGATCCTTTCCAAGCAAAATGACCATGTGATTCTGTATTTTCCATGTATTTTGCTGCAGCAGCACAGCCACAGGCTCACAGAGCTGAGCAGAACTGCACACAAGTACCACAAAGCAATCTTGGCCAGGGAAGCCCTCGAGCCTCCTCTCCCTGGCAGTGGAGGTACCTTCATGACGGCCTCAGTGTGCTCCAGCAGCCACCCGACCAGCGCGTGCCCGGATTCATGGAATGCCACCACCTTCCTCTCCTCTGGTGACAAGATCTTACTTCTTTTGGCAGTGCCTGTGGGAACACAGACCAGGGCTTGATAAGTTATCAACAGGTGCAACCAGTGGGGCATAACCTGGTCCAGCCCAGTGCACAGCCTGTGGCTGAACTGTTTGTGCTGCACTCTGGAGAGGGGGAGGCAGCAAAACCCCTTTAACTGAAATGTTTGAAAAAGGTGCTCCCTGGCCCTGAGGTGGAAAGCAATCCATGCTTGGGATTGCTTGAAAACCCTGGCAGAAAACCTTACTCGTTCTCCTTACAATAGATTTAATCATTAGATAAATAATTTGACACTTGATTTGATCACAGCTCAAGAACCTTGTTCCCAGGGTTGGAGCTGTAAAAAGGCAGCTTACTCCTGTGTTTTTGTTTTTTGTGGAAAAAAATCTGAAAACAACACAAAAAACCCCCAAACGACAGAATCCAAAATGAGACTAGCTACAGTCTCACAGTCATTTTGCTTTTTTGAGTCCCTTAGGCAGAACAAGAGAGATGTTGAATCATATATACAAAGTCCCAGTTGAGAAAACTGTGCATTAAGAGTGTTCAAATCAGCTAAACTCCAGGAGTAGATACAGAAATCCTTCTCCAGAGCCTGGAAATGTCTCTGATTACACATGGCATGCTCCATATGAGCTTATTCCCAGGCTCCTGAGAACCAGCAAATGAAGCCATAACTCACATTTAACCCTTCTCCAGAAAGGTGATTTTTGAAAGTATCTATTTTCCAACTCGGCAGAGCAAGTCCATAAAGGACTTAAAAAAAAAAAAAAGTGAATGGAAGTAAAACTTCTAGCACATAGGAAAAATAAGTACATAACACACAGTGTGTCAGGGACTCGATATAGCTGAGAATGTTGGATGCAAAAAGATCCCAGGATTTGCAGGCCAGAGTCCCCAAACAGAGACCAGAGCAGCAGAGGGGAGAGCAGCCAGTCAGAACCAATATTGCACCAAGCTTGCTTCATGTCTTGGAAAACAACATTCTATTAAACATGAATTTTTTAAACAAAGTCAAGGGTTTTATTAAACAAGGAAACAACAAAATTAGTGTGGCAGATCTTGTAAAATTACTGCTCAGGGACCCTGGAAACTGCTGTGCCCTGCGAGGCACGATGGAACAGCAGATTAATTGCAACTGCCTTGATTTTCATCAGTCAGTCCCTTACCCTGCCCTCAGCAGTGTGTGAGCATGGCCCTGTATGGCTATTTCTACAGGAAGATGTATCTATTCTCTATAAATGTATGTATATATATATATATATACACAGACACTTAAAAAAATCCCTGTCAGCCCACTGAGGGAGGGACTGTGCTCTTCACAACAGCACAGAGTGTGCCTATTTCTTTTCTAATCTAAAAGATTATTTCTTTTCCTATAAAATCTCCATGCATGGAAGACCCCTGAAAGCCTGTAATTATCACAATCATGACACAAACCACCCAGGAAAGAACTTTGGTGCATCTCTGCTGCCCTTAAACAAACCCCACCAAGAAAACAGACTCCATCTTCTAAAGCCAAGCCCTAAAAGCCTCTGTGTGCTCAGCAGGTTTCTTCCCTCACTCCCAGGAGACCTCACTGACTGCTTTATGTTCCCAAACTAAAAACACAATGGGAACTACCACAGAGAGAAGTTCTTGCTCCTCCCTTACAGCAACACAAAGCTTTAAGGCTGACAGGGCCTCTGGACTTGCTGAGCTCCCTTTTGATTCCACCCCACTCTTATTAAAACCAGAAGCTCCTAATGGAAAGCACAGTAATATCTTCTTTCTTTCAAGAAAAGCTTTTATAGGAACTGAAATGCCCTCTGGATTGTGAAACCAAGAAACATTCCTATGACATGGAAAGGGGACATTTAATACCGGGGCCTGGAGGGTTGTTTGGGGTCTTTTAGAATCTGTCTACAAAAAATAGCCAGTCCTGCTAATATGAGAGAATCTGATTAAGCAACAAAAAGACTCTGTGGCCTCCTACACACACCAGGCCAGGCAGCTTGAACTGCCAAAGCTCGTGTCCTGCAGTGCCCCACCACATGGATCCCAGAGATCCCTTCTGCTGCCAGCTCCCCCCACCCTTCCTTGTTTTTTGCTTTATCTTCCCAGTCTGGGGAACTAAGGAAAGGCTCAGAAAGAAAGGCAAGTGAATTCCTACAAGTCTGGTGCTTGTGCTCCTGCAGATGGGAAAGTAGAGCACATCTTTACAGGAACATGTGGTACCAGGACAAGGGGGAATGGCTTCAAATTGAAAAAGAGGAGTTTTAGTTGGAGTTATCAGGAAAAACAAATCTTCCCTGTGAGGATGGGGAGGTCCTGGCAGGGGTTGCCTAGAGAAGTTGTGGCTGCCCCATTCCTGGAAGTGTCCAAGGCCAGACTGGATGAGGCTTGGAGCAACCTGGGATAGTGGAAGGTGTCCCTGCCCAGGGCAGGGGTTGGAATACACATGTTAAAGTCCCTTCCCACCCAAACCAGTCCAGGATTCTGTGATCTTTGCTGCAGCTGATGAGAATTTCTGCATTAGAATTACAGTTGTCTCACTGTCCACTCTTGGGAGCTCCTGAGTACAGTTTGGGATTTGTGTTCTTAACCAAAGCACTCCAATGGTTTTGTTTCTCTGCAACAGGTGAAGCTGTGAAGAATTTTCTCAAGCATCCTCTTTCAAATGAGGAATTCTCTAAGCATTTTCTGATAAAGCAAACACTAAGGACTTAATTCCAGGATCAGGAAGTAACTGACCTAGTACAAACATCCTGTTCCACACGTTCCACTGAAAAGGCACAGAGTGCCAGTCTGTGTGCCTGGGCTCCCGCTGGGAATGGAGCCTGGAGGCAGTTCAGTGGCTGATTATGAAATCCACAGCTTGGCTCCAGGGCAGCTCAGCCCAAAACCCACCAGATTCAAATCCCTCAGGTGAGGTCAAGAGTTCTGGGAACTCTTTTCCCCTCCCTACAATACACACTGCTAGGGAAATCTCCAGAGGTTCCTCTCCTGGCAATGGCACAAGCAGCAGGGAAAGGCCACAGGATGTTCTCAGAGGGAGAACAGTGCTCTACTGTCTTGCAGTTTATTCTGCCAATTCATCAAAGCCTGGGCTTGGAGGGCAGAAAGAAAAATCTCCAATTTCTTGCTGGTGAGGATGCAGAGACTATTTGCTATTGATGTTTATGTAGCAGGTGTCCAGAGCAGCAAGAAAAATTCAGAGATATTGTGACTTTTATTGTTTTAAAATAAACAACCATCCCACAAACCCTGCAACCTTCTAAACTGAAAAAGCCACACAGATTTGAATTCTCCTCTTTATTATTCTGCCAGTGGCCATTCTCCCTGAGCTATGGGTTCAGACCCCTGGAGATTCAGGAAGATGGAACCATTTGGGGTGTTTTTCAGAGAACTTTCTGTGACTGCCACTGAAGACCTTCAGGTCAGAGCACAGTCTGGTCCCATCTGTCTTTCTGGGACGTAACCCCCTCACCTGAGCAGAACAGACCACTGAGGCAACATCAAGAAATGCTGCTGCACTGCACAGGCTGCCCCTGGACCCCTGGGAGTGTCCAAGGCCAGGCTGGAGGGGGCTTGGAGCAGCCTGGGACAGTGGAAGGTGTCCCTGGCCAGGGCAGCGGTGAGATTGAATGTGCTTTAAGGTCCCTCCCAACCCAAACCAGCCCATAATTCCATGGAATGGCTGCATCTCTCACCTGCAATGACTCTTTCCACAGCATACTCGAAGTTGGAGGTATCAATGGATTTGTGCCCTTCCCTGGCAGCGTGAAGAGCAGCCTCATTGCAGATATTTGCTATGTCAGCTCCTGCAGACACGAGTTCACAAAAGTTACACTGGGTCTGAATGGGACAGAAAACAGAGGAGGAATGGGCACAAACAAATCTGGAGAAGGACCTAAGGAAGTCAAACAGCCTGTGCTTTTTGTTCCTTGGGAACAGAGAGTAACCCCAGTCCATGGTGTTGATGTTGGATTTGAATAACACAACTGCTTTGGCAGGGAATGCTGATACCACACAGAGCTCAGCAATCCAGGAGCAGGCTGAGGCCAAGGCTGGCTCCCAGGGACAGGGATGGTGTGGGCAGTGGGTTGGCACAGGCTGCTGCTCTGCTCAACCTCAGAGAGAAGAGAAGGAACATCTGTTCCCAGTTTGTGTGGGTGGGTGATGGTGGTGGGGGGCTGCTGAGAGCAGTCACGGAGAGGCAGCATGCTGGGGCCTGGGAGAGGGGAAACCCAGAAAGGATATTCCAGGAACTCCACATAAACAGGAACTCTGGAGCCCCTTGCTCAGCACTGCTTCAAGCTCCCAGGGACCCACCCTGGAAGCAGGCTTGATGCAGGAGCCAGGCAGAGCTGTCCAATTTCTACTCTGCTCAGCAAAAGAATTCCTACACATTCCTCCCATCCCTTTCCTGGTAACATAAATCAATTTAACAATCTCTCCTCTGAAGTGCAGCACCTCATCCTAAACAGCTTCCAGAGGAGCATGACTGTTTCCTTCCCTTAGGAATTAGGCAGCTGGGTATTGTAAAAGTGTGTTTTCACTACCTCCCCACCCTGCTAGTGCAACAAATTTCAGAAGACTGAAAACAGTAATGAATAACTGCTCATCAGAATTCACCAGGGAGCTGTTCAGGTTCCCACTTTTTTTTCTATTTCCCACAGAAATGGAGAAAAAAGCCTTTTTTGCCCCAAATTCCCTGTTAGACCCCCAGCACCCAGGAGCTCCAGCCTGAACAGAGCAGGAGCAGCCCAAGGACACATCATACCACTGAATCCTGGGGTCAGCTCTGCCAGATGCTGTGAGTAGAAACTGCCATCCTGGATCAGCTTGAGGCCCTTCAGGTGATGCTCAAAGATCTCCTTTCTCTCCTGTAAAGAACACCCAGCACCTGAGCCCAGCCAGGACTCACGGCAGGGAGCAGGGTGGTGGCACTGCCGGCAGAGGGGACACTGACAACGCCAGCAGAGGGGACAGCGACAGTGCCAGCAGAGGGCAGGGCTCTCCTTGCAGCGTTCCAGAGCTCCAGCAGCCCTGATAAACACACAGCTCTCAAATTCCCAACAGATGCACGAGGCTCCCCCTGAGTCACGGCTTTCTCTCTCAGGGCCACTCTCCCCTCCTCACTCTCACTCTGACCTGTCTTAACTTCTCCCTCACCATAAAAGCTCTCGCAGGAAGGAGCTCTGACTGCCTCGACCTGCTCCTGCACAAACCACAAACTGCAAAGCCCATCCAGCAGCTCCTCAGCCTGTGCCCATTTCCCAGATGGAGGTGGGGGTGAGATGCTGCTGGCAAGCAGCCACCAGTGACTCATTCAGCTGGTCCAGGAGATCCTGACTCAAACAATGGGCTCAGTTGCCAGGGTTTTTCCCCTTCCTTCTTCAGGGCAGCTGCACAGTTCATGCTTCCGGGGCCAGATTCTATCAGGCATTTAAGGTATTTTCACTGAAAACTCTGCGGAGGACAGTGAAGCACAGATGGGAGAGGAAGAGCCTGTGCTGGCACAGCACACAGATCCTCACTGCAGCTGAGCCTATTCCCAGAACTCTGCTACAAATGTCAACACAGCGGACATGGAAGACTCTTGTAAATGGATTTTAAAAGCATTCAGAAGGAGAAAGTCACTTAACAGGCTGCCTAAAGGAAAATGAGGAGCCTTACAAGGATAGGGAGGGCAATAAACGTACAGAACAAATAGTACTCAAGGCACATGACAATTTAAGCTCTCACACCAGCCAATTGCCAGTTAGGTTAGGTGCTTCCCAGCCTCCTGAAGAGAAGATACAAACATAGCTCTGCATCTGCATGGCAAAGGGAACCTCACAGAAGAATTCACTGCCAAGGCTCTACCAGAGCACAGACCTCCAGAGCAGTGAGCTGCCACTTCAGAGGAACTGGCCACTGCATTAGCACCACAAATCCTTGAGTCAGAGCATAGAAACAGGAACAAAGGCACACAGAGGCCCAACATCTCCATCCCTCCAAGCTCAGCCTTGCCAGGCCAGCCAGACCAGCAGGGACTGGGACACCTGAGTCACAGGAGGGACAAGGCAGCTGGTGGAACATACCTGGAGTGTTGGGAGATCAATGAAGATGTGCCTGTCCAGCCTCCCAGGTCTCATCAGAGCGTTGTCCAGGACATCGGCGCGGTTGGTGGAAGCCAGCACTATGACATGATCCGTGGTCCCCATTCCTGCCAAGAACAAGACCAGAGGAGGAGGTTTTCCCCACCTCAGACTGCACTGCAGGCACACAGGGAACTGAAGTACACGGCTTCACACAAAGCCAGAGGGTGTTCATAGCACCCTTTGGGGCTGCTGAGGCTGAGTGGCCCCTGCAGCCTGCAGCAAAGTCAGGAAAGAACCCCCTAGATCACCCAGGCCAGTCCCTGGTTATCATGGATACTCTGAAACCCCTTTTTTATTTACTTTATTTGTAAGTCTTGGCTTAAGACTTCTTTTTCTCCTTCCTATTGCCACATTGGGAAATTGCTCCAGCTAGATCCCAGAAGAGAATCTCTGTTTTGATGAGTTCACAGATGCCTTCTCATCCCCAGGATAAGTCAGTTCCTGAGCCTTTAGCTCCAGACTGTACAAACAGCATTTCCTAGCTGAAACACCCCTTTCCACAAATTTCCACGGAAAACCCTTTCAGTTTTTATTTACTTTCAGCCTTCAGTCACAGACAGGCCACCAAGGGAGGGACAGGCTTTCCTCTGAGCTGCTGAGGTTAGTGCAGAGAGAGGAGAGCTTTGCCACCCAACAAGGGCCATGACACAGCACGAGTTGTTCTTTGCCTCCTCACTCACCTCTTACAGGCACCATGTAGGGCTCTGCATAGACCAGCCCTGCAGAACCCACACCAGACACAAAACACAACCCAAGAACGTTGCACTGATTATCAGCACAGAATTTGGCCAAGCCAGTCACAGCAAGTTCTGTCTCCAGGTCTTTAAGGTGAAGGGAGCAGTGGGATTTACAGGCTGCCTGAGAGCAGCCCCAATGCAAGCATCAAAGACAGACAGGATTTCCTGGGGAAGGGAAGGCAGGGCACTGGGAGCTGCAGGAGGGCAAAGAGAGGCAGACTTTGTGCTGCCTGGGTGGGGAGCCAGAGCTCCCTTAAATCACTGCCCCACACGGTTATTTATTGCATTCCTCCAAGTGCCTGCAGGCCCCTGGGCATGAGTCACCTGCTTCCAGCACACTCCCCAGCCCTGGCACACAGCAGCCTTCCCAGGCAAAGGACACTACAGGCCCATGTGCTTCCCTCTGCCAAGTCCCACGCTGTGGAGAGGCGGCTCCGTGCACGTAAGCCGGGCCAGTTTCAGCTCTCAGCTCCAGCAGAAGAGCTGCCAAATGTGTCAGCGTGAGAGAGCTCAGCACAGATCAAGGTTCCAGGTGAGGCAGGGGACTGGCTGTGCCAGCCTGTGCTGCAGCAGACCTGGTGCTCCCTCTCTGCAGGCTGCTGCCTAAATAAGCTGCCGGAGAGGATGAAGCCGAGCTTCCTTCAGGCGTGTATCACACTGCACTCTGAAGGGGGATAAACAAGCAGAGACTGGCAGGCACTCCAGGAATGGCAGGATTAGATGGCACAGTGCATTATCTGCCTCGCAGCTGGGAAGACTCGCTTAAAATAGGTCTGACTATTAGAACAAATAAAAAACCAGAAGCACTGAGAGCATCCTCCTCACATGAGCTTCTGCCCCACTTGCTTAATGCAACACCACCTGGCATGTCACAGGCAAAGATCAGCCAAAGGAACAGGCTACAAAAACAACACCTCATCATGTCAACAAATGAGAGACAGCTCTGCAAATGCAGCCTGAAGAAAAGAGTTCCTGCAAGGGTCACAAATGAGCCACTCCAGAGAGGAAAGGGAAAAAGGATCTACTCAAGCTGCAAGTGCCCTGCTCCCCACTGAGCAACACACTACTTGGTGGGCATCTCACCTGTAGGGTTACACTGTGTCACCCTCCAGCCATTTGTCCAAAAGCCTTTGGACATCTCCTGGGAGCACTGGCATTGAAATGGGGGCCCTTCCTGAAGGGCTGCACATGGCACAGCTCGGGACTTGTCTGAAGGCTCCAGGTGAAGAGCTGCTACCAAAAGCCATCCTGCATTTCCATTCACAAACCCCAGCTCAGCCCAGGACTGCCAAAGCTCCTCTCAAAGCATCCAGAACAGAGGAGAGATTTGGGTCACATTCCTCTTCCGCTTGTCTGCGGTTTGAGAGGGAAGATTCACTATTCAAAGCAGGCACCTGCTCCGACAGAGCCGGGGTTTGTGCGTCACTCGCTTCACTCTCACAAACAGCTTTTGTAGAGAGGCTCCCTCCAGCGCCTCCCCTGCTCCCACCACGTCCTGGTGCTTCCCCAACTCACAGCAAATTGTCAGAGGGAAGGAACCTGAGGCTGCTGAGGGAAGAGCCCTCTGATTTCTCCAAAATGTTCACATCAATGTGAGCCCCAGCCTGTACTCACCCCATGCAACACATGGTGCCCTCACCCCGCTACAGTCTGCACAGCTCTGATCGTCCTTTTCTCCCTCTCCCTTTCCCTCCAAGGAATCTCATTCAATCACAAAAATCCAACAATCAGTGATGACTCACTGATCTGCTTTTGTGCACGATGTTTTTTCTCCAGTTAATACCCAACTCGGGTCTATGATGTTGTCTTGCCTTCAGCCCTCAATTTAAGCTCAACCAGAGCTCTCAACCTTCTGTCTCAAGGCTTCCTTACAAACACTCACCACTCCTGGGGCAGAACTGATCCCCTCCTAAACAAGTTATTCACCATCAACCTGGGAACTGTTTTGCTGTGCTGCACGTGGCACATCAGTGTTGTTTTGGGCGACACACTCCATTAGGTAACACTCCAGTGCCTCGTGCCAGGATCCCTGCTGATCCCATGTTCTCAGCACCAGGCTGACATCCTTGCCAGCTGTCTCCTGTTTGACACTGTCAACTCCTTGGACTGTTTTTTTTATCATGTGTTTGATAAAGCACTGAGCAAAATGAAGGACTCTGTACATGATCTGCACAAGACACGAATAAAGAATGAGATAATACAGATTTAAAAATAAACCAGGCAGCATACTGCAAACAAGGGACTATGAAGTACACAGTGAGGATATTTACCTTCTAAACTCATTTTGCAGTTGAGCTGAACCCTCATTTCTGCATTGAGACTCACCAGGAAAACACTCTGGAAACCACACCTAGTTCTTACAGACTGATGGAAATCAGACATTTTTATTTTTAGGATAGAGATGTGGAATGTACTGACTACATAATCCTGAACAGACATGCAGGTTTCCATTTAATTCAGAGGCCAGCTCGCCCTACAACTGTCAGGGAGAAAAGGACCCACCCAAGCCAGGACTGCTGGGCTGTGTTACCACTAGCCTTTCCTGTCAAATCATCAGCTTCACTGGAAACACTCAGGACAGAGCCAGCAGTTAGAACCTGGGTCTGGGGATGCTTTTAGTGCATGATGGCTTGTAATTTTTCATATGAAGAGTGTGATGAGACAACATGGCAGTCAAACTATGAGTCACAGTTACATGAAGGGAAAAGTGAAACAAACACTCCCTGATGGGCAGGTAGTTGGTTATTCCTGACCCTGCAAGAGTAAGATATAGCAATGGAAATATTGCAAGATGGGTCAGTGCTGCAGGCTTGGACAGAGACAGGACTAAGGACTGCCAAAGGATCATTCTTTGTGTGAAAGTGTCTGAGCAAAGGGCCAATTCCAGGTGCACACGAACCAGAAACCAAACACAAGTGTGGCCTCAAACCAGGACTTGTTTGCAAAGCTTATCTCCCTCATCTCAGAGATCCTGTGGTCAAGCAGACAACACAAACATAAGGCATTGGACAGGAGAACTGATATATTGCACCACCTCTGTCCCTTTAGGACAGCTGAACTCTAAACCCTGACAGGCTTTAAACCACTGCCTGTCTCAAACTGGATACAGCAAGTATCCAACAACATGTACTGGCCAGCCGGACTGAAACTCCAGGGGGTCAAAGTTTACTAGATTTGGGGACTAGTGATGGGGTACATGGGCTCAGACTGGTTGGTTCAGACTTAAGCAAGAGAATATTGGAGAGGCCAGGCAAGTTCAAGCAGGACAAAGATGAACAGGCCAACAGCTGGACCTTAGAGGAGATAAGGGCAGGGAGAAACACTGACCATCCATTTCCACCAGCAGCTGGTTTAAGGTCTGTTCCTCCTCAGCGTTGGCAAAGCCAGACACGTTGGTGGAGCGCTTCTTGCCCACGGCATCGATCTCGTCGATGTAGACGATGCAGGGAGCGCGAGCCTGCGCTTCCCGGAACAGGCTCCGGACACGAGCGGCCCCCAGACCTGCAGGGAAAGGGAAAACAGTGAACCCGGCAGCTAAAGCTGTTAGCAAAGCTGGAGAGCAGCATTGCTGGCCCTCAAGGAGACACCTGACACCGGACAGTCCCTCTCTCAACACTCTAAGCACAAAGAAACAGCCCCAGAACTTGTCCTTAGGCTCAATATGCCCTGGGCTCCTAAACTTGCAGGCACTCCTACAGCTGCTGCAAGAAGAGCTTTGCTCCCAGCTCCCAACATGGCCTCCTGTTACTCCCACAGCTCAGAATAGAAATATTCAACATTTTCCTGCATACTGACCCTTGTCTGGTCTCAAGAGATCTGTGAGGAAGGAAGAAAAGGAGAAGGATGGAAATCCCAAGGCACAGAGAGGCCCTACTTTCCCCATCTGCATTTCCATACAAGGAAGGAAGCCTCAGTCAAGGGCTTTAATAATAGGTACAGGGAAGCCAGAGAGGATGCTTGCAGGTGAAGGACCACAGCTGCACTCTGTCAGAAAGCAGCAACCAGAAATGCACTTCAAATACTACATAATTAAGGAACCGCATCATTGAAAACCTTTTATATCTTCAGTCTAAGTATCCAGCTCATCCTCCCCATGCCAAGCCCTGTCCTCTGCAGGAAGCTCAGCCAGCCCCCTCCAACTCCAAAACAGACAAAGAGAGCTCCTCCCACTCCTCAGAGCAGCTCACCTCCAATCACCTCCACAAACTCGGAGCCTGCCATAGCCAAAAATGGTACCTGGGCCTCTGTAGCCACAGCCTTGGCCAGCAAAGTCTTCCCACAGCCCGGTGGGCCCAGCAACAAGGCACCCTTGGGCACCTTGGCCCCGAGCTGGAGGTAGCGATCGGGATTCTGCAAGGACAACACAGCTCGGTCAGAGCCACAGCTCACACCAAGCACCTGCGCCACAGTGGGGCTTCCCAGAGCTTCCCAAGAATGTTTTCAGCCTGGGCAACTCTGAGCTGCCAACAGGAGCGGCTCCATCTGCATTCCCATTGTGGAACTGGACACACAGAGCTTGTTTTAACAGAGCCTGCCCAGCAGCATGAAGGATGAAGAGCAGAGCACCCCCACCCAGGTCACCCCTCTATCCCAGAAAGCGAGCAGCAAACATTTGTTTTGTTCTATTTTTACATACCTTTAAATAGTCCACAAATTCCTTGACTTCCATTTTTGCCTCATGCATTCCTGCTACATCCTTGAAGCCAATCCCTTTTCCAGATTTCCCATCCACAATGGTGAAACGAGCCATCTTCAGCTGGTTCTGTGGAAGGCAGCACAAGGACCAGACAACTTTGGACAAGGCAACAGTCAGGAAAGGCTGTTTGCTACACTTTGGGAGCCAGCCCAGCCCAGGAAGACAGCCCAGCTGTCCCTACCAAACACCACTAAAGTCCCCACCAAAGCACTGGTGTTTCACAGATTTTGCTCTGGAGAAAGTTCCCAGATGGATGGGTGACTCAAACTTTATTTATCCACATGTTGGGAGGAGACAGAATAAACTCGCAGTAATAGTCCCAACACAATACAATTCAAACTGCATGTAGACCAGGCAGGGATGAGAATCAAAAACATGCAGATTTCCAATCTCCTCTCTGATTTCTAAATGCTCTGATCCTTAATACACATGGGACAGTCATAGTTCTGAGGAAAATGTGTTGATGGCAAGTAACTGTCAGTGGTAAATAATTGGCAACACTTGTGAAAGTACAGACACTTTGCACAGTCTTTGCTGCTGCTGCTGGTTTCTGCTGGAAACACCCCAGGCCAAAACTACAGGTTCTCATACTCAACAGCCACCACGTTTCCATCTCCTGATGCATGTGAAGCCACAAGAAGAGTCAAAACAAGAATTCAGTTAAACATCCAACTCATAACTGCTCAGTATGTTCTGCTCAAAGCAGCTACTCAGGAGGTTTTTGCTTTCAGAAGAAAGTTTATAGCTTCTGAGGCCTCAGAAACATCCAAAGAAAGAGTTAAACTCAGGGCCTGGCTGTCCCCACTTAAGCAAGGACACAATCTAGTCCTCAAGGCCTCATTACTCAACACTTCTTTAAAATATTCTTTTTCTCTGAGCAGCTGCATCCTTTTGTTCAAAGAGAATCTCAAAGCCAAAAGAGAACTGCGGAGGAGACTGAGTGGGAAACCCAACAAGGGACTGAATTCACTGTGTTTTCATCCCAGTCCCTGCGGTCAGGGACAGAGCACCACGAGCTGATTCCTACAGTTTCATCAGCTGATCCAGGCCAGGGTGGGAGAGGGGAGGAGGAGGAGGAGGTTTGCCTGGTGTTGCAAGCGAGGCATGCGGCAGGAGCAGAACAGGCCAACACATAATGAACTCCAGAATCTGAACATATTTTATAAATTGAGAACTCATTTTGCAGAAAGCAGCAATTCCTACTTCTGGCTGTATGGGAGGCATGTTGGCAGGGCCCAGTGAAAAACACCATCTGCAGCTGCAGCTCATTAGCAAGCTTTGAAAACAGCAAACTGGACTGAAATTCCCTGAGCTCAGCCCTTCCTGCCACTGGGAAGGGAAGGGACCTCTGCTAAGGCCAGTTAAGGTACCAGCCAGGGAGATGATCAGCACAGGATGCAAGGTGTGGCAAGACTGGAGAGTCCTTGGCACCAGTTCACCCTCATCCTGCACTGACTTGGCTGGGAAAAGGGGAGGAGATAACCCAGCAGAAGCCAAGACTCCCCACAGGCTGCAAAACATGCTCAAAACCCAGGCTACTCACAAAGGCATTGAAGCCTCCGGCCCTGCTTGCCACCCTGAAGAGGCGGAAGATGCTCCAAAGCATGGACACGGCCACCAGGGTCACTATCAGGGAAAGGACATCACTGAAAGGACAAAGACAAGTACAAACTGCAGCATTCAGCTATAACCTGGTCAATATTACCCAACAGGTCTACTTTCAAAGCACATTTAGGCTACAGTGCAAACGAGCAGACGTGATTAAGAAAGTGGAACTTTCACAGGTTTTTATACAGATATATAAAACCCCAAACCCCAACCATTACATAACCTAAGAAGTTAAGCAGAGGACACTGGCAAACATTGCCTACAGCTGTGGAAGAAATTTGACCTCAACCATCCACTTCAGAGGCATTTCTGCTTCTAAAACAAGCAGGACCTCCAGGCACTCAGATCACACCCGGAGCAGAATCCGCTGGGGCTGGCAGTGCATCCAAAGGGAGCTCACTGCAGAGGACAGTGTCTGGTAACAATAGGGATTCCAACTCTCCTAATCCTGGCAGAAATCCCACTGTGGGTCTCCCATTAAGAGACTGTTTGATCCTCCTTAGTCAAATCTCTCAGGAGTCCTTTAAGCCAGAAAAAAGTGCTCCAGCACCAACATTTTCGGTTTTCCGGATCCTTTGGAACACCCATTGCATTAGAAGGGAGATGGAGAGCTGAGATGACACTCCAGGTCTAACACAGCTACAGGACAAACACCCTGTGAGCTCTAAACAAAGGATGCTCCCAAGAGCAGGAAAAATGATCCCATGCCATATGACAGGCTAAGATTGGTGGGCCCCTGTTCTGCTCCACATGCCTGAGGAACCATCCGGCCTCACCACACTTTTGTGCTGATCTTTACACCAGAAATGTGTGTTCCAGCTCTCACAGAGGGATGATTTACTGAAGCAAGGGACCAGCAGGAGCTCTATACCCAGCTGCATTTGTTTCTGCTCAGTGAGAGATGCAAAGGCAACACTGAAACCTGAAAGTCACCTTCAGTTTGTCTGCTCTGCAAACAGGATTAATTCTGAAACACCCTGAGCGCCCACAGCACGGAGTGAGCCGAGCCCACACTGCAAAAGCTCTGCACCTCACAGGCTCAAACTCCAGACTGAGACCAAATCCTCCATCATTCATCAGGTCTTCTGAGAGACTTAACACTCCATCACAGCTCTTAAAAAATTGTTTAAAATCTCTTTAGAGGAGCAGGGGAAACAGCTTGCATTGGGGGCTGATTGTCTGTTCAGTCCTCTCTTCCTGTTACACATAAGTCTGAAAAAATTGGCAAGTTCTGAATTTGAACTGAAGGTCTCATACTGCATGATTAGTCAAAAAAGCTTATCTTTGTATATTCAACTACACATTAAAAACAGTCAAATGTTGATGAGAGGACAAAATCCAGTCCAGGTATCCACTCATACACAAACTTCACATTTTTGTAAGGTGTCTGGGAGGAGGAATTACAAACACTGGCCATCTCCAGTGGGAAAATTGAAGCATTATAATGAGGAAGGAAGGCTTAGTGCATCCCCAGCCTTCTCCACAGCCCAGGCTGTAGCATCACTTGTTGCCAAGATTTGTATCACACTCTGCACTTGGATAGTTGATTATGAGAACAAAAAGTGCTCAGCTGAGCAAGAACTCAGTGACCCTGACCCGAAACATTTTGGCCTGCTGCATGTTGCAGTTACAGAATTCTTAGGACCCTCACTTTTCAATCATTAATGTACATCTAAAGCACCTTATCTTTCAGAAACATTCATTCACTGCTCCAAATCCAAGCCCACTTTTCTGTAACATTTAGCTGCGAGTCACTTTTTTCCAAGCAAAGGATGCTGTCACCACTACTAGAGCAACAGTAAGGACAAATTTATATCATACTTTCCGTAAAAGCCAGGGTGTTTGTAGGAAATGGGGATTCTGTCCTTCTCATCAATATTCAGCTCATCCTCCACAGCTCTGAGCTTCTCTTCGAATTTGTCGATGTTTGCCACGCGCATGGTGTACAGCAGGGTCACGTTCTGGGGACAGGCAAGGCACAGCAGCATGGAAATGTTATTTTTTATATATCAATATCTGCAAGGAGCAGAGGGGCACAGCATGGACAGGTCAGGTAAAAATTAGCCTCATGCTACACCCCTTAGTCCTGCATCAATGAATTTGGGAGCAGATGACTGACACCAGGGCTCCGAGTGAATTTAGGAACCATCTGATCTTGGGAAAAAAGGCTGATGGAGTTTGACAGAACACTCATGACTGAAATCCAAACAGGAGAAAACTGAAACAAAATCCAGTCATAAGAGTTTACAATCTCCTGGACAGCTTCTCCCATACCAGACTGAGCTGAAAAAAGAAACTGAGTTTCTCCAGCTTTTTAGACACACAAAAGATTTTTTTTCCCCAGGCCATTATTAATTATTTTTACAGTTCAAACTGGAAGTCTTCATTTCCAGTTGCTTGAAGCCCCCTGAACTTCAAACACAAGAAAGAAAAGAACTAAAGCAAATTTACTGTCTGGAGCTTTACTGATCAGTGAAAACTCAGTCACTTTCAGCACTATTATCTAAGCTCATTCACAGCTGTAGGGAGTCACTCACAACTTGTCCATGTGGAGTTCCACCTGGGTGCAGATAAATCTCCACAATGTCACTCTCAGGCACCACCTCGATCCTCTGCACCTCCCCCTTGGCCAGCATCTCATTCACAAAGTAGTTCCAGGAGATGTTGGTCCCTTCCCTGTTCTCGCTGATCATGAAGCGAAGCATCAGCACGACAATGGTGAGGACCAGCAGCGCCCGCAAACGTTCCAGGTGCATCTGATTTTCCCTCCTCCTGCGTTTCTCTTCCTCTTTAGAAAAAAATATATCAGAGGAAAAAAGATTAGTGCGTAATTGTGGAGTTTTCAGACCTAAAGATGGGATAATTAAATGACAAAGATTAATACAATGGTACTCTGTGAGGTTTTTGTGCTGCATGTTTGGTTTCCCCTGAAGGACTGGGCTTCCCATGGTCCTAGTGCACCAAACCCACTAAAATCCCCCCAAATATCTTTCTAGGCTAATCTGAGACACTCTTTTGCCTGGCCCCATATGGACAGAGGTCAAATAAAGCCACAGGATCCTTGCTGCTAAAAATGAAACTGCAGAATGATTATAACCCACTTTATACAGCATAGTTCCACAGCAGAAAATACTAGGAGTAATCCCAGTGTCCCTGGTAAATCCCACAGCACATTATTGTTTCCAGGTGAGCTCTGATCTCCTGGCACCTGCACCACAACTCCGGCAATGCTTCCACTACCTCAGTGAATACCTGCATTTGCAGAGAATGGGATATAGCACAGAACACAAATACACTGCAAATCCATCTGCCTTAACCAAATTCCCTGGATTTGCTCCCATACAATTCACCTCATGTTTCAGAGGGTTTGATAACTTGCCCACATTAAGGATCTGTATCCAAGAGGGATTCCTATGCTGGATGTGCTTTCCCACACTTTTATTGTACTACAGCCACACTGGAGCAATGACACATGGAAAAGGGATGTTTTACTTCAATTATTTGCCATCAAATATTTTTCCAGTCTCACAACACTTTTACTTTTTGCACTGCACAGGCAAATTTATAATTCTGTGGGCTGTAAAGGACTGTCACAGCACAGTTCAATGTCAGCTGCTGGCCAGTGTTTGAGTTGTTCAAATGACAACAAATATCTCCTCCTCTTCCCAGTCACATGTAAGTGTTCCCAATATATAATTTAGCACTTGCTCTTGATATACAATTTAACAGCAACAGCACCATGGCACAGATAAATACCCTTCTACACCCAGAAATAAATTCATTCTGTGCCACTGGGCTCTAATGCACCAGTGCTGCAGCCCAGATTTGATTTATTTGCAAATTCATAACAAATGTCCTGACACCAGCATTTATCACCGGTCACCAATTAGGCCCTACGCACGCTGCAACAAAACCCAGGGACAAACATATGACCCAGGCAGCTGCTAAAAAAAGTCCTCTGTCCTTCAGAGGCACAGCCTCATTTTTCACTGCTTCCAAGCTCTGCTCCACGCTGAACAGGAAAGGTTTGTTCCTAAATAGAAACAATGCAGCTTGGCAGAGAAGTCATCATTTCAGAGGGCTGTGACAAGCTCAGGCTCCGTGTCCAGCCCATCCGCTTTGTTCTCTGCTGCCATGCCCTCACCAAGTGTTATCTGCTGCATCCAGCTTTGTTAGGACTCAGGATTTCATCCCAAGGGCTGCAGGATGACACCCATTACAGTCTTATTAGGGAAAATTAAAATACATGATAGAAGACTTCGTCTGCACAACATCCTGAAAAGCTGAGCAGGTTCTAAATAAAAAGGTTTTATAGAGAAAATAAGCTACTTCAGGAAAGTGAATCCTGACAGGAAAAGTCCATCTATGGCTGTGCAAGTTCCTTGGAGGGGTCAGAGTCAACTCCTGCTAGAGCACTTTCCTTTATTTCATTTCAGACTGAGTGGAGGCCCATAAGCTGCTCTAAACACACACAATCAGGGGTGTGATCACAAAAACATCACCCAGGGGAAAGCTGCCCATGAGACATCCTGACACAGCTTCTCCCATTTCCAGGAATTAGATCTTTCTAGAACCTTTAACCTGCAGCTGAATAATTTCAGGAGAGAACCCCATTTCTAGAAAGCTGCAAGGCAACACCAAGCTTTCCTCTGGTCTGTGTTTAATTAAGGACAAAACTGCTCTATTTCTCAGCTGCGGTAAAGCGTGACTGTCTGTGCAGCACAACATCCACACTGCACCATCAGCCACCCCACAGCACTCAGGAAACCAGTCCCAGGGACTGGATGAGACACTTGCAAGCAGCAGCTGTGGGAATACTTCCAGCTTTTGAGTCTCCACCAGCCTCCACCAAGCAATGATTTGCCATTAACCCCAAATGTGAACTCTCTGATTAAAATCTTTGCGAGGGCTGCGGTGACAGTTTGAAGAGTTCTTTGTAATAATTACAGCAGAGACAAGTGTTCCCCTGGAGACATGGGGCAGCATTCCCCCTCCCAAAGCCAGGCTGTCCATTAATCACAGGAGGAGAGGCCACGGAACACAGCGTGCTGCTGGTTACTGATTTGAACAGCTACAGCACTTCCAGGTGCTGTGCTCAGTCATCCCTGGCCTCCCATGCCACCTGCCCCAATTCCACACTCCAACTTCCTTCCTGAGGACTCTGATCCCTGCACTCACACCCCACTGAACTCCTCATCCCAGTTAAATGACCAAGGAAAAGCCACTGCTCTGGCCCTAAAGACACTGCAGCGACACCAGCCAGCAGCTGACCTCTGACTCCAAAAGCAAAAAGTCTGAGAAGATTCAATCATTAAGCACAACAAAGCAAAAGCCAAGTGCTCACATCATTTAATAATATGCAGGTAAAGGTTTAGAAAATAAATTATGAAATCATATTATATGTCTGTAATGACATTAAGTGCCTCCCAACTTGCAGTAGGAAGTTCTGGAGGCATGGCAGGAGGTTGGATGATTTTATGGTCCCTTCCAACCCAAGCCACTCTGTGAAAAGTGTTTAGGGAGATAAAACTCATTTTCAAAAATTCTTTACCTGCCTAGGTCTTAGGAGAATAAGACATGGAAAAAACCTGGATCCCTGGCAGTGTCCAAGGCCAGGCTGGACAGGGCTTGAAGCAGCCTGGGGTAGTGAAGGTGTCCCTGCCATGGCAGGGGGTGGGACAGGATGGGCTTTAAGGTCCTTCCAACCCAAGTCACTCCTGATTTCTGTGATCTGTCTTTTATCTTCCAGTCCATCATCTAAACCAAAATATTCCTTCAAACTTGCTCTTAGCCCCAGGCTTGTACAGGGGGAAGTTACAGCTACAGGGAAGTACAAAGGCAGATCTTACTCCTTGTGTTTCAATACACCCCAGAATTTTTGGCACACACATACCATCCTCCTCCTGTGGAGATTTCTTCTTGAATCCTCCATTCTTCTGGCTACTCCCCCGAGAGCTGGATGTAGCAAACCAGGAGGTGCTACCTGCAGGCAAGCAGAGCTCAGAGATTGTTTTGATGGCACAAGGGAAATAATTTGGAGAAATTTCTTTAGTATTGAAACATGGACAATTCCCAAGGCACAGCCATTGCTAGCACTGGTGTGGGCAGTTAGGAACAGCCTCACACTTGGGATTGGAAATGCTCATTAAAGGAAATATAGGTAACAGAATTACATCAGATTTCTCAGGAATGCTGGAGGATACTCCAATAAAAGCTAAAAAAAGGCTACAAACACAAAGTCTAATGACTCCAGCAGTTCTTTAATCCCCTGAGCTCCCCATGGGAAGGTGCCACTGTTCATTCCTGTCACCAAACACAAATGTGAATCCCTGCAAACACCCCCACCTCCCACATCCAGGAACAGAACACGTCTGCTGCACTTTCAGGAATGCAGAGGAAAGGTCAATTCTCTTATAAACTCAGACCTTTTCCCTTGCTGCTCCTCAGGACTCACCCAGGAGATTCCAAAGTCTGACTGGATCCTGGATTATGTGCTGTTTTGTCAGGACTCCACCGAGACCTTGACGTGGTAGGTGAAGTGTTGGTGCCAGGAGGCTCTGAACAAAGAGAGACAGAAAAACAAGACAATGATTGGAAAAGCAATGTGGCTGCTCAAGGCTTGTGTGCCTCCCTGAGACTCAGATCCCTGAACAGGGAAACACTGGGAATGAGTGTCAGAACAGCAGCTGGGAGCCCTGGATGGGATTCCTGCTTGGGCACTTCCCAGGTGACTTTGGAAATATTTACAACCCAGAGCAAAGAAAGCACAAGTAGAAATAGACAATCCATGCTCAAAACACTTAATATTTTTCTTCCCTGTTTTTCTTGTTTTAAAGGCATGTTGGAAATCAGTTCTTAGAATATAAAGATTCCCTACCATAGGAAAAGGAAATCTTTTAACAACAAAAATGATTTTTAAAAGGAAATTTTAAGGAGTTTTAACCCTCCTGCATAGAAGCAAGGCCAAAGTAGCTCTGTCCCTGAGGTAACTCAGCAGGAATCCTGCAGTGGATATTCACACTTTCAGTGCAACTTCACAGCATCTAAACTAACACTTATTAATTGTCTCATTGAACACAAGTCTGGCCCTTTCTCCAATGTAATTCCTTGTCTCCCCTCCACTGCGCAGGCTCTAATTTCTAAACCAGCCAGAGACACTGACCAGGCTGAAACTCCTCACTTATTTTTCCTGGTTCTCCTCTTTTTTCCAGCTTGGGATGGCCTAAGATGGCAGCCTCAGGATTGATGCTCTCTAGATCAGAGCAGCTTAAATTTAAACTGATCCCAGAAAAAGCTGGGATGAAACAATGTCCCACATTGCTCTCCTCCACCTCCTGCTTACACTCACTTACAGAAAAAGTCCTAAATCCCCAAGAGGCTATGAAGTTAATGAGAGGGATGGAGCACCTCTTGTACAAGAAAAGGCTGGAAGAATTGGGATTGCTCAGCCTGGAGAAGAAAAGCTTCGGGGTGACCTAACTGTGACCTTTCAGCACCTAAAGGGGCTCCAGGAGAGCTGGAGAGGGACTTGGGACAAGGGATGGAGTGACATGACACAGGGAATGGCTTCCCACTGCCAGAGGGCAGGAATAGATGGGATAGTGGGAAGGAATCCTTCCCTGTGAGGGTGGGCAGGCCCTGGCACAGCGTGCCCAGAGCAGCTGTGGCTGCCCCTGGATGCCTGGCAGTGCCCAAGGCCAGGCTGGATGATGCTTGGAGCAGCCTGGGTTAGTAGAAGGCGTCCCTGCTCACGGCAGGAGATGAGAATAATAATGAGCTTTAAGGTCTCTTCCCACCCAAATCATTCCATTATTTCCACGGTGTTTCCCAAGTCAGTGCCCAAGAGCGCTGACACGACGGACCTTCGGGACAGTGCAACCACAGCTCTCTCCCGAGCTGCCCGAACGCCTCTCTCCCCCGTTCTTCTCCTCTCCCGGTCCCCCAGTGCCCTGTGAGGCCCCGCCACCGCCCCGTTACCTGCAGGCCGCGAACCCCGCCGAGGGCAGAGACGCGGGGCCGGGCCCAGGCGGCGGCGGGCGGCCGCCAGAAGGCGCAGCGGCCGCGGAGAAGCCCCACCCGCAGCAGCAGCGCCATGTCCGCCGGTCCCGCTCCCCGGACGCCTCAGAGGCCGC
>VWYP01016372.1:122001-213739 GCA_013400435.1 Pycnonotus jocosus
GGGGGGGGGGGGGGGTGCGGGGGAAGTGCATTTTGGGGTGAGCGCTGCGTTGGGAGGAACAATACCAAAAGTTGTCTGAAATGGTAATTTCCGTTTCCCATTTCATCATCCCCGGGTAGGCGTTAGCCCTGCTTGTGTGTGCGCAGGGCCGGGGCCGCACCGAGCCCAGCCGGCCCCAGCCCCGCGGCTTTTATTTATTTCTCAGTTTAATCTTTAAATCGCTCCGTGTTTCTGTCCTCCGAGGAGCCTTTGTGTGCCGGGGAGGGGCTGCTCGACACCTTTGCCCCTTAGCAGAAAGGAAGAGAGGGAGGGGAAAAAAAAAAAAAAAAGCCTCCCAAGCCCAAACAGCTGCAGCCCAGGACGAGCCTCCCCCAGCTCGGGGATGGATTCATGTTTAGAAAGGCAAATGACCTCGGAGGGAGCCGGGATGAGCCGAGCCCTCGGTGCCCTCTGCCCTTTCCCAGAGGGAGCAGCTGTCCGGGGTGTGCGGCTCAGAACGGGCCCTTCATTGAGGCACAGGGGCCGTGTGTTTACGGCTTGGCTTCTCCTCCAGCCTTGGGGATCTGTTTTGATATCCAGTTGCAGGAAAGGGTTCCTCCCCCCTCCTGGTTTTGTACACAAAGTGCTCTCTCACCACTGGGGACATGGCTCTATAGGCAGAGAGCGAATTCCAGGCAGCTCTTGAAGCACAATTCCCTCCTGAGATGGCTTCTGAAATGGGGTATACACACCATTTTTACCCTCTCTCTAGGCAAAGATTTTTAGGTGGGAACATCTGTACTGCTTTGTAGTAGTGGCTGTGTGCTTTCCTGAAATTTATATAAATTTAAGGAACTTGGAGTTCAGTGTATTTCTCTTTTGTTTTGTTCACAAAATGGAACATTTTTATATAATGACTCCAATTATTTCCTTTTTCTGTGGGGGAAAACCACTCCACAGAGTCACGGAGAGGGAAAAGCAGATTAACTCTCACATGTTTCCCAGCGGCATCGATACATTCTTTGTGCGTGCCCTACCAGGAGCTCAATATTTAACTTGATTAGCTTAAAAACGGGGAAAAGCTGGCGTTTTCACAGGCTGGATTTTCTGGCAGATTCCAGGTTGGGGTAGTCTGAGAGGGCTGTGGAGGGGGTTTGGAACGTGGTGAGGAGCCAGCCCCGCGCCTCGGCGGGGAAACTCCGGGCACGGCGTTTGGTTCCAGAGCTCCGTGACCTGTTTTCTCTCCGTGGGAAGCGCTCGACAGGGCAGGCTCTGGCTCGGAGGGGTGGTCCGTGCCTGTGTGGGCGAGCTCTGAGGCTCCGTGTGAGCCGATCCCGGGCTCGGTTATGCTCGGAGCTCAAAGTCTGCGGTGCCTGGGGGTTTGTGGAGCTCAGCGCTTTGCACGCAGCAGCGCTCCGGGTCTCCCTGGCTCCGGGAGGACTCGCCGGTCCTGCGGGAGGTGTCCGACCTGCCGGGGCACATCCAGCCTGGAGAAGGGCTTTGCTGTGAACCCGTCCGGGCGAGCCGGGGCTTGTGTCACCCCGGGGTGTCTGAGTCAGTGCGAGGGCTTGCTTTGCCAAACTCGCAGCAAACCCAGTTGCCCGTGCAGCAAACAACACGCTGGGCTTGGAGCACGGGGAGCCCTCAGTTCCCAAGGCTTTTTTTGCCTCGTTCCTGTTGTAAATAGTGACCGAGGAGCCCCGGCCATGTCGGCTGCTGCCACTGGCTGGAAACTGGAGATGTTGCGTTTCGTGTTCCACGCTTGGTTTTGCTGTTCAGTTCTGCTTCTGCTTTTAGAAATGAACTCTTGTCTGTGTCTCCATTTCGTAAAAAAGCATGGCTCAGAGCGAGCTGATTTTTTTTTTTCCATTTTAAGCTTTTTTTGTTCTTCTGATGTTGCAACAGCATTTTCTCAGACTTAGACCTCCAGATTGTCCAGTTTGAGGGTTGGGTTTGGATGGGGGAGGAAATCTTAAGGAAAAGCCCCAGAGCAAAAACCCTTTGGCTTAATTTCTTCCTTCGTGTGTGGTAGGCAGCCTGATAAGATTATTTTATTTTCCACTCGTGTTTTAATGGACTAAGTCCCCCCAAATGCTTGTGAACAAAGCGAAGCGTAGCGCGGCGTCGTGCCGCGTTCTTCCGCTGCTCAGCAGAGCAGACAAATGCATTTCTCTGGGGTCAGTGAGACTCGTCGTGTTAATCAATACTGTACCAGCAGTGTTCCCTTTCCAGGGAACCAGATGGGCTGCTTACAACTGGTGCTGATTATTTTAACTGTGTAATTGTAACATGGCTGTGTGATGACAGTGTTTCCTGCAGATACTTCAAAGGAAGGTTCCCGACGAGTGTGTCTTTACAGCGTTTAATCTGTCCTCTTTGTCTTTATGTTGTGGCTTTTGGACATGTGTTTGAAGTACTAAGAGGGTTTTTTTCCCTTACCTCCAGCTTTTCTATACATTAAAAGGAGGCAGTGCTCTGGAATGATGAAGTGTCTCCAGTGTGGGAATAAACCCAGGGTTTTAGCAGCTCCCACAGTGGTGGGTTGGTTTCAGTGAGTTTTAGATCCAGGCAGTGACTAAGCCAAACGCTGGGAAGAGATTTAAGTGGCTGTGAGGAAATGGCAATATTTTTTTAAAATAGTGCATGTGGCTTTGTTTTGGGGAAAATATGTTGTGTGGTGACTTGAGTCTTAACTGGGACAGGCTAATTACTCGGTGAAGAAATCCTTCTCCGAGGGAAGGAAAGGCACAGGGCCGGAGCTGGTTAATTACATTTTGTAAAATTATGGAGTGACGGCTTTCTGAGGAGGTCTGCCCCTCTTCCTGCCCTGTACCTGAATTTCAGGCTCAGCAGTTGCCTTACGGATTGAAATTCCTCCTGGGTATTAAGATTTAATGGTGGTAGACCCAGAGCAAGTAGTGGCAGGTACTGCTGCTTTTCAGTACAGCAAAGCAAATAATACTGGAAAATATTTACATGGGGGTTGTTATTCTCCTCGTATTTCCTTGATGAGCTCTAGTAAAGGTGCTTGTGTGCTCCCTCCATCGCCAGGGAGAATTCCCTGTATTTCGGTTGTAAAAGGCTGCGGAGAGGAACCGGTGTCTCCATAGCAAAGATTCCAGTGTTTCGTGATCAGCTCACATATATTTTTACCCCATCTAATTTAAACCAGTCTGCACGACACTCACAGGAATGATTTGTATGCAGCTTTTAAATATTTTCCTCCTTCCTGCGTGAGGGATTAGCGGCACAGAGCTGCTTTTTCGGAGGGTTCTCAGCCAAGTGTTACGTAATTTGTGTGCCACCGATGCACGGCCATAAAAAATACTCCCATCAGTGTTAAGGGAAAGCTTGTGTAGGCAATTATTTGAAATCACAAGCGTCCTAAGCAGGTTTGTGCAGCCTTAAAATCTGGGCAAAACGCTGCCTTTGGAATCCTGCTGGGGAGGGGGGTGGGAAGCTGTCAGCGCCCGTGGTCTGGAGGCTGGTTTTGAGCACATTCTACTCCACTTTTTAAGCTTTCCTCTGTGAGAACTGGCGTTTTCGGTGTATTTTCTCAGGCAACTGTTGGGTGTTTAAAAATCTTAATTTCTCTGAGTCTGGGTGGTGGTGTTTCAGCTGAGGGTGCTTATGGGTGATGCCAATTTGTAATCTTTTAGGAGAGTATGGGGGGAAAAATAAAGTAAAAAGAAGCTTAAATGCTAATAACAGTGAAAAATCTGCTCGGCGTGGAGCACATGTGAAGAAAGCGGATGCACGTCGGGCTGTGGAGTCTCTGTCAGCTGAGCTGGGGGCTTTTAAAAAATCTGCTCTAATTTTTATGCTGCATGTGGAATGGCTAATCCCATAAAAGCCTCGCACCTTTTGACAGATGAAACGCTGCTGTTCTTCACTTATTTGAGCAAAATATTTTTATAGATGGTATTAGCTCTGTGGCTCCAAGGGTAATGCAGTCCTTACACGAGAAAGATCTTGCTTTGATCTGACAGCTTTCAAGATCCATTTCCAATCTTGGAGTTCCATTAAGTCTGTTTGTAATGGTGCCCTCAGACTTCTTTTCTGTTTATGTGACTCTTTGGGGTGTTAACGTTGCTCTGTATTTGAGTTCTCTTTAATAAACTGAAGGCATAATTGGGGTCAGGAAAGGAAATAATCATGTTAGAAGGTGCAGTTAATTATATCAGGTATTTTGGGCTCCAGAATTCTTTGTCTCGATTCTAATGTTTTCTTCAAGTTGTAGGATGTAGTGAAATTATGAAATCATCAAACTAGGACAGTGGGGCAGGGTGATGTGTGATGGTTAATTTTGGGAGTGTGCAATGAGTGTGGCTGCAGGCTTGATGTCCATGAGGGCTGTGGAGGATAGGAGGGATGGTTTCTCTGGTGAGCAGCCTCTTCCCTCTTCTGTGGGGGCAGAGGTGGTCTTCTGTGTCCATCCAACACAGTCCTGTGTCCGTCCAACGTGATTTAAATGATCTTGTGTCCATCCCACATGATCTATATGGTCCTGTGTCCATCCAGTGGGACCTTTGTGGTCCTGTGTCCATCCAACATGATCGATTTGGTTCTGTGTCTGTCCAGTGGGGTCTTTGTGGTCCTCTGTCCGTCCAACATGGTCTGTTTGGTCCCATGTCCATCCAACACGGTCTTGGTGGTTGTGTGTGCGTCCAGTGGGATCTCTGTGGTCATGTGTCTGTCCAACATGATCCTTGTGGTCCCCTGTCCCTCGAGGAGGGCTTGGGTGGGTGCCCTGGCAGGAGCAGCCTCCCCACTCCCTCTGCTCCTCCTCCCTTGGGGCCCCGCCGGTGTCTCGCCAGACCTCATGTCTGAGAAACCATCCTGGCTTTTCCTGCCCCTCTCAGTGTTGGCTGGGAAAGCCTGAGCTCCCAAAGAGGACGTCTGAAACCTCGGTCCCCTCGGGTTTGTCCCTGTTTTCTGGAGTTCACCGCGTGGGTAAGGTGTGCAGCCTATGGCCGTGCAGCTGTTGTGAGCAGAGGCTGGAATTGCAGCCTGGGAACGCCGAGGGATTGGGAGGCTCTTCCCCACGGTAACCCCACGGCGAGCGAGTGGTAGCACCAGGGAGGGAATTGGCTGCTGGAGTCAGAAGAAAGTGATGGTTTTTTTTTTTTTTTCTAGGTCAGGGTTGAAGGCACTGTCAGGGTGGTGATGTGCAGCATATATTACTGTCTGCATTGTCCCTGCCATATGGATGTGTGCACGCTGCCCTTGGCATTCAGGCATTGAATTATTTATCCTCTCCAAATCTGGAGGCAGCCTTTCTTCCCCTATCTCGGAGAAAACCAAACTTATCCGGAGAGTGTTTTTAAAATAAACCTTCTGCTGTGAATTACTGCAGTGGCAGGAGCAGGGTATTGATTGTATGTTGCGTTTGGATTCGGAAACCAAAGGTTACAACACTGGATATCTTGTGGAAACACTGAAATATTTATTTTGCTGTTAGGTGCAAGTGTGTCTGTGCTGGTGCTGGGTTTGTATGTGGCTGAAATGCCATGTAATGAAATTTCCGGACTTGGAGAATGGAAAGGGTAGAAAACTTTATAGTATGTGTAAAAGGAGCTTTGTCTCAGCTGTGTGTGAGGGGATGGATGTTTTTCCAGGGAGAAAGCATCTCCTTTCCTCTTGTGCTAGGTTGGATTTGCTGTGAGAGGAGTGTTAAGGTGATCCTTGTTTGGGTGATGGGCTTTGGGTCCTCACTGGGGATGTGAGTGTTTGCAGGGTGTCACAGTGGGGTAGTTCCAGGCTCAGGGAAGCAAAGGCTGGAGGGAGCTGGCTCTGTAATTATTTTTGAGAGACTGACAGCTTTGCAGGATACAAGCAGTCTCGAATAATTTACCTTTAGAGCAGCATAAAGCTGCTAAAACTGTGTCACAGGCATGGGGAAGAATCAGAGAGTCAAGAAGGGAGATGTTACCCTCTAAAAAATTCACCAAGATCCGAAGGCAGCGTGTCCCTGAAGGCTCAGCAGCCAGAGGCTGGGCTTGGAAATACGGTGCTGCCCTCAATATCGGGATCTGAAATGAAAGGATGTGTAATTAGGAGCTCCAAAAAAAAAAAAAAAAAGGCATTAAATAGCTTTAGAGGTGAATGGAAGCTTCATTATTAAGCACCAACTGCTTAGCTGCAGTTCATGGTGCCTCTTCCTTTCAAATCACGCACACATGAAAGTGCTCCCCGCCCCCAGCCGGGGCCTTATCGGCTTATCTGGGCAGGAGTTCAGAGCCATAAAAACTATATCCTGCTTACACCTTCCAGCCGATCCTGTGACCTGTGCTGTGTAAACAAGTTGTACCAGGAGCTCCAAATGACTGGTAAGTGGCTGGCTTTCTGCAGGCTGGTTAGGTCCAGGAGGAGCCAAGATAAAGTTCCAAGAAGTTCCCCTTTGGGAATGGTCTCCTGATAGCTGCTGCAGGGAGGAGGTGGCAGATCCTGCTGACTGTGGCAGTGACTGTATCCCATGGAAAGCACTTTGGGATAGACTTTACACTCCGGGGCTGGTGTTTTCCACGTTCTGCAGGAGGACGGCTGTGGCAGATTGTGAAATGTCAGCGTTGTGGTAACAACACCGACCGGCGCTGCGCGGTTGCGTCAGGCCTTGGATGTGCTGGAGATGTAAGCCTGTCTATAAATATATCCGTGTGTCTTTGGATGGATGAGATTAGCCGTGGCAATGCTGGGAAGAGATGTAGGTAATGCAGGGAAGGGGTGTGTGTGGGGGGACACAAACATCCTGCTGTGCTCTGGGGGTTTAAATACCACCAGGCGCTCTGGTTACGGTGCTTGGCTGCTGCCCACCCCGAGCTGTCTCCGTGGTTTCATCTTGCAGCTCGGCACAGGCACATCCATTTATCCAAGCTGGACTGTAACGAGCAACTTTGGGGATTTAGTGTGTGAAACTTCACCTTTCTCAGCAGCCCAAGGGTCGAGTGCATGGGTTTGAAGATGAGAACCTGTTCTCCTTGAATGTTGACCTTTTTTATTCGTGTGGTTTCTTGTCCCCATGTATGGGGGAATAGGCTGGCTTTGGCAATTAGGCTGGTTGGTGGCTGCTCTGGTTTCCCTCCTTGCCATGGCCTGTCCTGGCACGTGCTGGGGTCCTGCTTGGTGCCTCTCCTGGCTCTGGGCTCTCTGTTCCTCACTTTCCCAGCAGCCTGGAAGGTTTCTGGCTCTCCCAGGAGATCAGAGGTGCTCTGTGTTACTCAGCTGCTCCATGGTGAATTCAGTTCCCTTCCCCTGTGATCAGCACTGGCACTGGGGTGTTAAACTGGTTCTGTGGTGAGAGACAAATTCCTCTGAGTTAGTCCAGGGAGGAAGGGATCAGACAAGAAGTCAGCTTCATGGCTCTTTCCTGGTGTGCTGAGTAGAGATCCTTGGTTGAGAGCTGGAGGCTGTAGTCTTAAATGCTGAATTTAATTTCCTCCTGCAGCGTGTTCTGTCTGAGAGCTTCCCCTGCTTCACCCACCAGGATGTTTCTTCTCCCTCCTGTCCGTCCCTCCCCTTTCCCAGGAGCCTCATCTGATGGAGGTTCTGCTCTTGCCTTGGTCCTCCTCATCCAAGATTCTTGTCTCTAATTTTAGTCTGTCTGCCTTTCGAGGTCCCCTCCTGTCTGTTCCTGCCTCTCTCCTTCTCTCTGAGCTGTTCCTGCATCTTCCTCTCCCTCTGTAGGGCTGGACCTTGTTTTTGCATGGTGGGAGGGGAGCGAAGCTGTGGGTGTGTGTTGCAGTGAAGGCTCCTGGGGTGTGGGGAATGCTGGCAGGGATGTTTGGGGTGCTGTGCCATGTGCTCACAGGGAGCAGCTCCTTCCCTCTCCTGCATCTCCCTTACTGTCCTTGCTTGGATCTGCTCTTGGAATCTCTCTTTTGTGGATTTATCCTGTATTTGTGCAGTGGGGCTCTCCACCATGTAGTGGTAGTGCACTCAGCAGCCTGGTGTCCCTGAATCTCCTGCCCTTTTCCCTGCAGGAAAGCTGCAGGCTGCCTGGTTGTCCCTGGAATCTCACTCCATGGTAGCATGCCTTTGCTTACATTTACAGAGAAAATGACTTTTCTAACAGGGAGGCATCTGACACAGTCAGGTCTCCTCAAAGTGATGTGGAGCCCATCAGGGAGAGCAGGGAACTTGGCCCTGGAACCTGGGCATCCAGGAAGGCTGCTCATCCTGGTGGGATCCACCTGCTTGGAGCCCTGGGAGCACGGTGTGTGCAGCATAATCTGATTTGTGCCTGGAATATAAATCCTGGCTGTTGCAGACATGCAGCCTGGGGTTTTACAAGTTCTTTTGTGAAAACAGCATTCAGCCCCTCCACTGCTGCAGCAAGGAGCTTCCCTGGAAACCCAATCCCAGCAATTAGTGAGGTTTGCAGAGGATCCTAGCAACTGCTGCCGAGGTTCCATTGGCAGGAGTTGGGTTTTGTTTTTTGGACTGTTTATAGTTGTGCATTCTGTGCATTGTGTGGAAATACATAAACTAAAGCACAAGAAATTCCACCTCAACATGAGGAAGCACTTCTCATGGAGGGTGGCACAGCACTGGCAGAGCTGCCTGGGGAGGGTGGAGGGGGGGGGGGGTCTCCCCTTCTGGAGCCATTCCAAATCCACCTATGTGACATGTTCCTGTGTCACCTGCTCCAGGTGACTGTGCCTTGGCAGGGGGTGGGACTGGATGATCTCCAACCCTCCTCTGCCTGCATATCCTCTGGAGGGAAAGGTGGAGGGGCCGTGGAGCAGCACTGAGCTGGAGTGATGATGGGAACGCTGCTGTGGGCTCTGCAGGAAGCTGATCCTCGGGGAAAGTGGAGCACGGCTGGAATACATTGGGTGGTGTGTGACTTTGGTGTGTTTGTGGGTAACCTGAGCTCACCCGTGAGGACTTTTGTTACCCAGATACTCTCTGACCTGCCTCGCTTTTGTCAACAGTGGCTCTGGCTGATCGGGGAGCGATGCTTTCCACGAGGGTGGTTATGTAAAACCTTAATGCGCCGCGTTCTTCCAGCTCGGCTTTACAACGTGCGCGGGGCTCCGGGTGCAACTTCAAAGGAGGGAGTTTGCTTTATGGTTGAACCTATGAGCAGTTTTATGTGCAGGGTGGAGTGAACTCGTGGAGAAGATTGCAGTTTTCCCACTGTCATAAAAAGTTACGATCCTCATGATCCGAGCATTGTTCCGTAGGCGGAGGCAGGAGGCAGATGCAGAGGTCAGTGGGAGCGCGCATGGAGCGAGCTCAGATGTGCCAGCGCAGTGAATGCCCTGCTCTGTGTTCCCAGCTCTCCCAAACGCCTTCAAAAAGTGCCTTGTGCTCTTTCTGGGCCTTCCTAAGAAACCTGCACCTGTGTTACTCGCCGAACAGGCAGAGCATTTCCATGGGAAAGGAACTTGGCAGGGCGGCTGAGGGGGGGCTGTTTTCCAGGGCAGTATTTTAGACCCTTCTGAAAACGTGGCATTTCAGTGGCAGAGACTGTGAGTCAGTTTATAACCTCCTTCCTTTCTCTGGGCTTTTCTTTGGGGTACGAGCCAAGGGAGTTGAAAAAATAAAAATAACGAAGTGGCTGCATCTTGACGAGCCTCATTCCAATTAACTTCCCTCATGCTCCAGAAGATATATTCCCTAAACTGAGATACATTCCCTAAAAAAAAGGACTATTCAGGCTAAGTGGTGATGGTGGGGAGAGTATGATCAGCCTTAATTGTGGGCTTTTCTGAAAGTATTTCAGTGGCTTGTGCTGTCTTTAAACCCTGGTGGGGTATAAGATTCTCCCAGCTGTGGAGTCACCACCCCAAATTCTGAGGTATGAAACACCTTCCAGTTCTTAGTAAGTTACAGCCGATGAAAATAAGTCACTATTTCCAGTTTCAGTCAGATCTCTCTAAATATAAACTTAACCTCTCGTTTAAACCATTTTCTGCTGGGATGGGGAGGCATAAATGTGGTCTTTGTTTGCAGCCAGGAAAATTAAAGGTTCACAACGTTCAGAAATGTGTGTTTTAGATCTTCTGAAAACCTGTTCCTTAAGGACTATTTCTGCTTGGAAATGGGCAAATACTTTGGGTAATCTTGAGCTTGAAGAATTTTATTTTGATGAATAGACTAAAACTTAGGGGGAGCAAAAAAAAGACTCTGATCCTTCTCTTTGGGTGATCCATTAGCTGCTCCAGCTGCCTTTTATTTATTTTTGTAGACACATGTGTGAATGTAAACATTTTATCTGGAATGGCCTTGCAAATGTTCCCGCATTAACATATATTGTCATGGAGAATAATTTTCATTTAACTGTAATTTGCTTTATATTTTCCTGCCTGGTTGCCATGGAAACGCAGACGGATGTGGCAGGGACTCCTCACAGGAGCCAGGTTATGGATTGCCTCTCTAATGGACCTCTGTTAATCACACTGCAGCCTGCACTGGAGGAACCAGGGCTCTTTGCAAGAGACACTTTATTTAGATAAACTCTGAGATGCCTGTGGTACCGTAGCTTAATATTCAGAGTTACCAAGGGTGTTTTTCCCTTCTGCAGAAGTTTTTTGTCATAAGAACTATGTATTACGATCCTGGAATTGAGATGTATTTATTTAAATTTAATGTCGGTTAGACTTGATTTTCAATTTTCATTTCATTTGCTGTAATAGCTTAACTGGTAATGTTCTTTCCTGGGTTCAGTTTAAGATCTGAAACGTTTGAAACAGAGCAGTGAAACATTTGTTATTCTTATCCCTGCACAAGAAGTTGACTTGCTTTTCATAATAATGTGTCTGTGCTTTTGTGTTTCCTTTTGGCTGCCAGCAGGTAGAAAGGGGGCAAAGATGGATTTTATTAAATTTATTACCTGTGGATTTGGGGTTGGTTTTGCACCTCTTGTTTTTGGCTGCCTTGTCCATGTCTGTCTGATGCTATGGCTGCTGTTCTGAGCTGAGCCCACGCAGCTCGTCCAGAGAAGGGAGCTGAGGCAGGGTCTGGAGCACCAGGAGGGGCTGAGGGAGCTTGGGGGGCTCAGCCTGGAGAAAAGGAGGCTTGAGAGGGACCTTCTTGCTCTGGGAGTGTTAAAAAATGTGTAGATGTGACACTTGGTTTGGTGGTGATGTTGGCAGTGCTGGGCTTGATGATCTCAGAGGCTTTTCCAAACTAAACTGTGATCTCCAGGATTATCAGTGCTCAGATTCCTGACGTTTTAGGGTGCTGATCTCTGCCTTTGTCTATGGCTTGCTGGATCCTTGGAAGGAGCTGCCTTCTAACTGCTGAGATAAGAATCGTGGTGGCATGGGTTCAAACTGAACTCCTCAATTAACAAATGATTCATTTTTTGTTAACGGGGATGAGCTCAAGGAGAGAAAATCAACCACCCAGGATTCTTTGCTCTGGCTACTTTGATGGCAGAAACCTCCAGTTGTAACTTAGAGACATGAATTCCATTTGCCTCCTGACTCAGACCCCTCAGAATGAGTTTTTCGGGTGGGTTTTAAAGGGAAGTTGGTTTGTTGTGGTCAGACACCCATGGCTGGTTACGTAAGGCCGGATTACTCCAGCACGTGGATGCTTCCCCATGCATATGGTCTCACAGTTATTTCTTGGTGCTTTACAGGAGGAATTGGGTAACATTTTGTTCTGTAATGCAGGATGAAGAAACCCAGCATGTTTTTCTGTAATGGCGTATAAACAAGTAGTGTAACATCCTATTTCAGGCGTTTGGAGGAGGAAGGGCTCAGGAGGGGAGGCAGGGCTGAAGCAAAGCTTTATTTTCCTAGACCTACACACCAGATTTTAGTAGCTCTGCCTTTGGTAGATGCTGTGAGTGTTACAAACGAGCTGGGTTTTGAGGTGTGTAAGCTCAATTCAGTGGGTGCTGTGGGTGTGGAGGAGCCTTGGTTGTAGAGGTTACCTCTGGTTCTCTCTGCATTTCTGTGTCTCTCATCATGATTCACAGTCTAAGGCCAAACTAATTTTAATTAAAGTCTGAAAAATGGCTTGACTGTACTCAGGGCTTTTGAGTCTTGTGTAGACTTTTTGCATTTTTCCTTAATTTTTATTTTTCCTCTCCTTTTCTGCCTGTTGTCCCATGAATACTTGGAATTGAGCATTTGTGTTCCCTGGTGGCACATTTGGGATTCCCAAGTGCACCTCTGCAGGTGGGTAGGTGAGGCCATCTGCATCCAGGCAGTGCCATCTCTGAGCTCTTGGATGGGACAGTCAGAATACTTGGCAATTTATGAAATAATAAACTCTCTAATTATTGATTGCTCTCCATTTCATAGTTTTGCTTGCACTTTATTCCATTTTTTGGACTCCTGGATCTGAGGCAGTGATCCTTGCACCCCTGCCAGGTGTTTTTCCCAAAGGTGTGTCCCTGAAGGGTTGGTGATGGATGGCACTGTTGTAGGTAGAAGCTAACGTGACTAAGTCACCTTTTGTGGCCTGAGAATGGACTCCTGCCACCTGATAATTGGGTTAAACATTGGCTCATGGTAGCCAGGAGGGCAGAGAGGCTTTGGTGGCCATTGAGTTGTTTGGCTGCCTTGGAAGCTTCATTTTGAGGATATTCTGCATCAGGAATTGGGGCTCCAAGACAAGGGGAATGGCTTCCCACTGCCAGAGGGAAGAGTTAGATGGGATATCAGGGAGAAATCCTTCATTGTGAGGTTGGGCAGGCCCTGGCACAGGGTGCCCAGGGAAGCTGTGACTGCCCCTGGATCCCTGGAAGTGTCCCAGGCCAGGCTGGAGCCACCTGGGCTGGTGGAAGGTGTCCCTGCCCATGGCAGGGGGTGGCACTGGATGAGCCTTAAGACCCCTTCCAACCTGAATCATCCCATGATATTTTCCAGATTCACTCACTTGGGTTTGGACAGCAGCTAATGCTACTTTAGCAGTACTCACAGAAAAGTGTTAGTTGCAGGTAAGACATTAAAAAGCCAAGCTGTTATTCTGCTCCTTTCAGTCTCGTGGATACTCGAGTGGACTTTGAGCCACTCATCCCATGTTGTGCCATGAGCACAGATTTGAATTTATCTCTGTTAATTGTGCCAAAGATCTGGGAGGAAAGAGCACTTTTAATGCATTGCTATTCCCCAAAAATGGTGCAAATCAGGATGAGCTGGGGGGGGTGGGGAGCTTAGAGGAGTTGCCTTGTGTGCAGTCGTGGGAAGAGGGATTTCTTCAGGGAATGGGTGAATTGTTTCCTTCTGCTCTGAGCAGCCTCTTAATGAGCTGCCCTCTCCAGGGTGCAGAGAGATGAACCTCCCATGGCTAACTCCAGCCTGGGAGGCTTCCACCACATCGCTGCCTTTGGATCCTTGGAGCTAAAAATACATCCAAGCTGCACAGCAGACTCCAGGCACGTTAATCTGTTCCCTTTAGGAAGGAGACTTGTGGTACTGGATGAACTACTGTGGAAAATTTATTTTTGCTGTGCAGCGTTACCAGTTTTCTTCTTCCAACGGAAAAATGCTGTGGAAATCATTGTTCTGGTTGGAATTCCCTCTCTGACAACAATAGCAGCAGTGGGGTGGGGTGCTTTGGAATTGTTTAGTGAGGAAAAGTTTTGGAGGAGCAAGCTCTCCCAGGCTGCCCTGGCTCCACCGTGTGATTCTTGCAGGAGCGTTCCCACCGCCGATTTTGGGGATATTTCTGACCACTCCAGGCTCTTCCAGCACAGCTCTGTGAGAATGCTTTGTCTCTTATCAGAGCTGGCTTGCTCTGCCACCTCCCCCCATTCAGCTGGGCTCGTTTGGTTGTAATTTAGTGTGTTTTCCTGGGATGAGGAGGAACGAGAGCCTGCACGCCTCCGAGCGCTCCTGGAGTTATTGCTGCCTCTGAGCTCAGTGACCCATCCCCAAGGCAGACACAGCTCTTGCCCTCCACAGCTCCCTGGAGCTCCAGCCGTGCTCACACCATGTACCCCAGCCTTTCTGGCTGCAGGCTCAGCCAGGATGCTGCTCTTCCCTTTGTTCCCAGGTAACTTTGGGAATATTTTAGGGCGCTTTACACGCAGCACGGAGAGCTGGAGCTGCGTTCTCTGCCTGGTGTTGCAGAGCTCAGTAGCTGATTCTCTGCACGAGTTCCAACTCGAATTGCTGCTGTTTGTGCCACTGGGGCGTTTGAGGTCTGGGATCCAGCATGACTTGCAGCGAGGGTTGCGTAAGCGTGTGTAGCTCTGCTCTCAGCGCTTTGTTTTCTCCCTGTTCCAAGAGCTTTTTGCCTCTCCAGCTGTTTAAGATTCAGAGTGTATTTTCCTCCTTTGATGTTTGGCTTACCTTGACAGGCTGGGAGAGCTGGGCTTGTTCAGCCTGGAGAAGAGAAGGTTCTGAGCAGACCTTAGAACCCCTTCCAGTAAAAATGGGGCTCCAAGAGAGCTGGAGAGGGAGTTTGGAAAAGGGCCTGGAATGGCAGAACAGGGAGGACTGGCTTCAGACTGAAAGAAGGAAAGATTTAGATTAGATATTAGGAGAAAATTTTTGGCTGTGAGGTTGGTGAGGCCCTGGCACAGGGTGCCCAGGGAAGCTGTGGCTGCCCCTGGATCCAAGGCCAGGTTGGATGAGGCTTGGAACAGCCTTGACAAGTGTAAGGTGTCCCTGCCCATGGCAGAGGGTGGGACTGGATGTGCTTTGAGGTCCCTTCCAACCCAAACCATCCTGTGATGTTGGCACAGGAGCTCACCTGCTCCACCAGCCTCTGTTTTCCCTGGATGTGCTGCTTCTGCTGCTGCTCATTAGCACAGGCTCAGTCACAAGCTGCTCAGACAGCCTAAACCATTTGTAAGGAAACTGTCTTTAAAATATGGATGGCATTAAAGGGACTCAGGCTTAAAATTAGAAACTGTTTATGATGCACAGTTGTAGTTGTTTACCTTGAACCATAATTATCTTATTTCCTGAGTTAAAAACGTCACGTCAGCTTGCTGAAGCAAGATTTGATGACAAAGGAATTGTTTTTAGCCACCAGCAGAGCAAAGAACACTTCAAAATGTGTGTCTAAATACGATTTTATAACCTAAAGTATACCACACTCAGGATTTTAAATTGGCTCTGGAAGTTGCGTGGGCTTATGGGTCGGCCATTTGGCTGGGGATCAAGGGCCTGGGTTTAATCCTGACTCCGTCCTTTTGTCCTCTGAGCGTTTTCCTTGCCACCCTCTGTGCTGTTTGTTTGCACGGCCCCGTGTTGGAAGGGAGGGCTGTGCCCTTTCTGGGGGGGTTGTGGCCGTTCCTGGGGTGTGGGGTTGTGGTGCTGCAGGGGGCGAGGCTCACCCACCCTCTGGATGGGGGGCACAAACCCCTTCTGAGCAGGGAGCAGTGGGCAGAGCAATGTCAGGAGTTTTCTGCTGCACTGGCAGGTTCAGCTGATTTATGGACAAGCTCTGGAGTGGCCCGAGAGAGAAGCTGAGCAGGGGCAGAACCTGCACCCCTCAAGCCCCTCAGAGCGGTTGGGGCACCTCAAGGGGCACAGGCAGATGTTTGACTTCCTTATTTTAGCGTTATTATTTATTGCTGTATTTCCTTATTTCGTTATTCAGCAGTGCTCTCTGATCCTGTGTGGCTGGGGCAGCCTGTGCCCTCCTCACAGCCTTTTCCAGGCTGGATTTGTGCACCCTGAGTGAGACAGCAGCTGCTCCTTTCCTTACCTGTGCCTGGTGCTGCCAGGATGCTCCTTCCTCAGGAGAATGGAAAGTGGGAGGGGAGCAGCTTCTTTAATGATGACAACTGCTACTTAAACCTGTTCGGGGCTTAGAATAGAAAGGAAAAAAAGATCAGTGGAAGCTGTAGGTGCTTTCAATGTATGTGGGATTTTTAAGGAGTCTTTTTATTCTGACCTTAACTTGCCAGGCCGCAGACAATAGGGGTGGGATGCTGTGTGGATATCAAGGAGGTGCTTCCTTTCAGCTCTTCCTTTGCTGTGTAATTTGAGGTGGTTGTAAGGCACCTGTAACCCAGGAATTGTAGACTTGAGCACATTCTACAATTACATTTTTCATGTTGCTTGCTGGGGACCTCCTGGATTGTCCAGCCGGGTAACAGTGTCTGATCCTACATACCTGGGTGTGGGGCTGCCACCTGCATATTCCTAAAAAAAACCTGTGTTTGAGTGGTTGAAGTGTCTGGTTGTAACATCCCTGTCACCACAGAGAGTTTTCTTGGCTGGGGAGGTGATTCTCAGCCTGCTCAGAATCCAACCAGAAGCCATTCCTTGGATGTTTGTTGTTTTTTTTCCCTTCTGTGAGGGTGACTGTTCTTGAAGGCTGAACAGTGACTTCCTTGACTCCTCCTTGGCTAATTAGCGTGCTTTAAAATGGGATGCTTGCATCCTTTCCACCAATCAGCCTTCAGAAAGGAGAGGAAATAGTTCAGGTATTAATAGTAACCTGTATCCAATTTGCCACAGAATTACACGGATACAAATGGCTGGGGCTGTAAAGGTGACAGATGTGTCTGTCTGTCACTCTTTCCTTTTGGAAAATGGCATTTTCTCAGTGTGTTGAAACTGAGCATGGAGTAAGGAATGCAGATTCATTTTTAAATAAAGTGGAGCTCTTTGTGGCCTGGTGTCATCATTCACCCTCCTGCTTCTCCTGGGAGGAGGTACAGAGGGAGTTGAGTGGGACTTTGTGATGAAGTCACAGATTCTGCCCTCCCCTAATTCACTGGAGATCTCCAAACAGCTGGGTCATTCCTGAATTTAGGCTTCTGTCAACCCCCAGTTCCTAGGGACTTTGCTGGCCATGTCACACTTTCAATTAAAACACTTACAGGACTATTTGTTTTCCCAGGAATCACATCTTTCCTGCCCTTTGTGCTTATTGCAGTGGGACAAATTAAACCTTGGGCTCTTCAGCCCACACAAGTGTCTGTGTTTTTGAGGACAGCATAAGCTTATTTTATATTTTTTATCAAGTAGCACAGACAACAGAAGCTTTAAAAACTGTACATCTCAGCATACATCTTATCTGCAGGGCAAAATAAAGGAACTTTAAGACCAAGAATATATCACCTCCTTTCATTCCAAAAGCCATCTTAATTAAATTTTACTTGATGCTACAATTTTGTCACAGTCAAACACACTGAAAGGTGTGGGTTTTTTAGGGCTAGTGGAATTCTCTGTGTGGTTTGGCTTTTCACTTTGAGTAGCTGCTGCTGTTTGAATGTAGCTGGTTTGTGATTGCTGCAGGAATATTCCTAAACTGTAGTGAAAGGCAGGTCCTGGAGCTCACCCCAGTGCTGGGAATCTCTCAGAAAAGGGTGGGAACGTGACGGTTTGCTCTGTGTGTGTGTGTGTGCCTGGAGATGGCTGTGCTGGGAGCCCCTGATAGGCTGCAGGGGGTGTTTATCTCAAATTTATGTGGATTTCTTGGAAACACCTCTTTATCCCCCTTGAGATCTACAGAGCAACACCTCTTCTTTTCCTCCTCTTTCTAGAGAGTCCAAAGCTGCATGGAGTGGTTTGAGGGTGCTTTTCCAGGCTCTTGAGGGACATTGCCACAAATCTGATGATCTGTATTCACTGTCCATCCCTTGAGGGGCCAGGAAAGCTTTCCTGCTGTGCTGGACTTCCACTGGGGTGGGATAGGCAAAGCTCCAGAGACAGGGATTTCTGCACTCTTTCTTTATAGGTGGCACATTTTCTTCCCCAAGCTCCAGCAGAAGGAACCCATGGGTATTTATGGAAGAGATCTGCGGGGTTTGTAACGCTGCTGCTTGAGGGTTTTTCCCCCAGTCTCCATTTTCTCAGGTTCTGGAATTACAGTAGGATTTTAAGCATTTTTCCCCATTTCAGCAGGTGAAAGCTCTGGCTGTGCTCTGTCAGGCTGTGCAGGCAGGCACCAAGCAGTGCCTATGGAGTGTGTTGGAAAACACTTCCAAATTTCCCCTCCCTGCAAATTTGCTGTGCTTGTTCCCCTTGATTCTGTATTGGAGGTAACAGAGCTCATCCGAGAGCAGGAGCTCCGTGGGTCTCAGGGGCTCCCCTGGGTATATTTTCACTGGAGCCCTCAGAGAGATGCCTTATTGAAATTCTGTCTCTTCCTGGAATTATTCTGAGGGAAGCAGATGAGTGCTGTGGAAAAAGGTTCTCTCACTCCCTAGGGATTTTTTCCGTTCAGAAGTTGGTCTAAACCAGAATCGAAATCTCTGATATCCTGTTATGCTGCTTAATTCTGGATCACCATAAAATCTGAACTGATGCAAGTCTGATTTGGGGTGCAAATACAACTTCTTCCCTCAAGAATGGTGAGGCACATGGCCTCTGGATTTCCTGGGATGAGACAGCAGCAGTGGCTTCTTTCCTGCTCCCTGTGAAATGGAGATTTAAGCAGAAGCTTTCTGCATTATTGATCAAATTTAGAAACATTGAAGTGTATGAAGTTATTGAATCTCAAACACATTTTTTCACGGGGACCATTGCAGGGGACTCTGCATCTGCACAGAACTGGTTTATTCCTTCAAGGAAGCCAATTCCCCCCTCACTGCTGGGATCAGTTGGTGTTGCTGCCACATCCCAACTGCTCTAGTGTGAAGAGTTTATAGCTAATGTCAGTATTTTTCAGGTCACAGCTTGGGATTTTAAAGCATTTTCTATCTTCAAATAATAATTTCTGTGAAGTTACAAGATACCCTTTTATTAAGGAGGTTTGAATTATGTAATTCCCCCTTTTTTCGATGGAATGCTGGCAGAAGTTGCATGCTGTGCTCTGAATGTGAAGTCCTGATCTGTGTGTGGGTGCAGCAAGAATCACTAATTTGGGGAGGTGCTGAGGGACCCCGTGGTCAGTGTTAAAATCAGGGGTTAGTGGGAAAATGTAGAAGTTTAAACATTGGTACATTTATTTTGGTGGAACTGTCTGCTTGCCCAGAGTTTCCAAGTTGCTTTGCGTTAACAGAAAATAAAGTTACTCCAAGTCTTGAAAGACTGAACCTGTTTTAAACCAGAATCTGGCCACCTTGAGCAGTTGATTTTTTTGGTGTTTGTGTGACCATTTCAAGGCACAGGAAGTTCAGAGTGAGCTGTGGTGCACTGCAGATGGCTCCTGTGCAGTGACCATGAGCTCGGCAGGGCTGGAGCCTTGTCTACTGTCAGCCCTGTGGGCTCCCAGGAGGGACAAAGGCAGTGATGATACTTCGTGAAGTGATACATTTTCATCAGCTAAAGCTAAGAAAATGGGCTGGATGGATGTGTTTGTTAATTATAATGTGGCTTTTGGAAGGGAGGTTGGGTTTAAATTGAAATGTTGGATTCCATGCAACAGGAACGTTGTGTGAGTGACCCGACCACGTACAGCCAGTGAAGCTGTGCTGGGCATCTCCCACTGGAGTATTTGCTGCATTCCTAAGTGATTTGATAACAATTTCATTAAAAAGTGGTGCCATGTTCGTTGGGAAAATGACTTGGCTCACGTGTGGTCGCTGTTTCAGCGTTACGATACTTTATGTATGTTTATATGTGAGCCAAGAAATGAAGAAATTTGCTGTATGTGGGCCAGCAAGCAGCTGTAAATAGACCTTGAAAATGGTGTGTCCGTGTCTTGGGACTGATTTCTGTAGACTTTTTGGTAATTTTGTTCACAGTTGTTGCCCAGGGAAGCTGTGGTTGCCCCATCCCTGGGAGTGTCCAAGGCCAGGTTGGAGCAGCCTGGGCTGGAATGGGATGAACTTTGGGGTCTTTCCAACTCAAACCATTCCATCATTCTGTGACAGTCACTACTGTCAGCAAGCAGCACTACTGCATTTGTAGACAAAGTAGTTGGAAGTTGAGCTGTTTTCCCCCCAGTTTATCTCTTACTGCTGTTGAAATGCTAATTAGTGATGTGACTGTTGCTATGGAGAAGAGGATGAAAGGAGTGGGGGAATCCTGCTGGAAAAGGTGCTGTGCAAGTACTACCTGTGTTCCATGGGGCTGCAGTTCCCATCAGGGGATCTCTCAGTGCCCCAGGACTCCTTGGCCTTAGAAAAATCTACAAGGTAGCCATATATCTGTATCTCCTTTACTCTTCTCAAAGAAAAATGCCAGAAAACTTCCATTTTGCTCATCTGGTGAAGTTTACCTGCTGCAGGATTCCTTTCTTTGAGTCAGGACCCTGGGCCTTCACATCTTCCTCTGGGTTTTGAGGTTTATTTTGGCCTATTCCTTTTTCCCTGACATTCCCAAGACTTCTCTCAGCCCAGCTGGAAGTAGCTCTCCCCTGGATGCAGCTGCATTGCTCATCTGGACATCTTCCCTTTGGCTTTTCATTGGGGAGTGAAAGTTTCCCAAAACAAACAAGGCTCTCCCAGGGTTCCTGATCTCCTCCACTGTGCATCAGTCCCAGCTGGCCTCAGAGTCTCTCCTGGATGGTTCTTGGAAGGAACCATCCCATTGGAAAGCAGCTGTCCAAATCCAGCTACATCACGGAGTTGTTTCTAAGGTGATGAGCAGTGGTAAAGCACAAAATTGTCACGAGCTCTGCAAGGCAAAATATTCAGATTTTTTTTCACTGTAACTGGAGCAGGGGTTTGGTCACTGTGTCCCTCGGTGTGGTTTGCAGTGCTTAGAGATTGGATGGGATATGGGGTTTTGGGGAATTTGGCATGAGCAGCATGTGGAGGTGGCAGTTCACCCTTTCACCTGTTTAAACAGACCAGAATAACCTCACTGGGACTGGGGAAGGCCCAGTGCTCCCAGTGCCTCATGGTGCTCATTTCCATACCTATGGGTCTCTCACCATCCCAGTGAGCTCCTGCAGCTTGGGAATGGTGAGGATTGCAGGTTTTGGGCTTGGAATCTGCCAGCCCTTTCATGTGTGCCAGTTAATGAATGTAATTCCCCTTTGCCTTGGGTGCTGGGAGCTCCTGCTGGTTCCTGCCCGGTGTCAGAAATTTCACTTTGGGAATTGGTAGCTGGAGAAACATCCTTGAAAGTACAGCAAGAGCTGCTCAAAAAGAAAAAAAAAATCAAGTTAGAGGTTTGTAATAGACCCACTGCTATTCAGAGCAAAGGTGTGCTTGAAAAGAGGGTGCTTGTGCCATGGGTAATTCCACAAGAATTGTTTGGGCAGGTGAATTCCTGGCACAGGAGCTCATTCTGGCCCTTCCTGTCTCTGGGTTCATGAGCTGCTCAGGGTTTGGGGGGTGACACCCCCTTATTTGTAAATAAAATATCTCTACGCCCACCCAGATGGTTACAGGAACCTTGAAGCAGATGATTTTTAACAAAGCTACTATCAGAAAGTTATGGAAGAAGGTGGATGCCTGGCCCAGCTTCCACTCCTTCCTTTATTCCTCTGTTTGTGCAGAGTCCTTATCAGGAAGTTTATTTGTGGATTAGGCAAGAGTTTGTACTTGGTAACCTTCGTGTACTCAAATCCAGTGTGCGTGTTGTGAATAAAATTCACTTGTTTTAGTTTTCTAATGGACAAATTCCTGTGTTTTTCAGATTACACAGCGTTTTTGGGACACACCTCTGTTGGATTTTAATATATGTCCTGTGAAGAACAGCTTTCAACTATGGAATCGGTAAATATTGACTTTACTTCTGTCCAAAATTTCTGGTTTATTCCCTCACAAGTGCTTGTGTCTCTGTTGGACTGTTTGGTTTTGCCTTTTTAAAATGTTTTTCTTTATTTTCTGAAATTTGAAAGCAAAAATTGCAAGTTCTGTGGAACATATAAAAGGTACTAAACAAGAATATCTTGGGAGTTGTCTGTAGTTCTGAGATGCCTTTTTAATTTTAGGTGATTTTGAATATAGCAAGTTTTTCTCTGACCTCAGTGAAATAAAAGTGAACTTTCCTGCGTGGGCAGTTCCAGCACAGGTTTGCCCAGCAGACTGTGCAGCTTGTTGGTGTTGCTGACTGCTGAGTATTAAATAATACCTCTTTCTTTCCCTTTGCTTTCAAAATGTCTCAAAAAACCTCAAAGTCTCTAAGTTTCCCAGTGTTATGTCTCCTTGTGATTAGCCTAATTGAAACAGATGGCACCTAAGTTTCATTTTGGGCAGAGAAACCTCCCAATCTGCTGAGACTACAGTTGGATGCAATGTTAGGATTCAACTTTTTGGGAACATTAACAGATGCAGAAATAACAGGCTGTCGTAGAATGGAATGGAATTTAGGGGGAAAAATGAGATTTTTGCCTCTGTTTTGTGCGAGAGGGTGGGAGAGGCTGGTCCTGTCCTGGAAATCCCAATGGTGTGGCTGGAGCTGGAGACAGGGGGTTGTTCTGGCTGGAGCTGGAGATGGGATTGTTCTGCCTGGGTTTGTTTTTTTTTGTTGGTTTTTGTTTTTGGTTTTTGTTTTTTTTTTTGTTTTTTTGTTTTTTTTTTTTTTTTTGCTGTGCTGGTGGTTTGGTGTGATGAGAGCTGAGCAGAAGCTGGATAGGCTCAGTGCCTGTCAGGGGGGCCATGTGGGGCTCTGGGTCACCCCCAGCATGGCCAGAAATCCTATGGAGAAGGCTCCCAGTGGATAATACAGCGTGTGGCTCCTGCCTTGGGGCCCTGGGTCCTTGGCTGACCTCTGGGTTCAGGCTGCAGTGGGATTATTTGTGATGGGCTTGTCAGCACAATAAAGGCTGTTGCTGGAGAGTTGCTCGGTGCAGTCCAGCCCTGCTCCATCGGGTGCCTTTGCAGGCTGAGAGGTGTCTTTTGTCCTGGATTTTGAGGGGAAAAAAAAAATTAAAAATCATTGTGTTTATCATGGCCGTGATGATTTCAAAGTATTCAGATGGAGACAAGATGTTATTTCAGCTTCCCCTGGTGAATATTAATAGCAGGAGAAGCCTTTCACAGTAAGACAAAGCAGAGCAGGCATCGGTGACTCTCCTGGTGCTGTTAGGTAATTAAAGTGTATCAGGTGTGAGCCCTTTTCCTGGCGTGTGCAGGAGCTCTGTCCTCCTTCCTGAGAGCTCTGCAGGGCCCTGAAAAACCCAGCTCAGCTCTGACATCAATTATAAATTAGGCTGGTTGCTGTTTGCTGCCTGTTTTGTTTCATAGCTGGGGACAAAGGTTTTTCCTTCTGAGTTTTGGAGTAAGTGGTGTTTGGCTTTTTGAATGCAAACTGTCCTTTTCAAACCAGGATAACAAAAACTCACCCAAAATTCAGGTGTGTTTGCACAGCCTTCTTTGGAAGGGTTTGCTTGAAGCAAGCCAGGTCATCACAGAGTGGTGGAATGGTTTGGGTTGGAAGGACCTTAAAGCACATCATGTTCCATCCACCCCCTGCCATGGGCAACCCTTCCCACTGTCCCAGGTTGCTCCAAGCCCTGTCCAGCCTGGGCTTGGACACTTGCAGGGGTGGGGCAGCCACAGCTTCTCTGGGCTGTGCTGTTTGCTGCTCTTTTTGCAGGAGTGGCTGCACCACACTGGGTTTGTCCTGGCCTCTGGTGACTCCACTGCAGCCCAGCTGGTGCCATCCGCATGTTCCCAACACCTTCCCAGGGAAGATGAGGGGTCAAGGCTTCCTCCAAGCAGCAGCCTTGCTGGTGGCTTTGGCAGTGGTGTTCCGGGGAGCTCCTGATGAATATGCAGGTGTGGGATTAAAGGGATGAATGAGGAACAGAATTGCTTTCCGAGCTGCAGCCCTGCGAGTTCTGACCTCCCGAGAAGGGCACGATTGTAAAGCCGAGGCCTGGAGTGGAAAAGCAATTACAATACACGCTGCCAGGATTGAATTGTCCTCGGAAAGTCAGATGCTGCAATAATGGGAGCGTTGTTTAGGTGGAACGTGACTTCACTTAACTGCTCGGTGTTTTTCTATTAATGCTCTTAAACGTGTTCACGTACGGTTCTCAGGTCCTACTGCTCTGGGGAAAATGGAGCTCAGTATTACACCAGGAAGGTATTTCTCTGCAGGAACTGTTCTTCTGAGCTTGCTGCCTTTTTTTCCCCCATGTGTTTCAATTCTTACCCCTTCCAGATTGGAGGGGCTGCAAGGTAACCCTCTGGCAGTGCAGTGTACATTGATTCTTTGGGGTGTTGGTCATTGTGGAGGCAGGGGGAGCTTTCCATGGGGTCCTGGGGTTACAGCAGTGTTGGCTTTAGGAGCTGGTGTGTTATGGAGCAGTGCCTGGGGAGGGGAAGCCAAGTGCAAGGGGAATTAATAGTCTGAGAGAGCTGGGATTGTTCAGCCTCTGGGAGAGAAGGCACTGCAGAGACCTTTAGAGCTTCTTCCAATGCCTTGAGGGGCTCCAAGAGGGCTGGAGAGAGATTTTGGGTAAGGGACATGGGGCAATGGCTTCTCACTGGCATAGGGGGCAGGGTTAGATGAGATAATGGGGAGGAATTGTTCCATGTGAGGGTGCTGAAGCCCTGGCATAGGGTGCCCAGAGAAGCTGTGGCTGCCTCTGGATCCCTGGAAGTGTTCCAGGCCAGGTTGGACAGGGCTTGGAGGGACAGTGGAAGGTGTCCCTGCCATGGCAGGAGGTGGAACGAGATGCACTATGAGGTCCCTTCCAACCCAAACAATTCCATGAGTCAATGCAGCGTTAAAGAAGCAGAATTATGTGGCTTGTGGGTTTGCTGACTGCTGCTGAAGCCCTTTCTTCTGGAAAAACCAGAGATTTTGGGAGTTCTCTAAAGCAGCTGGGTGGCTCTCCAGGTGCAGGTTTGCCCGGAGCATTTCACCAGAGCCAGTTTGGATTTGTTCTGCCTGGGAAGGGGAGGTGGGGCTGGTGGGGGACACCCCAGCTCCTTCTCTGTCCTCCCTGTGTGTGAGGGGGGGTCTTCACAGCTCTTAGGAGCAGTAAATGTTTGTGTGGCCATGTTCTGGTCTCTTGGAGAGCACTGAAGTGACAGAGTCTAAATTTAACTTTTAAACCCGTATCTTCACTGCCAGCGGGGGTTAAGCAGAGGTGGCTTAACTGTGAGCCTGGAGTTCTTTGTGGGTCAAACAAGCCTTGAGTTTTTGGACACAAAACCCTGCTGAGACCTACAGGAAAGAGCTTTAAATCCTTTCCCCCCGTCCCTGTGAAAAAGCTTCTTTTTCAACTGTAATCTCAGCACAAGCATTTGCTTTGAGTGGTTGAATTGCTGCTTTTACAGTTCTCTGTATTTTCCTAGAATTTGTTAAATTGCCAACGTTATTCACATGGCACTTTTGGCAGGTGCCACCTACATGCCCTCAATTTGAAGGTACCTTTCAGGAGCAGTGTAGGTAGGGAGGCTCCTCTCTTGCATGTCAGATGTTGGAGGGCGCAGCACTTCCATTAATTCACTTTCCCTGACCTTTCCACTGCTAATAAGCCAAGCTGGAGCACAATGCAGCACCTTAATGAACAGACCTGAGCAGAGCAGGGGCTGCTTTGAAAAATGTCTCGCTTGATTTGTTCACTGGGTGTAATTTTGGTCCATTTACTCATCATGGCACAGACGGGCCTTCTTGGGGAGAGCCACCCACAACCAAATATAGCCCTTTTTGTCCTTCCTCTGGTGTTTAGAACTAGACAAAACCATGTCAATAACTGCTTGAAAAGAAGCAAAATGGTTGGTTGGGATTTTTTTCTGAATCTGCTTGGTTTTGAATAATTTTATTCTCTGAGGGGCTATATTATGACCTGGAAAATCCTCATTTTTAGAAGAAATACACTTTTGAGTTAGGATTTTGTAGATTTATATCAGCTAATGTAATGTACACTGAAAAATGCACACTTCTGGGTTATGATTTTGTAGATTAATATCAACTAACGTGTAATGTACGCTTAAAATCACGGCTGCATTTAGGAACCAGTTCATTAAAACAAGCAGACAGTGCACAGGATCATAATTTCCAGTAATTGCCAGCCTGTTATTTCACAGAGGAAGACTCCTGAGCCACCCAGCCCTGGTGACACAGGGAGGAAGGGCTTGGGGAAGGGAGCTGCAGGTTTCTTGACCAGTTCCTGCTCCCATTCTTGTGCAACGATGTTCCTGGGTGTGACCTCTTGGGAAAGTAAAAGTGCTGGGGGGCAGGTTGTGGGGCGGCGAGCGAGGGTTTTATTTATTTATGGGTGTTCCACAGAGCACCCAAACGTGCTCTTGAAAGTTGAGGCCTCCGCCCTGAGGAAGTGACACTGGCTGTGGGGGTGAAGTGGCAGTGTGACACACGATATGGCTGCAATCCCTTGTTTTCCAAAGGTGTCCACCGTGATGTGATTAAGTGCAGATGATGCTCTTGGCAGCAGGGAGGTGTGCAAGATGTTCCCACCACGGGGAGGACCAGGCTCTCTTGTACTTGTGGAATGAAAGTTGGGATGTTCTTGTTTCTCCCCTTTTTGTGTAGATAATGTTGATCCTGAGGTTTTGACCTTCAGATCCTGAGTTCTTTAAGTGAGGGGAGTGGTTCTGTGTTTAGGGAATTCGTGCCTGCCCTGGGAGGTGCATCAGTGGCTTGAGTATCTTTAGTGAGGCTGCCGGTGGCACAGTCATTGTCCAAGGAACAGGTCAGCTGCTGGACACCCTGTGAGGTGGGAATGAGGTGGGAATTGTGGTTCGGAGGTGTTCAGTAGCAGGAGACCCAGAGTGTGAATTCATGGAAACCTTGTATGGCAGGTGATTGGGCTGAGCCACCCAAGTGTCTGACACAAACTGGGAGCTGCAGCCTGCTCCTGGTTCTGTCTGTCATAATGCATGGAAAAGTGGGAAATGGGTGCTGCAAGCAAAGCCAAAAGTGATGCATCTGCTTCACTGATAGCCCTTGGAAGGGGACTTCTGGCAAAACCAGGAGACAATTCTGAAAAATAAGTCTAAAATGTTGGATTGCCCCATCCCTGGAAGTGTTCAAAGTGGGGCTGGATGGAGCCTGGAGCACCCTGGTGTTGTGGAAGGTGTCCCTGCCCATGGCAGGGGTGGGATGGGATGAGCTTTAAGGTCCCTCCCAACCCAAACCATTCCATAGTTCCATGCTGAGTGTGGAGATGGGAAGCAGGCATTAGCAATGTTTCTCTTTCCTTGGGTAAATTCTTGGCAGAGCTTTGATTTGGAGCAATGGGAAAACAAGGGCTGAGCTTTGCTGGCTCAGCCTGATTCCTTCCTGCCTTAACAAGATGCTTGAGGACTCACTCAGGTGTTCCAGAATTTCTTTTGCTGCTGGGTGTTACCCCTGTTTTATGGTCGTTTGCTGGGCTTCTCCAGGAATCCAAAGCTGAATTGTGTTTAGCAAGTGACTGCTTTAAGGAGTGTTTTGATCTTGGGTTGTGGCTGGACAGGCTGATTGATTCCAGTTGGTGGAGATGTGCAGGAGCTGGGAGAGGGGAGGTTTTGGGTTTTGCAGGAACTTGTGGACATGAAGGGAGTGAGGGGCCGTGGGCTGTGCCCACCATGGCACAGGCTCTTGGGAGCTGGAATTCCCAGAACTGCTCCCTGTGCCTGGGTGTTTTGGGAAGCAGACATGCCTGGCTTTGGCCTCAGAAGTGGCTTTGGCTTGGTGGACAAACACTGAGTGTTCTGCTTTCCCTCAGAGCTGCTTCATCCCTGGCCTGCCTTCCCCTTGCCACAGCCCTGGCTCATCCCAGGGCGGGCAGGTGGCTGCAGGAGCAGCCTCGGGCTGTTTTGGGAAGGCACAACCCTTGGGTGAGGACCCAGGCAGAGCAGCAGTGAGGAAAGTGGAGTTCTGGAGCTGTGGGACTGCCTGAGCCTCGGCTCTTCCCCCAAGAGCAGCGTCTCAGCTGCGACGTTTTTAACTCTTGAATTTGGAACAGACTTAGCAGCTCACCTTTGGGGGTGGGAGCTTGGGAGGTTGTCAATACTATTGCCTGGAACCATCTGTTCCTACCACTAAGTAGCTGCAAAAATCAGTAATTCATTTTTTTTTTTTTTTTTGGAGGAGCTTGGGTGTAAATCTTCTCCCTTGTTATTTTTATGGGCTCCTTCGTTATGGAAGACAAGCATCTCCACGGTGCTGGAACTGCCTTTCTCGGTTTAATCTTTCATCTAAATTTATTTGAAATTTAAATCCCTGCTGTTATCGATATTAGAGGTTACTTTGGAGCACAACAGCTATTTCTGGGGAACTGGGTGCATGAGGCTCCCTTATCAGCCAGGAGTGTGCTTGTGTAACGTCACCTTTCTGGATGAACCTCTCGCAGAGGAGCCGTGTGTACGGGTTATTTTGGGAAATCGCCACTGTAAATGGATGCTGTGTTTGCTTTTGCAAGTAAAATTGGTCATGGACTCCTGTTTTTCATTTATTTTTGCCCCAGCAAATGAGCAATCCCAGTGGGCTGGCCCTGGTGGTGGTTGTGGTGAGGGTGTGCTGGCGGTTCTTGTGGGGCAGTCACAGGAACACCAAAAACCCAAAACTGATTGTAGGACAGGCATGGACCACTGCAGATGCCCTGAGTTATCCCAGGCTGAGATTTCACTCCTAGGCTTAAAATCAAGATGAACTGACATCACAAAACCATGTTAATGTTTAGGGGCAGGAGGTCCCAGGGATTGCCATTGTTTTCATTGCGGGTCGGTGACACCAGAGAAAACCTGGTCTTGGTGTCCCTGCCCATGGCAGGGGTTGGAGCTGAGCTTTAAGGTCCCTCCCAATCCAAAGCACTCCATAATTGCATGGCTTTCCTGCCTGGGGCTTGGTGTTTGTTGGAGATTTTACACTGTTCCTTCGTGTGTCACCGGAGCTGAGGTTCCCAGGTGTTTATTTTGGTGGTTATCTAAACTACAGAGTGAATGCCTGAGGGCTCTGTTGAGCTAATGTCCAGTTCTCCCAGCATTACACCAGTGGCAGAAGTTGGGTTTTGTCTGCTCTGAAAGAACAGCGGTTGGGTTTTGATGGAGTTTGTGTGTCTGGACTCATCCTAGCGTACAATAATGTGAAAATACAGCCATCAATTCCTTGGGTACCCTTAGAAAATGTTAATGCTGTCAGGCTCCAGAGGATCTGAGGAGCAGATGTAGTTTAAAAATTGTCATGTGCCTTGCAGGGAGGCCTGGACTCCGTGGGGCAGAGCCAGGTGATTTTCAGAGCACATTCCCTGTGAGTGTCCCTGGTTTCCTTGCCTAACATTTAACCTTAATTCTGAATTTCCTGGAGGTCTTGACACCTGGTTTGGTGAAAGATGAGAGGGCAGCTGGAGAACTGGATGTGTTCACGTGCATGTGGCACCTCCAGCTTGGAGGTTGCAATTACTTGAAGGAATTGGAAAAATGAGAGGAGCTGGTCAACTTGATGGATGTGAGTGGGTACGATGGGAGGAGTTCTCTGATTTTGATAATTTTTATCCTTCTGTAAAATTTTTCAGCTGTTGAACAGCACAAGGATTCAAAGGTCAGCGTTGACTAGCTCTGGTTATTCTCTGCTGGTCCTAAACTTATTGCTGGTGTCATGTGAGAAATATATTTTCTTTTTATGTTGCACAGTCAGAAGAAAATTATTTTGTTGTCTTCAGTAGTTTTTACCTCATTCTTGTAGTCTTGCCAATATCCTGTAGTTGTTTTTTGCAGGAAGCCTTTCAGCGTTCTCTTAATTGGAATTAACTTTTGTAAGAGAAATGCACGTTTGGGTTGAAGATAATGTAGGAAATAAATATTCAGGGAAATTTACTTTAAGTTAGTGGAAAGACGTTCACTGGAGAGCTTTGCTTTGGAAACTGTAACTTTGGAGAGGTTTAAGGAGAGGTTTAGGGTAGGAATAATAGAGGAATAAACCAGCTCTGCTCCTGAGTCCTGTCTGTGAATTCCTGTGGAAATTCAGCTTGGATCTCTGCTCTGGTGACCAGGGGTGTCCTGGGCAGGGCCAGGAGCTGGACTGGCTCATCACTGTGGATCCCTTCCCACTCAGATATTCTGTGGTTATCTGATTCTCTCATTATTTTGAGTAACCTTAGAGACTGGTAGAGAGTCTACTTGTTATTGTCTGGTAAATTATGTTCATTAACATAATTACACAGTTTTAATGCTACATGGAAGTTACATGGAGTCAAAATCAAATGGCAACAGGTAGTAAATAATTGGGCAAAATAAAAACAGGAAAACAAATAATGAAGAAAAATAATCACGTATTCTTTTCCTGTCACCAGTCAGGGCTGCAGCTGGATGTAGCAGCTGCCCAGTCCTGAATCCTTTCTTCCTCTCATTTTTAATGCTGCTTTTACAACAGTCTGAAGGAAATCTCTGTCTAAACCAACTGGTAGCAGCTCCTCTGGGCTTTGCCTTTGGCAAGGTGTCACACAGCTGAATTCTCCTTCCTTTGCTAAATTCTCCTCTCTTTCTCCTTGCAATGTTTGGTTATTTAGTGCTATAAGGGGATCTTGAATATATGAATTTAGCCAAACCCTCGAGTATATAAAATAGAGAAACTTCCCTCATTTCCTTGACCTCAAGCTTGCTGAGGTAGGAGAGCATTTAAAACACCCACAGCTCTATGTGCACATGCAGATGTATTTTTAAATGTCCCCTGCTTGAAGGTCATCCACAATTCCAGTTGAAGTGCAGTTTGGATTTCCTGGAGCTGGAAGCCGTCCTTGGGGCTGATTCCCGTGGTCTGCAGGGAATGTGGGACCCCAGGGGGGTTTTGATCCCAGTAGTGCTTTGGACCTGTCCAGAGGGGGCTGGAGCCCCTCTGGAGCCAGGCTGGGAGAGCTGGGGGTGTTCACTGGAGAAGAGAAGGAATCTGGGGAGAGCTCAGAGCCCCTTCCAGGACCTAAAGGAGCTCCAGGAGAGCTGGAGAGGGACTGGGGACAAGGGATGGAGGGACAGGACACAGAGAATGGCTTCCCACTGGCAGAGGGCAGGAATAGATGGGATATTTGGAATAACTCCTTCCCTGTGAGGGTGCTGAGGCCCTGGCACAGGGTGCCCAGAGAAGCTGTGGCTGCCCCTGGATCCCTGAAATGTCCAAGGCCACATTGGACAGAGCTTGGAGCAGCCTGGGACAGTGGAAGGTGTCCCTACCCATGGCAGGGGGTGGCACTGGGTGAGCTTTAAGGTCCCTTCCAACCCAAACCATTCCATGAGTCCATGAGAGGAGTGTGGATGAACATCTCTCTGCCTGCAGGAGCCTTCAGAGCTGCTCCATCTTTTTTTTTTCCATCCTTGTGAGATGGCACCAGGCTTGGAGCTGGTTCTGTGTGAGCCCAGGCATCAATGAGACAGAAGATTAATTAGATCTTCAGAGTGGATATCTGCAGCAGTGAGCTGGACATGACAACAGCATGGAATTCCAGGGATGTGTTGTTGGTCCAACCAGAGTTATTCCTCAGTGTCTCATTCCCAAGTGCCCCTGGGCTCTGGAGCAAAAGGATGTGGACAAAAAAAGCTCAGCTTTGGTGGTTTACACACTAAAAACTGCCAGTGAACTGATGATCACCTCTTGGTGGTATCTTCTGGTGCTTCTCTCTGTAATTTGGATACCTCCAGGACACTGCCCTAGCCTGAGACTGACCCATTTGTAATGCTAAATTAGATAATTATAATAAGGTGTTAAAATTAACCTCTAATATAGTGATTTTCTGTGCTGTCACCATACAAATTGTATGGTTCTGAACAGGGACACAGCTTATTTAGGAATCTTGTGCTGCCACTGATGCCTCTACCCTGGAGGATGTAGTGGCTTTAAGATCAGATGTCACTTTATAGTGAGTATTTTTGTGAGGTAAAAAAAAAAAAATCTTCCTGCACTGGGCTTCTTTTGCTCACAGAAATAGTTTCTGTATTAATATTTAATTTACAGTAGCTCTGAGGAATGAAGAAAGTCCTGGACTCTATTTTTCTCTACTCCTTAATACATTTCTTTGGAACAACTCTCGGATATAAACAAGGAGGACAGAGTGTCCTGGGCAGAGGAGTGAGACAGTTTGTGTTAAAACCATAAAGTGTTCATGGCTTTAACATCGGAATGTTCAGCATTAAGGATCCATCAGGTACCTTGGAGTAGCCCTAGTTCCCAACTGCTCTTTTTCAGTCTTTTTTTCTCTCCTGGGATTCTTCATGGCTTTACCTCTTGATGCAGATTTAGATGTTTTTATTCCTGAAAACCTCCTGTTCCTGATGCTGCCAGCACAGAGCTGTGCTGCAGCTCAGGAGAAAGTGGGTTCAGAATTCCAGACACGCTCCTGGCACGGCTTCAATTAAAAGGTGTTGAAAGAGGCTGGATTTTGCAATTTTGCAAAGTTGGAATTTTTTGTCCCTGTTAAAACCTTGGGGATCCCCAGGAAAGGAGCTTGATTCTGGCTTTTTTTCTGCTGGGTGAGGAGGAATTTATACCATCATCCCCCTGCTTTGACCCAGTTATGAAACCCTTGCCTGTAAAATTATTAATTTAGGGACTCTCAGCCATTCCAGTGTGAGAATTCAAGCAGTGGGAGTTTTCCTGGAGAGCCAGCTCCAGTTTAGCCATTAAAAGCTGGTGATAAATCCGATGAATTTAGTAAAATACGTATTGCAGCGTCCCATGAACTTTCTTCATTACTCTGGAATTAATCAATGACTTGGACTACTTTTTCCCCCTGCTCAGCCATACTTTCTCAAGGTATAATTAAAATAAAAAAAGCTCCAGTTTTCCTTTTTGTTCAACTCTGCTGTTGTTGAACTATGTGTGGTTTGGACTTCAGCCCTCCAGAATGTTGGCAGAAGTTCTTGTCTGGAAAGAAATGGTAATCCTTTTGGGGTTGAAAAACGGGGAAGGAAAGATCGCTGCAGCAGGGATGATTTCAGGCCGAATAAGTAATTTTGCACATATATACATATATATAACATGTGCTAACGTTTGTGTGATTATATATAGATATTGGTAATTTTGGTGGCTTTGTGTCAGATTTGCTGATTTTTAGTTTATTGTAGCCATTCCTATTTTTGAACTTTTTGTATGAAGCTTAATGGAGTAGCTGAAGTTGCACATGGAAATTACTGCAATTTCAATATTGCATTTTGATTTAGCTGGGGTGATAAAGAAGTGACCTAAACTTTTTTTTTTAAAATTTGAATTGCTTCTCTTTTACCTTGTAAGCAGCCCTGTGACATTGTCTGTGTGCTATGGAATTACCTGTTCAGACTGGAAGGGGAAATGTCTACTTCTTTCAGCTGGAGAGTGATAGTCTGTCTTTTTCTTGGACATGTTAGGAATACTTCTATGAGAGCAGGTTTTATACTTGCAAGGGGTAATTCTGGAGGTCAGGATAACTTCATAGATAACTTCATAAACCTCCTGGGATGGGCTTCCCCTCCTCTACCCAGCAGAAACCCTGGCAGCAGCTCTCCCAGCTCCTCCTCTCAGAAGAATCCAGTTCTTGAGGAAAGCTCTGTTTAAATGCAGGCTCAAGCTTGGAGTCCTCTCAGTCTAACAATGTTCACTCCCATGTGGTTTGTTTTTCTGCCCTTGCTCAGCTCTGTTTGATGTCACTGCCCTGGCTGGAGGGACGCCTGTGTCACTGTGGAGATGTGGTGCTGGTGGCAGCAGAGGTTCTGGCTGCTCCTGGAGCTCTTGGGGACACAGCACCCCAGCCTGGGGGCTTTCCCAGGGCTGTCAGGGAAGTTCAGCTGGGGTTTGCAGGAGAGGGGTCGTAGCTGGGATTGTCTGTCCTGGTGCAGGGTGAGGGTTTGCAGCCTATGAGGGAGGCAGGTGTGGAAGGGATGGTGATGACTTGAGGCTGACCTGGAACAGAGACTGGACAGAGCTAAGAGAATAATGCAGGTATTTATTAAAAATACATAATTGGGCAGGACAAAAGCTTGGCCAGGACTACACCCAAGATGGACCCAAAAGGTTACAAAATGGACAGACTGTCGCAAGGTCTCACACTTTTATAAGTTTTGGTCTATTTGCATGTTGGGGTTAATTGTCCAGTTACAGCTTCAGGTTATGAAGTTCCATCCTCCTTGTTGCTCTCTTCAATTCTCTGTTGTTTATACCTTTTGGGCCTGAAGCTTGTAACAGTTGTCCTTGGCCTCAAGCTGGGAAAGAATTTGTTTTGTCTCCCTACCCTGGGAAGAAAACTTAGTGACACTTAATATGAAGCTCGAAGCTACACACCTGGGCAGCACAGAATCTGAAAAATATGAAAGCTAAAGCTTATGGCATCAGTGGGGTTTGTGATGAGTGGGGCCACCGTGTCACACTGGTGCTTCCCAAATAGCCAGGCTCCAGACTTGGCTCACTGTGGACATCATGCCCAGAGCAGCACTTTGGAGCTGTCTGAAGAGCTGATGTGAGGAGCAGGAGGTGCAGATGTCACCGAGGGTTTGGGTTGAGCAGCCCCTTCGGTACCTTTGTGATTTTGGGTGCCAATGAACCGAGGGGGTGTGGAAGCACTTGAACAAAGAATGTCTCTGGAAGTGGCCACTGGTCATTCTGGCACACACTTCCACCAAAGCTGCTATTGTTTTTCTCTTAGTTAAACAACAGTCAGGCTCACGCTGGGGCTTTTTTCTTTTCCCTTGCAGTATAATGTTGGCTTTTATGTGTCCCCCGGGCCCACACCCAGCCGTGTGGTGGGCCAGCACACAGATGCATTGTTCGGGGTCCCACATTCCAGGGAGATCAAATGCTCCTGCGCCACATCAGCTGCACATCTGCAACTGCTAAAGCCTCAGCAGCCCTGCCGGATCCAGGTGCCATTCAATTACAGGTTAAAGGCATAGAGAGCTGCTGCTTCTCAGGCCTTTCTGTACAATTCTGTCGGCTTTGATTCACTACAGCTGGTGAAACAGTCAGGCTTGGTTCAGGCATGTGTGGAAGAGAGCTCATTTCATGCTTGGAATTGTAATTATGTTCTTTTCTTTCAAGCTGCCAGCGGTAAAATATGTCTTCCAGTGTGTATTATCTAAATAAGCTGTAGTGTTTAAATGTTTTCTTATTTCATTTTAAGAATGTGGCAAAATAAATTGTGCTTACTCTTCTAGTTTTCGTTCTGGAGCAATTAATTCCCCGTAGCTCTCCCGTGATCTGCACTCGCAGGCTCTGGGAAGCTGCTGTGTTACCCTGCAGTTAAACAGCTCTGGGCAGCAGAGCTGGGGGTGTGGGCACTGTCCTGGCTTGCCCAGTTGGCACTGGTGTCACCTGCTGTGTCACCTCCTGTGAGCTGCCATTGCAGGTGGCATTTGCTGTCAGTTCCATCCCAGTCATCTCTCGGAGTGGTGGCTGCTGAGTTTTAGGGAATTCTGATCTGGGTAATACATCTGAGCAAGGGACAGAGTGCAAACGGGAGAAGAGGGAATGGTTTTGTGCTGAAGGAGGATTGATTTAGGTGGGATGTTGGGGAGAAATCCTTCCCTGTGAGGGAGGCAAGGCCCTGGTGGCACTGGGTGCTCAGAGAAGCTGCGGCTGTCCCTGGATCCCTGGAAGTGTCCAGGGAATGACTGGACATGGCACTCAGTGCTCTGGGCTGGTGTCAAGGTGGGGATCAGTCACAGATTGGACTCGATGGGCTTGGAGGTCCTTTCCAGCCTCGGTGGTTCTGTGGATTCCTGGATCTTCGCAGGAAAGAGCTCTTCCCTGAATGTTCTGGGTCTTTGGGAGGGCTCCCTGCACGTGCTGTGACCCAGGGCTCTTCAGAGCCAGGCTCTGGGCCAGGACTTTTGCCTTCCTCACAGAGATGTTTTTCATGTGCAGCTGTTGGAGCTTCTCTGTGAATTTTGGGTGTCTGGAGTCAGCACTTTGATCCGCCTTCCCTCCTCTCTGGAGTCTGTCTGCTCGACTGTGGTCTTGAGGAGAGAGCCTGATAGCCATTTCAGTGTCTCTGTGATTGACTGGAAGTCACACTGGATAAATCTTTCATGATTGGAAACCACTTAAGCCACGAGGTGGCTGGTGATCACTGGATATTAGTGGAGAGGTTCTACCAAACAATCAGGGAAAATTGAGTGGCAGAACATATAATTTATGACTTCATCCCAGCTCTGTGGGGGCAAGTCAGTGAGAATCGAAACACTGGAAGAATTATATTTGACAGATATTTTAAAGAATGACTCCAGTTAGTGTCATTTATTGCTGGAATGTGTGGACAGACCCAGTCAAAGCCCTTGTAGGGGCAGTGCCAAAACCAGATATGAAAGAGTGTGCAAGAAAATGAGAACACGGGATGTGGCCAAGGGCTTGAATTTTCTGACAATGGGCAGAAAGAATGTTCTGAGGGCTTTTTTTCAGACATTTTCCTTAGATAATAGAGTTTACAAATCCTGCTTGGTGTTTGCTGAAACTCCTGCCTGAAGGGGATTTGCTGGAGTTTGGAAGTTGAGCAATGAAGGTGTCATCAGTGTGCAGAGACCAGTTGGAGAAACTTCTGGAACATTCTGGTCTTTATCTCTAGGATATCTTAATTTTTTGCCTAGCAGTGATACATGGCATAGGAGAAATCCATTGCCCTGTGCTGGAATGTGCATTAAAAATACCTGGGCAGGAGTTTTTCCAGGCAGTGGCAGGTAACGACCCTCGCTCTGAAGGAGGAAACATTCTAGAAAACATTCTTCCCTCAGATGTTTTGTAGTGGTAATGCCTCTGGCAGTATTAATCTTTCCTGTCACAATTTGGCACTCACTCCAGTTCCCAGCAGGGGTTTCTCAGCTAATCCCTGTCTGGAAGATTTTCCCTTACCTTACATTAATTTCTGATCCTGACATCGTTTGAGGGTTTGTGTTCAGCTTAAATAAATACACCCCAGGCCATCCTGTCGACTCAGGGTTGAACATGGGGGCAGTGGAAGTACCTGTGTTGCTGGAGCCCTCACAGGTGCCACCCACCTCACCATCCATCCCCAAAACCTCCACCTCTGGACTGTGCCAGTGTTATTCCCCCATGGTCCTGGAGAGATTATTTGAGAATTTTGGTTTCTGTGCAGAATTTTCTTGCTGTGAGTAGCTCACTTGGAGAGGAGAGTGGCAGATGTTCTCACTTTAGCCTTTGAGTGACAGCTCCTGAGTCAACATCTGCCTTGCTGCTGGAATTGTCCCCGAACACTGCCATGCTCAAGAGGCTGCCTGAAACTCGCTGGAGCCAGCCATGCCCGTGTTCCCTCTCGTGTTCTGTGCTCTTGGAAGCAGAGGCAGCTGCCATGGATGCTGGGAGGAGGCAGCTGTGGCTCCTGATCCACGCTGGAGCACGGGAATGGCATCGGGAAGGTCCATCCTTGCTCGTCCTAAACTCTGCAGCCGACCCATGTGGACACCTTGGTGTCAGTTCAGATCCATCAGCACCAGGGCTGCATGTCCCAGAATGTTTGGGGTTTGGATTTGGGAGATTTGCCCCCATGGCTCAAAGGATTGCTGTCAATGAGTGCTGGAGAAGATTGTCCAAAGCAGTGCCCCAGTCCATGAAAATACTGGAGTTCTTCCTTTATCCTCAGACTTTATCCTTTTAAATGGTTGTGTTTCCCCTGTTGCTTTCTTTTTTCACCAGCATCCTGGTCTGTTCTGTGACTGTGAGGGAGTGAAGCTGCAGGTCTGGATTAGGGCTCTGTGTTCCACAGAGATCCCAATGTGAACACGGTCATTGCAGAGGAATGGGTCTGCTGGTTTTCTTCTCAAGTTTTGTATCTAAAATTCTTGGGAACTGAAGTTTCTGCCAAGTCCTTGTGATAGACCTGAGGAGAGGGAAGAAACCCCTTATAAAACCCCTAATACAACACTTTTGATTACCTTTTTTGGCTTTAGGTTTGTTCAAAAACAGTTAAAAATTATATTTTTCAAATAAGTCATCTTAGTTTTATGCTTTAAAGGCTTAGTCCACAAATAGCCAGCTTTGCTTGATTTTTTTTTTTTCCACATCCCAATGGAGGTGAATCTGCTGGTGATGCAACTCAAGGTGGTTGTGCTTTCCTCCAGGTTTTTAGCTTTGGCCCTGCCTGGAGTTGAAAGTGCTAAAGCTTACTCTTGAATTCAGCCTTAGTGTAGTGCTTGTCCTAGCAAGGGTGATTTTGGAATTATCTCTCAGTCCTGCCGTGCCTGGGTGAAGGTTGTGCTGGTCTTTGGAGAGTTTTTGTGGTGTCTGAAGAGGAGCCTTGAGAACTGGAGCTGGCAGTCACACTGTGGGGGGAGTGTGTAAACTTAGTCTAAAGATAATTTATGGTTTCTAAAGCTGCTGCTGAGTAAAACTTTCCAAGGCTGGCTCTGACCTAGCTCTCATCAGTGTAAAACCGAGAACAGTCATCTCAAAGTAGCATTTTGAGTTGTGTGGAGGGGGAAAGAGGAAAACTTTGCTTTCCCAAAGGCATCATTGGCTGTGGCCCTGCAGCACATGAGCAGCTCTCTTCTTTCAAGCACCAACCACGGGGTCACTGTTCCGTTACCTGAGCCTCGACTGGTTTAAACTCGGCTTGCCGGTTTAAACTTGGCTCGGAGCATGGTGGGTTTTTTTTTTTTCTTGCTGGGTTGGTTTTGCAGCAGCTGTGATGTCAGGGTTCTGATAACCCCCCCGGGCTGGCTCTGCAGCCCCGCTCCCTCCCTGTGTTCCCGCAGCCGCGCGCCGGCACCGCCGGGAGAACTTTGGGTCACGCCGGGTTGAGCTGTTGGCAGCGTCGCTCGCGTGTTGGCAGGAGCTTCCCCAACAAGATGCTGGAGAGCAGGGGAAGATTTCTCCTTGTTTTTGCAAATTAGCAAATGAAACCCTAAATAAGTTGCTAAACTCAGTTTCCTTCTGTTGGGTTAAGAGGAGGGGAGTGCTTGGAAACCTTCGAGATCTTAATTGGCCCGAGCGTGCTAAAAACACCTTCTTTTCCACCCGAGGCGCTGCTTCTATCTTTCCAATACATTTGGCTCGTTCAGTGGCAAATCATTTTTATAACACTTGAGAAACTGTATAGCTCCAGAAAAACAGGATGTGTGCCTTGCCTTATATTTTGGATTCGCTTTCCAAGTATTTTTGGGGGTTGCTGAGAGCCCAGCCCTGTTTTGGGGCGTTGGGGCTCTGCCCGTTGGTTTGGTGCTGGTGTGGTGATAGTGACAGTGACAGTGGTGTCCCTTCATTGAGTGATTTTATGTTGGGGTAATGTCTGGTTTTGTTTGAGCACAGATACCCAGCCAGGCTCCCTGGCCCTTCTCTTGTGCTGGGTAACAGAATTTCCCTTTGCCAAGGACAGTTCTCTATCAGCTCCCAGCCAGGAGCACACTGAGGTCATGTCCAGATACTGTCCTCCTTCCCCTCCCAAACTGGGGACAACGAGTTTCTCATTTCTTCCTTGGGCTGATAACGGTGATTCCTCCTTCCCACAGAAAGCTCTGGAAGTTTTTTTTATGTAGTACAGTATTGTTCCTAACTGTTTTCTATATTAGGTGGTTGGTTTGTTCTTCATGGCTTTGTCCACTTCATTTTGCATCAAATTTGGCGTTTAAAAACTTACTATTTTAATTGAAGTTCTCTGTGAGCTGCAGAACTGCAGGCTGTAGTGAAAGTCCCATTTGTATCTCAATTTGGGCAAGAAGCTGGGATTATAAACAACCCATGCTAGGGCTTGAAAACCTGGGAAAGGGTTGGTTGGGCATTCAGGGGGATGGTGGGAGAGGGAGGCCAAGGGGGAAGATAGAAAATATCACTGACAATCAGTTTGAGGTGGAGTTTATCTGACAGGACCAACCAGCCAGCACTGGGAATGAGAGACCATTTCTCTAGTAACTCAAATACCTGTTTGTAACCAGTTTTCAGGGTGAAGAACCAAAGTTTGGGCATCCTCTAAGACTGTGAGGATTTTCCTCTGAGCCAGATGAGGGCCCAAAAGGGGCTGATCTGCAATTGGGGTGTCCCAGTTCCTTCCTGGCAGGAGCTGAGTGCACATCTGTATATTCAGTTCATGCAGATATTGCAGGGTGGATCTGGAGGTAGGAAAACCTTTTCAGAAAGATTTATGTTTTCAGGTATGGCATGAGAATTTTTGCTGCTCTTCTGTTCAGCTGATGATGGCTGAGCAGTGGTTGGGGAGGAGCTGGCTGGGCTGTGGGTGGTGAGTGCTCCTGTCCCTCCTGGCCTGCTCACCCGCCAGGGACTGCAGAGAATGCTCTCCATTTCCAAAACCTTCAGTCTCACCTTACATTTTCTTCCTAGTCAGTGTTTTATTGTTTTTAAATAGCATTTCAGTGCTTCAGAGCATAACCACATTACAAAAGGTTTTGTCTCAAATACCACATCTGAGCTCTGGCAAAGGTGACCCTTTGGGTCTCTGGCTCAGGAACTCTCCTGATCCATTTCTTTGTCTGCTTCTTTTTCCTTGAATTTTTCTGACTTTCTGCCATTTACTCTTCCATAGTGACAAGTTATCTGAGATCTTGCTGTGTGTGGTGATTTCTTGCTCTTAGGGTTCGGTGTAGAGAGCGAGTCAGTTTTTACGGTTCCCCAAGGAAGTGATGTGCCGTTATTCTACAGAAACCACTGACATAGCACATTTTAGGCCTGGCCTGCTGACTTGGGATTGCAGTGAGCTTTAAAGTGACAGTAAATCACTTGTGACCATCTGCAGCTGCGGTGGCCCCGGGGATGATTGGGATGGGGGGCAGAAGAGCCCACGGCCACCCACTGCTGCAGGTCTGGTGACACCACACCTGAGCAAACGTGGCCTCAGGGCAGGTGTCTTGTCACCCTGGTGTCCCCAGGGTGTGGAAGCTTCTGAATGGGGGAGAGTGAGAAGCTGGAGAAATGATCTCAGCATAGGGAATGTGTCTGGTTGAGCACTTTGCAGAATCATGAAATGGTTTTGGTGGGAAGGGACTTTAAAGCTACTCCAGTTCCACCCCCTGCTGTGGGCAGGGACACCTTCCACCAGCCCAGGCTGCTCCAAGCCCTGTCCAGCCTTCTGTCACTTCATCCCACAGGGATTTGGGAACTTTGGTTCCAGCACAGGCACAGAGCTTGGTGTGTAAAATGGAGTCCCCCTTGCAGTGCTCCTCCTTCCCAGTTCCCAAACCCCTCCTGGCTGTGGCAGGACAGGCTCAGCCCCAGGCTGTGACCGGGCACTCACCTTCCCGCAGGGCTGAGTGTCCCCTCTCTCTGCTGAGCCCCTCTGTTCCTCCAGGCTGTGCTGGGGAGCGGGGGGCTCGCTGCAGCCCGGGGCCTCATTTCCTCAGGAAACCGGGCTAAAAATACCGGAGCAGTGCTCGGGGAAGTGCTGCACATGGTGGGTCCTGAGCAGCCTCTGCTCAGCCTTGTCCTCGAGTTCCTCACATCCGCCAATCTCCTTTTCATTCCTGACCTTCCTCCTGCTGTCCATGTACCCTTTCCAGCCCTGGCTGTTAAAAACAGGTCTCTCCAAATCCTTACTCCAAGCATTGGTGTCCTTTTTGGTGGTGGGAGAGCATCCATTCCAACAGGAGCTCTCTGTGGAGAATGGGAAGCTGCAGTTGGACACACAGGCCAGTAAGAGCTGTTGTTTTAATGGAAATAATGCACTTTTCCTCGTGGATGGTGGTGGAGAGGTGCAGATGGCCTGTGTTAAAAAAAAAGCCAACAGGAGTGGTTTATGCAGGCAAGAAGTCAGGGTCTAAAATTGGGGCACGGCCTTGGGTGCCACCATCTGCTGCTGGTCACTGTCCCTCGTCCCTCTGGGATGTTCCTGCTGTGGGAGGAGGTTCTCGTGTGCCGTGGATCTGCAGTTCCATCCCCTGAACCCCACACTGGGATCAGGGAAAGGTGTGAAAAGAAACCTCAGTGGGAAGTGATCTCAGGCAGGAGATTTGCATGAGGGAAGCTGAGTTCTGTGGCTGTTAAAAAAGTGATTTTTTTCAAATTTTAATTGAAAAACTGGCTGAAACTCTGACTGTGTTCACTCCTAAAGCGTTTTGCAACATCCCACTGAAATTACAGACAAATTGAAGCCGAAATATTGCATTTTTCCACAAATGTGGCCAGGCTCCAGGACCATAAAAAGAGTTTGGAAAGGCTGTAAAACACATGTTAAACAATTTTTTACTTGAGGCACCTCTAGAAACATTTCTTTTCAGATAAATTGAATATTTAACTTTAAAAATAATCCTTTAAAAAATTTGGTAATTAGAAACATTAGAAGCAGAATGTTTCTTCCTTAGCAGATGCATATTAAGAAAGTGATACAGCAACAAATAATAAATGAAATATAGTGAAATTTGGACTACGTAAACCAGTGATTGTAATTAGGGATGTTCCTTTCAAAGGCAAATATTTTGATTTCATTTTTTTGGTGGGGGTTTTTTTCCAGTAGTTACTATACAGTATATACTAAATCAGTATTTAAAAAATAAATGATTGTGAGATTTAAAATCTGAGACTAACTGGACAGCACAGAGGCCATTTTAGGTTGTTTTAGGGTCTTCAACTCCTAATCTGGTCAGAGAACCTCAATATTTGATGCTGAGATGAGCTTATGAATTAAACACCGTTGTATTTTTGTACAGGCAGGAAAAGTAGCATTAGTGATGTCTACAAATGATATATTTAATATGTTTTAATTGATGTTAAATGATTTTAAAAGCATATCTAAGCTCAGCATTATTTGCCAAAGAGGACAGACTTTAGATCTGGATGCAGAAGGTATTAATACAACTCCAGTGAGGAAGCAATGGGCACTTCCCGTGTTTTTTGAGTCTAGATGCATCTTTTTAAATTAAAGAGGGTTTGAAGAGTATGCCTGCAAACTGGAGATTGAGTCAAGCTGTGAAATGCCAGCGATATGTCATGTGTTCTGTATGTATTATTTTCAGTTTTTACAGGGGAGGAAATTTTGATATTTAAACTTTTCCAAATGTCAGCTGGTTTGGCACAAAATAATCTTCAGTCTCAGTCTCACCAGGAGCTGCATGTCACCGGGAAACCTCCTGGGAGCTGAAAAACAAGGAAGTTGTTCCATCTCAGAGCAGAGTCCTGTGGGAGAGGGAGGATGTAGTTGAGGGGTGGAAAAGAGCTCTGGATGTTGGGAGTTGTCCCCTCTGTACAGAGGCTGGAGTGCCTTGAGTAGAGCTCCAAACCCCAGAACTTCAAGACCACGTCCATCAGGGCTTGGAGCAACTGGTGGAAGGTGTCCATCCCAGATGAGACTGGATGAGCTTTAACATCCCTTGCCACCCAAACCATTCCATGAGCTCCATCCTTTCCCTGCTCCTTCCAAATCTGGCATTCATCAATGCTTGATCCAAGACTTTGGATGACTCCCCAGGCTGAGCCTGCATCCAGCCACCTTGTCATTCTCCAGAAATTGCAGGCAGGATGGGGAGCTGCCTTTGGAAGTGTCATTGGCACTTTGCAAAGCTCCTGCCTGCAGGACCATCTTTGCTGTTGGAGCATCTTTGGGAAAGCAGCTGGAGGTGTGTTCCCTGTGCAAGATGCTGCTGTTATCAGACTGGGAATTTGTGTCCATTAGTCCCATGCTAGGAAAAATACTCAATTCCTCCTGACAGCCTGAGGAATCATTAGGACTGGTGACTTCCAGTATTTTTCCTAAGCCTCGGCAGAGCCTGACTTAATCTTTAATGAAAACTAGAACCCAGCCGTGCTGGAGACTTTATATAGCAACCAGCCCGACCAGTTCCGGTGTCCCACCTCCCTGGGAGGGAGTGCTAAGGAGCTGGTTGGTCTGGATGCTTCTAAGGACGGTATTTAAGGTGTAAATGTGGTTAATTTTACACATGAAAGCAGTGTTTTAGCTCAGAGACACTCAGCACACGCCCTCGGCAGCAGAGCTGGGCAGATCTCACAACCCACTGCTTCTTTGAGGAGGGAATTCTGCTGATGGCTCTTCCTGACCTGTCTGGTCTTTGGGAGTAACGCTAGGAAAAAATTGCTGTATATTTTCTTATGGATGGGGAGTGTTATGTGCTTGTGGTTTAATAGAAAGTGCTTTTATTTTAAGAGGCAGCTTCTGTGTCTTCTTGGGGGATGGTGAAGGATTCTAAAACCTAAAAACTGGGTGGTGGGTTCCAGGTTTGTCCTTCATGAAGCCCCCAGGCATCTGTGGGGGGTAATTCCAGCTGCTGAGAGGGGGATGGGAAAAATTAGTCAAAATGAACTTTGACTTCTATTTTTATTTTTTTTAATGTGCTCTTTTTCTCACCTTGCTGTGGTGCATCTTCCAACCCTGAGTACAGCAGCTCAGCTTGATGGGCATCATCTCCACTTAGTAACAGGATCAAATTCAGGAGCTGAATATTAGGAAGGAATTCCTCCCTGTGAGGGTGGGCAGGCCCTGGCACAGGTGCCCAGAGAAGCTGTGGCTGCCCCTGGATCCCTGGAAGTGTCCAAGGCCAGGCTGAACAGAGCTTGGAGCACCCTGGGACAGTGGAAGGTGCCCCTGCCCATGGCAGGTGGTGGCACTGGATGAGCTTTAAGGCCCCTTCAGACCCAAACCACTCTAAGATTCTATTAAGGGAACTTCCCCAAACCACTTGGTTCCTCAGACTGAGTGCTGGGAGGGACAATGAACCAACTACTCCAAAGTAAACAGCATGTAAAGACAACTTTCTGTGGAGTTGTCTGTAAACGACAGATCGGTATAGCTGTGAAAATCGTGTAGAAACCCAAACTGGTCACCAGACGTTGCAGAGGTGTCATCAAAAAACTGCTTGGGGAATACAAATATGGATTTTAGAAAAGCTGCTTGGGGAATATCATCCTGTGTTGTGGAAAAATTCCATGGGGAATGTAGTGGAGCACCTCTACCTTCAGGGAGCCCAGGCATAGTGGGGCAGGCGTGTCTGACATGGTGGGATCCTTCAGACAGCATTGTGTGGATGGGATTTTGGTCAGATCCTCAGCTCCAGGTGAGGTGGGAGCCCTGGTGGTCTCTGTCCCAGCAGAACCCTCCAGGTGCACTGTGGTCACTAAATGCCCAGACTCAGGGCTGCTCTGTGGGAAGCACTGGTGAGGAGGAGGCTGTCGGAGCTCTCCAGGCTGGAAGGCTCTGTCCCAGCAGGCTCCCCTGAGGAGGAGCTGGAAGAGGCTCCAGGAAAGGCACATGAGCGGGGCCGGCTGCCAGCTCAGCACGGTGCCGGCGCACGTCGGCTGTACCGGCACGGCACGAACTGCTCCCAGTCCCAGGGTCCTGCCAGGGGCTCTTCCTCTTGTGGATGTGATGCTGTTCCACTGCATGGGTTTGGGGCACCTTGTCTGGGAGAGACAGAGAGGTTGCATTCCCTGCGGAGAGGTAACACCCAAAGCCAAGCAGGAGCGACCCAGACACACGTGGGGCAAGGTGGTCATAACCTCCCTTCCTGCTCCCTCCAGGAAACCAGACCGGAGGAATTTTTCACATCTGGCAGTAGTGATGCATTTTTAAGTTTGTTTTTTTTTTTTTTTTTGTCGAGGCAGAGCAGCTTTACAGTGAGTTGAATGTCAGTTGTGCCCACCGGAGCGTTGCATGCAGTGCTGAGGGCTGACTAACAGCCTGGGTGGATCGTGGTCCTTCCCAGTCCTTCCCAGTCAGGCGGATCTCCCTCCTCCTGGCAGCGTGGCCGGAGCCCGGCGTGGCTCTGCTGCCTGAGTCAGTGCAGCTGCTCCAACAAGTTGTGGTCCTGGGCAGCAGCAAGACTGGTGGGGGTGGCTGCAGGGATCCAACAGCGGCGTTCCCATATGGCTTTCATGAAAAACACCTCATTTGAGTCTGGTTTTTGATCTGCTTCCTGCTTAAATGTTGAATACAGAAATATATTTATTGCAGTGGAGGGAATTAAGACCTTTTCTGCGTGTTGTAATTTCTGTTACTAGTCTTGGTTTTCTGTAAACCCCTTTAAAAGGATATTTCATGTCAGCTCCTTCTGGTGCAGTCCAGGCTTAAATGTTTCCCATCCGTTGTGCCGGCACAGCCGCTTGTGGGCCTGTCGGAACTGGATTAGAGACAGAAAATTTTATTTTTATTTTTGAAAAAGACTTTTTTTTTTTTTTTTTGTCTGGCTATATTTGTTTCCAGCTGAATTAGTTCCCTGCTCTGATGTGCAAGTGTGGCAGGTCACGCTGAAGAGGGTGGAATCATTGGATGTGGTGGTGCTTTTGGATGAAAACTTGGGTGTGATGAGGACTTAAAAGTGGTCTTTAGAGATGGTGCAATTATCATACACCAGCTGTGGTTTTCAAGGTCTTGGCTCTGTGTTTTCTCTTATATGAAGCACTTGGTGCGTATTTCAAAATACAACTAAAAACCTTAAGGTAATTGAATAAGTTGGTGATGTAGTGGCAGTGGAGCTCACCTGGCCTTGCTGGGTTTTGGTGTCTTGGTGGGGTCATTTGTCTGTAACTGGCTGGGAATGGTTCCTGCAGGGACACAGGCTAAATTCTGCAAATGCTTTCTGTACTTTATCCTGGTTGGGCAGTGAAGTTGCTTCTTTGAGATGAGCTTTGAGTTTGGCAGCTGTGTCTGTGTGTCCTTGTTCCTCAGCTGAGCCACGGCTACAGCTCCTTAAACCCAGGTTTGCTGGGAGAAGTGATCCATCCTGATGGAACTGGAGTCTGTGCGTGTGGTGGGAGAACTGGGAAAGAGGGGCTTCCTCCCAGCCTATTGTTGGCATTCCGTGTGTATTCTCCCCAGGAATTAACTTGTCCCCAAATCGCGGCGCCGCGTACGCACCGATTTTCCAAGCTTCCCTGCACCTGTCTGATGCGCTTTCCAGCCTCGGCGTCACAAAACTGTTTGTCATTCAGGGGGGACAATGTCCCCTTGTGTGCCAGGCTCCCGGAGGGAGGGGCCGGGTGGGGGCATGGCCCTGCTGGCGGATGGGCTTCCCATGTGAAATGAGACGGGAAGACAAATTGCTTCCAGAGCGGCGTTTCACACAGGCGGGAGCGCGATCCCGCTCCAGCGGCGGCAGCGCCCGCTTGTCACTCACATTTCCCTTATCTGGGTTAAATATGAAAGGGGGCAAATGGGGGTGAAGAGAACACAGGGCAAGAAAAGAGCTTTTCCAGGGCTCTGAATACTCTGTTGGTGAGCTGCCACCCTGGGGCTGATCCCATACAAATGGTGCACCAAGATCCCTGGCAGAGTTGAGGATCTTCCTGGTCACTTTTGCAGGAATAACTCGGTTCTTTTTCCATGTTTCTTTTCTGGTGAAACTTTCTCTGTAGGGTTCTTCTCTTCTGCCTGGGGATATCACAAAACTGTATGTGTGGCTGGTCTTTATGTTGATCTTAGGGCTTTACTGTAGGAAAATCCAGTGGTTTTTCCATACTGAGTACCTGTATCTTAAAGAAAACACAACAATATGACACTAATTTTCTTATTCTGATAAATAAATAGAAATGCCCAGAACTTTAAATAAATGTGTGATTAAAGTTCAGTGGAATTGATAGAAAAGGTAAAGTCCAGACTCTGAATCTGAATTATCTGTACCTTTGGAAAGCACAAGGATTCTCATCATTTCCCAATAATTAAGACTTCAGTAAAGCTTAACACTTTTCATGATTTGGGAGATCTTGACTTTTCTAACTTTTCCCAGGTAAAGGTAGGAGCGGAGTTCAGTTGGCTGCTCCATTAGGAAACAGGTGAGAGAGGAGAATTGCTGTGCTCTTTGCTGGCCCTAGCAGTGAATCCTGGCCATGGGAGTGAATCCTCCTGTGGTCAGCATGGTGTCACTTTAAGGGCTGCATTACAATATTTCATTAGTGGCAAGTGCAGCATCAGCACAGCAGCCAGCTGCATTCCTGGCTAGCAACCCCTGGAACGTGGCATGGGATCCCCATTCTGTGGGATGCTCCATCCCCATTCTGTGGGATGCTCCATCCCCATTCTGTGGGATGCTCCATCCCCATTCTGTGGGATGCTCCATCCCCATTCTGTGGGATGCTCCATCCCCATTCTGTGGGATGCTCCATCCCCATTCTGTGGGATGCTCCATTCCCATTCTGTGGGATGCTGCATTCCCATCCTGCAGCCCAGCCGTGCTGGTGGCAGGAGGTGAGTGAGGGCATCCCACATTCCCAGCTGGCTGCTACGTCCAGGAGGATGGAGGGAGAGCTGCCAGGGGAATGGGCAGCAAAGGGAGAGATTGTGGGGAGACAAGGGGTGGTGGCTGCAAGAGTGTAGGGAAGGAGTTTCCACAGAGAATTTCCAAATGGAATTGTTCAAGGCGGGGTTGGATGGGTCTTGGAGCAACCTGGTCTGGTGGAAGGTGTCCTTGCCCGTGGCAGGGGTCGGAATTTTAAGGTACCATCCAACCCTAACCACTCCATGGTTCTGTGGTGAACCAGCACTGTGGTCCTGCTCCATCCCACTGGTGAATCTTGCCTTGGAAGCCTGGATCAGTGAGGGCTCAGGGAGTTACCAGACTGTTCCTTTTTGTTCTTTGTGTTTGCTCTTGTACCTTTAACACACTGTTGTCCTCGGAAGGCATCTAAAACCAGGAGTTGGTGTGGTACATTTGGATATGACTTAGTGGGCATAGTGGGATTTGGTCAAAGGTTGGACTTGATGGTCTTGGAGTTCTTGCAGTGGGAACAGTGTGGAGGAGACTGTCAGGATCTCTCTGTTGTGTGTGGTTTTCTCAATCCAGACTAGAGGAGGGGAAGGAGGAAAGGGAAAAGCTTGTGTTGCTTCTCTCAGCAAACTCTTATTTCCCAAGTCTGGGCAGTGGTGGATCTGTGGGGCTGGGCTGGGGAGTTTCTCAGACGTGGAGATGCTCCAGGGGGAAGCCACGTGCTCTTGTCAGGGTGTGGGTGAGGGAAAACAGCTCCTGACCCGGGCGTTATCCTGGACACGAGGATGTGCAGCACATCTCATACCCGGCTCTGGAGGGTGGTTTTCAGGGCGGCACGGGGAGAGAGGATGTAGCAAATACAATATTGGGAAAGATGAAAAAACGAGTGGGTGGCAATGAGAAGGAAGAGGAGGAGACAACCCAGACGATGAAGGAAAACAGGATCTTCTGTAAGAGATGGGAATACTGGAAGGAAGCCAGGAAGGAAGCCTGAGAAAATGAAGAGAGCAGTAGGAAGGCTGGTGTTGCTCTGATAATTCCAGCAGGTATTCCTGGCATTCAGCTTCCAGAAATGAGAGAAGCCTTTGAAAGTCTTGTCAAAACCAGTGACAGGCACAGACTATTTTGAATATACTGGAGTTCAGCCTTTATTATCTTGTTTTTTCCACATGGGATTTGGTGTGTGTGTGCTGTTGACTTGTCCAAGAAAGAGTGAGCTGACCTTGGGGAGGGCTTGGGGTGCAGGTGGGTGTCACCATGGCAGGAAAGATTGATCCATTCACATTGGAAGATTCAGGCTTTTCTGTGCTAAGTGCTTTAAAAGGTTTTTCTGTGGATTCTGATGGAGAACTCACTCTTAGAGACGGTGTGGGCAGAAAACCTCGTGCTGTGTGAGCGATGCCTGAATTGCGTGCTGAGCCCCGAGAGCCGCCCGGATCCCTCCAGCCCGGCTGAGCTGGGAGAGAGGAGCAGCAGCTCCAATTCCAGCTCCTGCTCCGGCGCTGCATCCATTGGTTGGTAAAAATAGCTCTGCTGCTGGCGTCAGTGCCAGGCCTGGCATCTGGCTTCCCCGAGCGGGGATCGAGCGGCTCCAGCCCCCCTCCCTCCCTCCCTCCAGACAGGGTCTGCTGGAGGACACATGGCTGTGACGGCTGCGCCGGCCGCTCCCCGTGCCCTGGCCGGCCTTTGGGAAGGGCTTTTGTGCTGGAGGCTCCCTGCAAACCCAGCCCTGCTCCCGGGACTCGTGGGCTGCCCCGCCTTAATCAATCCATGAGGGAAACCAAAAAATCGTCTCCTGCAGCCCGAGGGGTTGTTGGGAGCCTGCTGGGCGTTCAGGGGAAAGGTGAACGCCGGGCTGGGTGTGCAGAGCGTGTTTTGCTCCCCTCTTGCGCAGGTTTGGCTGAGTAGGTGTTTAGAAACAGTTTTATGAAGTCGGCTGGTTCAGTGTCGTGATTTCTTTTTTTAGTCTTGCTTTTTTCAGCGTTTAAGCTCTGGAAAAACAGGGAGATACCAAGTGCAGGCAAGAATGCTCTCTTTGTAGACGGGGAAAGAGACCAAAGCTGCCTTGCAGATTGCCTTGAAAATTCAGTGATGTGCTTGCAACTGCTCACCTGCATGACTGACAGTGAACAGTGAATGTTTTACGTCGTTGTTTAAGAAATTAAATTATTTGAGCTCCAAAGGGTGTTGCGAAACTGTTCTATACTCAGGCTCAGTGTGGCCACATGGGCTGAGCTCTGTTCCCAAACCCCGACTCAGCCCCTTGCCTGCTGATCAGGGTTTCAGCTGCCATCACACACGTGCCAGGAAGAATAATTTACCAAAAAAACCTGCTGTGGGTGTTTTCTGCTTTGATGTCAGTCTGTGACCAGCAGTACCTCGTTAGTGGGGCTTGCTTTGCTCCCTGTGGAAGGTCTGCAGAGGATTTCCCTTCCTGCCATGCGAGTGAGCCTGGATGGCTGCTGCTACCCAGCAGATGTTCCTTCTGTTTGCAGCCCATAATTCCTAATCTTTCTCATGAGAAACATCTCGAATGGAGCTTCAGGATCTGCTGAGCTCTTCCTTGTGCTGTCCCCACACCTCCAGAGCACCAGGCCATGAGCAGACCTGGAATCCTGGCAGAGAACCTCACTGGGAGCTTCTCTCGCTGCTGCTTAAACCAGAAATATTTTTGTGGTAGTAACTGGACAAATATTTTCAACTTACCAGCAGTTTTGTTTTCAAACAACTCGTGAAAAGCTCCTCGTTTTTTTTTTTGGGGAATTCAAAGCAATTGGTGACATACCTTGTGGAGTTACTACTCTGCTGGTAAATTCCCTGGTTTTAACATACACGCGTGGTGTGTGTTTATGTGCTTGAATTTGGGAATGCTCACTTGTTCTTTCTCCAAACTGCCTGTTCTAGGGCCATCATCATATTTTTATCATCAAAACCTCTTTAAAGCAGAGGAGAAATGAGAATGTGTAACTCGGGAGTAGTCAGAGGCACAGTAGGAGTAGGGAGGAGTAAGGAATGTGCCCTTGAAACCCACAGGTTCTGAATTTCATCTTTTTGTCCTTTTCAAGGCACAAACATGAGTGCTCTGTGTCCTGTGTGGTGGAGCTGGCATTGCTGGGTGCTGGGCAGGCCTGGCATCTGAGACCTGTTTGGTATAGGGGTGGTTCCCTGCCTCTCTGTCACCAGACCAGTGTGTGCTGGAGGAGCTACAGGGCCACTTTCCACGTTTTGTAAAAGAATTTAGGTCAAATACTGCAGTTGCGTGAGCAAAGTGCAAACAGGTCATTAGTGTGATGTTGGGTCATCACTGAGCCTTCAGCCCTGAACTCCTGGGGGTGTGTCAGGGTGAGAACCACCCCTGTGTTGGCAGGTTTTTTATGTTTTTAGGACTGCTTTTTTGGGGGCAAAATTTGGCAAATATCTAATCTCCACAACTATTTAATGGCAGGCTGTGAGATATTTGTTTTAAGCACTTGAATAGTGTGAATTTTGCTTGAATTTTTCTCTGCCCCTTAACTAAATGAGGCCAGAGTAGCCAAGCCTGGGCTGGGCTGCCTGGGAACTTCTAGGCACCTCATTTCCCATGTTCTTTGGTGGAGGCTGTGTCCAGCTGTGGAGTTTGCAGGTAGATTTTTTAATGAGATCTTATTCCATAAAAATAAAAGCTCTTTGCATAAAATTAGGTTCTCTTTAGTATTGCCTTTTAGAATGTATTTAGTATTGTTTTTAGAATTGTTTAGTATTGTTTTTTAGAATGTAGCGATGGTAAGGAAATAAACCTGATGTGCAGAGAGTTAATCTCTGTTCCCTGTATGCATCATGGAAAGCATCATCTTTCATTTCAGTCTTTGATTAGCAGCTCCAAAACCGGCTCCATAGCCTGCAAATCCAGAACTCTCAACAACACAGCTCAGAGCTTGTTGTTGGAGCAGCACAATTCAGCTTTAAAGGAGGCGGTGGAATCCCCATCCCTGGAGGTGTTCAAGGAAAGGCTGGATGTGGCACTCAGTGCTCTGGTGTGGGGGACAAGGTGGGGATCAGTCACAGGTTGGACTCGATGACCCTGGAGGTTTTTTCCAGCCTCAGTGATTCTGTGAAGAATTTGAGTATTTGAACTCAAAGGAGCATGTGTTATTTGAAGCGATGCTTTGGAGTTCGAGGAACTCGGATGGAAAAGCAGCTGGTTGGTGTTCCTGCTCAGTATTGAAGGAAGGCACAGTTATATGAAACCCAGGCTGCTGTACTGGCTCGTAGGGGCTTTTAGGAGCTGGTGGAGGTTTTAACCTGCCCTTGCAACAGCAGAATCCTTACAACTGAACTCCAGAATAATTTCTCCTAGAAACCGTGGGCTTTGGGAGGTGCAGTTGTCTGATTTTTTTTTTTTTTTAATTTTTTAAGCGATCACATTCATGTGCTCCTGCACCACATTTACCACGCCATCAGCTGCTTGTAATTGCTTCCAACTGAAACCAAACAGCAAGCGCTATGGTGGAGGTAAAATGCTATTTTATTTCAGAAGGAGATTGGGGAATCTCTGGGTAAACAACCCAATTCAGCTTCAAAGCCTTTTCAGCCCCGGCGCATTGTTCCTCCTCGGAGCCGCGCTGCCTCACACCCTAATAAAAGTGGAAATCAGGAGTGGGGGGATGGGGACGCAGCAGAAAACACAAGCTGAGAACTGGAGATCAAAAGGACAAACAGAAGCAGAAGGCAGGGAAAGGGAGGCACAAAGAGTCACAGCTGAGCGTGCAGAGCCTGGGAGGGATGGAGGAGAGACAACAGCTATTAGAGGAGGCCGGGAACAATAGGCTGAGCAGAGCCCGGGTTTAGCTTTCATTTCAGTTTAACAAAGCTGCCTTCCACCAGCGGAACTCCACGGACGCTGTGCCCTTAATTCGTCTCGAAAGTTGTTGGCTTGCTGCTCGCCGGGTGCGGGCTGGAGATACACTCTGGCATGGTGGCTGTCCCCTGCTTCATTCACGGATCTCTCCGTGGATGGGCCCTTTGGAGGGCCACAGCGATGAGTGATTGTTCCCAGTTCGTGCTGTGGCAAAACCTGTCTCAGTTTGAGTTCTTTTGGGTTATAGAATCATTGAATCCCAGAATAGTTTGGGTAGAGACTCCTTCCCCTATCCCAGGTTGCTCCAAGCCTTGTCCAACCTGGCCTTGGACACTTCCAGGGATTGGGAATTCACAACCTCTCTGGGCAGCCTGTGCCAGGGCCTCACCACCCTTATTAGTGAAGAATTTTTGGTTGCTGAGAGTTGGAGTCGGGGGGACTGTGGGAACCAGCCGAGAGCAGCTCTGTGTGCTGGGAATGTCTCACACAGCCTGAACGTGCTCCCCGAGCTTCCCCAGCTGATTAAACCAGTTCCCAAACCTGGCAGCCTGTGAGCAAACCCAGCTTTGTTAGTAAAGCCTCCAGGCTTTCGGGGCAAGTATTTATTGTAACAAATAATTTCTGCTGGCTGAAGAATGAGGAATATTATTTCTGTGGAGCCGGCAGTTCGTGTTGCTGAGGCGAGAAGCCTGGCTGTTGGTGTGGTCCCATTCCGGCTGTGCTCCGGCACTCTGTGTCCTGGGAATTCCGTGCCCCCGGCATGTGGGCACACAGGCTCAGTCCTGCCTTCCTCGGCTTAGTGCTGGAAGCTGCTTATTCCCTCTCCCCATCTGCCTCGCTCCACTTGGAGCTGTGGGGGCTGACCTATGGCAGCCCCTGGTCCTGGGGTGCCCCCAGAGCCTCGAGCTCCCTGGGGGAAGGAGCTTTATCCAGCAGATGGGGAGGCCATTCCTCAACCTTGGAGCTGGGCTTTGGGAGGTTTTCATTCCTAGCCTGATCCTGGGTTGAGAGCTGTGCCAGGGAGGTGGCTGTGGGTGTTGGGAGCCTTCCCCTTGGCCAGAGGAGTTTCTAGAGCTCGTTTGATTGCGAAAAGAATGGCTGGGCAGGTCAATGCTGCTGTATCCTGCTCCTCCCTTGCAGCCCGTGTTTGCTTTCCTTTGTTTGGGTCCCTTCTTGCTCTGACTTGTCTCCGTCAGCTGCGCTGGCTGCGGCTTTGCGGGGCGAACGCTCTACCTGGGTGCTTAATTAAAAGGAGGGAAGATGTATTCCAAAAATCCTTGGCTTCCTCATCTGCGTGGAGCGTTGTTGCTGAGCTGGTGCCGGGGAGAGGAAGCGAGCGCAGCATTCAGCTGACAGAGCATCTGAATCGCTGGTTGGGGCCCGGGAGTTCAGGAGGGGGAGGGAGAGTGAAATGGATGCTGAAATCCTGAATCTGCTTCTTAAATTTCCTCCCTCCCTGGAGAGGGAGGGAGCGAAGTTCAGCGCGGCGTGTTTGGCTTGGCTCCCTCTTACCTGCTGTCTCCTCCCGAGCAGAGCGCTTGTGGCAGGGATAAAGGATGGAGGTTTATGGTGGGAGAAAGGACTTTTTTCCTTCAGCAACATTTGCTTGTTTGTGGTGGAAGCGCATTAAAAAAAATAATCCAGCATTATTGAGGAGTGAGTGGGCGAATCGCTGCATCAACTGCCATGGTAACTCCTAAAGGGCTTCACCCAGAGCTGTCAGAGCTGGGTTTTTAGTGCTGAAGTGACTTTTAATGTACAATCCTTTCCAGGCCATTTAATTATTTGGTCTCCTCATTTAATAACAAAACAACACAAAACACCTCTTCTCTGAACCACCTTCTCGTTGATGTTTTCCTCTTTGACCTGAATTCATCTGAACCACGGGGCCCTGAGTCAAGCACTGCACTGGTGTTTGTGTGCAAGGACTGTCTGTGTGTGCTGCTGCTTGTGTAGCCATGGAATCAGGGAATCGTGGCACAGCTTGGTTTGGAAGGGACATTAAAGCCTATCCAGTGCCACCCCCTGTCATGGGCAGGGACACTTTCCACTATCCCAGGTTGCTTTAAGCTCCATCCAAGCTGGTCTTGGACTCTTTCAGGGATCCAGGGGCAGCTACAGCTTCTCTGGGCACCCTGTGCCAGGGCCTGCCCACCCTCACAGGGAGGAATTCCTTCCCAATATCCCATCTAGCCCTGCCCTCTGGCAGTGGGAAGCCATTTCCCCTTACCCTGTCTCTCCATGCTCTTGTAAATAGTCTCTCCAACACTCTCTAGTCCTTGTAGAAACAATCTCGTGGTGGTGTCAAGCCCAGCAGATGATTGGGAGACCTTTCTAGGAGCCCATCCCGTGGCAGGAGGGCAGTGGGATGGCTACTGTCCTCCTGCCTGGTTCCTTTGGCAGGGTGGCCCAGTGCTCCTTGTGGTGGGGACACCTCCATGGCCCCAACACCACATTCCTCTCACGGGAGCCATCTCATCCTACCCAGCCGTGGTGGCAGCGTGGGGAACCTGGGTGTGCTGGGTCACCCAGCAGGAATGTGGCACCCAGGGGTGGGCCAGCCCTGCTTTCATCTTCCACCCCTGGGTCTGCATGAGGAACCTGTGATGCTTGGGAGTGTGTGTGAAGGACATGTGATGTCTGTGAGGTTGCTGTGTTGCTCACCAGGCTGCCCTGGCACATGAGGGTCACCATGCAAACCCTGCTGTCCTCATTCCTGCTACTTTACACTCTGCCACAGGAGGAAAATCTGGGAAGGAGGGCATTTAGTGCTCAGACACGGCTGATGGGGTGGATTTGGGGAGCCTCCCGTGGATGGACTGGGTGTGGGGTGTCCTTGGGGCTCACAGCCCTGTGGATAGAGTGTCTCTGGGTGTGATGGGTACACCAGGATCTGTGTGCTCAGAGATTTTGGGGTGTTTCCTGGCACATGGTCCCAGGATGGGCTGTAGCTACACTTGGAACCTCAGCATGAGGAAGCCTGGGATTCTGGTCATGGCCCTTGCCGCTTCCTCTGCAGCACCACCCATCTTAACTTTGCTCAGCATCCCAATGGAGTTTAAAATGGTTTCATCCTGAATAATTTATCTCCCAGAGAGAGACACAGTGGAGGGAAGCGGGGAGGGGAGGGCTGAGCGTGAGCAGGGATGGGGGCTCACCCCGGAGCAGCCCCGTGCACTGCCGGGCTTTGTTGCTCCCGGCATTTTCTGCTGAACAAAAGCTCTGGATCCCGGGCAGAGGCTCCCGTGGGAGCCCTCCTGACCCCTGACCTGCCCTTCTGCCACCTCCAGCACCTCTTTGTCACCCTGGGTGAGCCCAGGCGTGACGGTCCGTGGTGCAGCCACTTTGCTGGAGCAGGACATGGCTTTACTACGGGTTGTGAGCTTTTCTAAAGGGTTGCACACTGGAGGCAGGGCTGCCTCCCTCCCCACCGGCCCTACACGCTGCCCTACTTCTCGCCAGGCTCAGCCAGCTCTTGCTGCAGCCCTACAAAGAGGTTTGAATGCATTAGTTTACATGGAATTAATCTCCAGATTCCAAACATGCTTTCAAGCTGGTTTGGCCTTATTTTCCTGCAAAAGGAGGCCAACTCCGTGTTATAGGCAGGGGCTGTTGTAAGCAAGGGTTGAGCTGGAGCGGGGAGAGACCAGCACAGGCACCGTATTCAGGCCATTAAAAGGAATTTTTGGCTCATGGACAAAACAAATTGAAAAATCTCCTTCTTTGTCACCACATCAGCAGCGATGGAAAAGCAGAGCAAGGTTGTGGGGCGATCCTGCTGGTAGCCACTGCGTCTTTCCGAAGGGATTAGAGGTTCAGATTTTGATAGGAAAATAATTAAATATTTTAAACGTGTCACAAATGACTGCACAGAAAATCGTGTGTGAGGGGAGTGATGGAAAAATGTCATTTTTAGGGATCAGGAGAAACTGGAACACTGAACTCTGAGGTGAAGTGCTTCCTGCAACAGGTTGGTCTGAAATTCCCAGTGCTCCTTTGTCTGCCGGCAGAGCGATGCCGGCCGGGGAGGGAACAAGGAGCTCAAGTGCTCCTGGGATTTTTTTTGGATAGCCTGTCATCCCTGAGAAAGGAACAGTTGTGTGGGGGTGGGGAGTGTCGTATTCAAAAGTGGGTGAAATGGAAACGAGCCAAAATTCTGCAAATTTATAAGGAGCAGCAAACAGAGATTTCTTTGAGGAAAGGTCGGAGCGTTTGTTGTGAGCACAGCCCTGGTAGGAGTGTGCGAGGAAATGGAAACTGTGCTCCACTCTGCAGGGCTTTTTTCATCCTTTAGCCAGGCAAAGATACACAAAGCTGCTTATTTTGGGAGGTGGTGGAATGTTTCTGTAATAATTTCAGCAAATTTTGGTTCACATAGAGCATCTGTAAGAGCAGCACACCCCCAGCTTCATGGAGTGTGTTCTTTGTGGGGAGAAAAATTGATTTCCCTCGAATTTAATGGCTTTAAGCTGACAAGGGCAGGGTTAGGTGGGACATTGTGAAAAAAATTCTTTCCTGTGAGGGGGGTGAGATTCTGGCACAGGTTGTCCAGAGAAGCTGTGGCTGCCCTGGGGTCCCTGGAGGTGTCCAAGGCCAGGTTGGACATTGGGGCTTGGAGCAACCTGGGCTGCTAGAAAGTGTCCCTGGCCATGGCAAGGGGTGGAATGGAATGAGCTTTAATGTCCCTTCCAACCTAAAGCATTCCAGGATTCTATAAATTTGGAAGTGGTTTCACCTACAGGGAATCTATGCTGAGTTTAGTTTTCCTCCCTGTTCAGTGCCCCACATCTGCCAGATCCTAATGCCTGGCTTATGGATGAACATCCCAAGGATACCTGTCCTGGCTGTGGATCCTGTGGAAGCCACGCTGGGCAGAGCTGAGGAGCACACGGGGCTCAGCCAGGAAAAGATGATTAGAGAAGGAGCTGAGATGGTTCTGAGGAGGGAAGGGCTGAGCTGAATGCAGGAATATCCCCGCGGGGTCCTCTCAGCACACCTGGGAGCTGCTGGGTTGCTAACAGCTCCGATTAGGACTTCATTTTGGGCTGACAATCCTTTCCCCTTGTTGACACGGAGCGTGTAGAAGCATGTAGTGTTTGAAACACAATATGCAAAGCACAGCGTTAGTAACCGACTCCAGAACATTCCTGCGCCGCAGCGAGGCTGCCCACAGCCTGCGGATTTCATCAGCTCCTCTGAGCTGGCACGGGGAGGACGTGGAAGCGCTGAGCTGGAGTCACAGGAGAGCACGAGCTGTTTCCTTGAGCCATTCCCACAGTGCCCGCTGGAGCCCGTGGGCGTTTGCTCTTTCCAAAGGGAGGGAGATCCCAACCTTGTGCCTCTTCAAGCGGCGTCGTGTCTCCGGAGCCAGGACGGAACATTCCCGTGCCGGTGTTGGCGGGGCTGGGCTGCGCTTCCCGGAGCAGGGCGAGGGTTTGGCCACGTGAAGCGGCCACGGGGAGCAGGGAGGTGTCGGTGGTGAGCGCTTGGCTGGTTGCCCCATGGGCAAGCAGAAACCCGAGTTATCTCCAGCAGATAAGCACCGGGCAGGAAAACACGGCAGCCTGGTTTGTCTGTAAACAAGTTCTTTCGCAAAAATGTCTGCCTGGGATGACTGGCAGGGAAAGTGAGGAGCCAGGAGCGTGCCAACGTTTGGCTGGGGAACAGGGAGCGTCCGGCTGGGCATGGGAAAGAGACGCTGCAACAAATGGCTCTGCCACTTTAAGCTGAGTTAAAACCCACACTGAGATCCACAGCGCTGCTGGGCCCGAGCGCAGCCGCTCGCTACAAATATATGAAGAAAAAGCCACCAAAATAGAAAATGTCATCATCGCTCACGGGGCGGCGAGAGCCGAGCGCAGCGAGCGGTGGCAGAGTGGGACAGGAAGTCTCCTCCCCCTCCCCGGGTAGTGCTGATCAAAAGGATGTAAAGCTTGTTTACAACATGTATGCAAAATCTAGTTGGGAAGAAGTCTGAGGGCTTTGCAGGCTGGGGTGCACTAGGAATGAGTGATGTCGTGTTAATGTAGGTTAAGCCTGCAGAGCTTGTGACCCAAAGTCAGAAAATTGTGGAGTATCCTGAGCTGGAAGGGACCCACAGGGATCCAGCTCCTGGCCCTGCACAGACAGCCCAACAATCCCAGCCTGTGCCTGAGAAGCATTGTCCAAACTCTCCTGGAGCTCTGGCAGCTTTGGGGCTGTGCCCATTCCCTGGGGAGCCTGGGCAGTGCCCCACCACCCTCTGGGGGAAGAACCTTTCCCTGGTATCCAGCCTAAACCTCCCTGCCACAGCTCCAGCTGTTCCCTTGGGTCCTGTCACTGTTCAGCAGAGCAGAGATCAGTGCCTGTCAAGTCATGGTCACGTTGTGCAAAGCAGGAAGAGGTGCCTGTCTCTGTGGGTTGCATCCAGTGGGCTGCTTGGAATGCCCACTGGAAGCATCCTGCACCTCTGCTAATGAATGCTGGCTGTCAGGAAATCTTAACAGTGCTCCATGTGAATGTCAGGACCCAGTGAGGCTGCCATTGGTGGGGTCGTTTCCTTGGGATGAGTGTTTTGTGTTGCACTGATGCCCGAAGGTAGGAAAGAGCATTTGGCATTGGAAGGATGAAGGTTTTTAGCTGTTTCAGAGTCTGGAGTGAAATGGCAAAGGTGTATCCAGGCTGATGATGGATCAGGGATAGACTCTCATTTTTGTGTGCATGGAACCAGGTGAGCTCTGCACTCTGAAGTGGCTCTGTGCAGCTTCAGCCTCACTCACCTCTCTGCAGAGGCATTTCCTTACCTCATTGGGAGTCTTAAAGCTTAATCCATTGTTTGCAAAGCTCCTTAAGATCCTTGTTTGGGAGTGCTGGAATCGGGAGGATTAAAACCAATTTATTTTTGTGTATCTTGTATAATGTGCATCTCAAAGACTTTCCAAGGAAGGAGGAGTTGTGAGCTGGATGGAGATGGCAGGTCCAAAAGGTAAACACGAGGGAGGAAGTGGCAGGGAGGAACAAAGGGGGAAAAAGCCAAAAGCTGGTTCTCTGTGGTGGAGACTTGACTGTAAGGATGGTGAGTTTCTAGCCCTGGAGGAAAGGGCTGGATGTAGTAGAGCTGTCTCCCTCTTAATGCCACTTAAAGACCCATCTGGTCTGTGCTGCTGCCTCAGGAAGGGCAGTGGCAGCTTTTCCCTTGCTGAGTCTGTGCCCTTTGATTGGGAAGCAGGAATCTCTCCTGTCCTCACCCAGTCCCTTTTGTCAGCTCTAAACACCAAATAAGCTTGTAAGGATTAATGCCAGTGATCTGGACAAGGGGGATTTTTAAAAACAGGTCTAGGATGGTCAGCACTGCTGCTGTTCACCAGGGCAGCTGCCACAGCCTCTCTCCATCTCCAGAGCCTCAAGTGCAACGTGTGACAAGCCAGGGAAGAAATGACCCAGTGCTTTGGACACAGGTGGTGCCTTGGTTCCTGTGGGGAAGCAGAAACTGGTGAAATTCCTTCCCCAGGTGCAGGCCAGAGCATTCTGTGTAGGTGTGTTGCCATCATGTGACCCTTTGCATGTTACACACGGTGTTTTCCCATGTGAACTTGTTTGGTGTCACAGGACAGGAGTTGTAGCCGAATGTAGGACGGGTCTCCATTGGGATTTCTGATTTGGGAGCTCACCAAGAGACGTCCTAAATCCTTGTGAGGTTACAAACATCAAGGCAGTGGTTTCCAAATGGTGCCAGAGCACACTTGAGACCCTCAGGATTCTGTTGTTGAAGCCCTATAATCCTACAGGACAGGAGAGCTTGGCAGGAGCAGCCATCAGCTGGTTCTGGTGGTACCAGCAGTGTGTGGGGGAGGCTCTCATGGGGCTGGAGGTGCCCAAGCCAGTGCTGTGTGTTGGCAGGCAGGTGTAGGTGTGGTGCAGGAAAATTCCAGAGGTGTGGGTGTGCTGGAGCAAGGGAGGACGAGCTGCCAGTGCCAAGGGCTGGGAACAGGCAGTGCCAGATCCCACTGGGAACAGCACTTGGTGGCATTGGGACACGACAGAAGGGATGCTCTGGGTCCTGGGACGCTGCTGGTGTTATGTCTTGGCACCATTAGGATGGGTTTATCCTAAACCCAGCAATATTTGTTGTTCCCAGTCCCCTGGGATCAGAGCAGTCCGAGTTACAGATTCTGTGGGGAGTGGGTGGGTCGGGCTCCCCGCGTGGCTTTGCGCTGCACAGCTAATGGGATTAAAGGAGTATTCACTGGGAGAAGAAAAGAAGAGGCTGGGGGCTTCAGTGGGGCTCAGAAACCTTGTTTCATGTGTTGGGAGTGGGAAACACAGGCTATTGAGCTTAGCAAGGAGAAAGTTGGAAGCATCTGGTAGGTTGGAAGCCCTGCCCTGCTGACTGCCAGGGCAGCTCTGGGTAGGTGTTTGTCTCCAAAATATCTGCTGCCCTCAGGTTTGGGCTGACCTCAGCTGATACCCACCCTGCTCCCCTTGTTCTGGGAGGGTTACAAATAGAGACATCTCTCCCTGTTGGAAGTGCCAGCTAAAGAAATTAAAATCAAAAATAAAGTACCAGATTTCCTTAGGAGGGTTGCTAGTGGGAGAAGAGCTCACGTTGTGGCTGTAGCAGCCCTTGCATCTGTAAATATGTGATGAGGCTCTCCTTTAGTTATCTCTTGGTTTGAAAATACCTGCTGTGGTTGGTCTGAATCTGTAGAAAAGCAAGAATTTACTTGGGGAAGTTCTGTCATCTGTTTGCTGAGATCCTGCAGCAAGTCCTGGCTTTGAAAAAGTTCAATAATTTGAACTATTCTCCTATTTTTGTTGCTCCTCACCTCTCTCCCTTATATCTGTGACTCTCTTGCCTCATCCACTGTTTCCTCCTTAAATTCCAGTTGCTTCACACTCCAGCTCACCTGTTCCTGTGCAGCTGGGCTTAGTACCTGCAGCTCCAGGTGCCTTTGTTTTACCCCCCACGATCCAGCACTCCATGATCCAGCATTTGGTGCTGCCTTCCCTGCTTCCTGTCTCAGCTCAAAGTTACTTAATGGGAAGTGCTGTTTGAGCTCTAGAACTAACATTTCCCTCCAAATACATTTTTCCTTTTGTTCTGCTTGATCTCGTGACTATCAAGTAGTTTAAATAAAGCTCTTTTTTGTCTCCTTCACCCTCAGAGAAAGATGGGAGCTCTGAACAGGCACCAACATTTTCTCTTGCACAGCAGAGAAATAATCCCAAACGATTGAATTTTCCCTCCCTGGTGACCTTGTGCATCCCCCATCCCCAGACCATTGCACTGTGATAAAGCAAATGGAATATTGTGCATTTCAGGAGAATTTTTGAAATCCTCAGGGTTAATCCACAGCATGTGAAGAGCCTCAGAGCAGTTTTACGAAGCTCCACTGCTGACACCGGAGCCAGCAGCAGATATTTCAGGTTTTGCTGCTGTCAGGTGTAAGCTCAGCAGGTGCAGATGGGCTGGGACTGCTGTAGGGAGGGATTGGGGATGTATTAGAGAGGGAATCAAGGCCTGTGTGCTGTTCACAAGGGCTCTGCCTGCTGTGGGGTCGGGGTGGGACATGGCTGCACTCGCTGGCTGAGCTGGGAAGGAGCAGGCAGGTGCTGTGTTCAGGGAAGGGGAACTGCAGGTACAGGTTGCATCAGAAATCTGCTACTGAATCTTGTGAATGAGCAATAGGCAGTTATTCCCAGTCTCTGAGCCCCTTCCTCTGCTGGGATCTATGGGTTTGTGCCCCTCTGTTTCACTGCTCTTCTCTGAAAGTGTCCAAGGCCAGGTTGGAATGGGTTTGGAGCAATCTGCTCCAGTGGAAGGTGTCCCTGCCTGTGGGGTGGAACTGGATGAGCTTTAAGGTCTCTCCAACACAAATCTTTCTGAGAGTCTGTATTTCAGCCCCCCTGTGCTCCAAACCAACAGGCTGGAGATATCCTTCCCTGCAGTATCCCACCACGCTTTTGTTGTCCTCTCCTTGACTTCATTATGTCTTGATCTCTGTAACCTGTTTAACATGTGTAAATACTGAAATGAGATTATCTTTAAAGAGCCCTTTATTAAAAATGTACTGACCGTCCTAATCAGGAGAAATGTGCCTGTAGCTGCTTTTCTCTTTGCTGCATTTCCACAAGTAGCGAGGGCAGGATGGTGAATCATCTCACAGGGGTGACAGCTTGGGCTGCAAGCTGGGCAGGTTTTCTTCACACACCGAGCTGACGTGATGCTCCCAGTGTGGCACGACCTGCACGGGAAGGTGGGCTTGCTCCCATGGGAGGGTCCCAGGGACACATGCTCTGGCTGGGTTTGCAATTCAATCATCTCCCAGCCTCACTGATCTCTCAGTGTCGTGAGTGTGGTGCTGGTGCCTGCTCGGCTGACATCACCAGAGTTTTTGGGTGTATGGCAGCAGTGCCAAGGGATCTGTGCCCAGCTGGTCTCTGGTAGATCAGGAGGGCCCAGTGAATATCCTCATCCCTTCCCCTCCCACACCAGCCCCATGTCTGAGCAGATGGAGCTGACAAGGGACCTGCACCTCAGTGTTGTGTTGCTGCATCCAACCTCCCTGCCCAGGGCTTCACCCCACAGCCCCTCTCTGGGGAAGGGGTTTAGAGCAGAGGAATGTGGGGTACAGCCACTGTGGGGAGCTGGCAGGACACAGCCTTCCCTGGGCACGGGGGATGTACCCAAAAACGGCTTTGGGCCTTGCATGGGCATTTTGGGCCCTGCTGTGAAAATGAAACATGAGGGGCTCAGATGAAGCTGCCTCTCAGTGTGTGATTTAATGAGCTGCAGTCATGGGAATTGGGTGTTTGCTGTGTAGAGCAGGGCCAGGAGGGCAGGGGGTCCCTGGAGGGGCAGCCAAGGCCCCAGGGCCACCTGAAGAGCAGCCAAGGGTGCTGTGCCAGGGGTGCTGCCTGTCCCTGTCACTGAGCAGTGGTGTCAGTCTTGCCCTGGGCAGCAGAGCCCTTTCCTGAGGCCTTGCAGGCAGCTGCCTCTGCCTGGGATCCTGGCTTTCCCTCAGGGATTGCTGGAAAGTCCCCACATCCATGTGCTGTTTATCACAGGGTGAGCAGGGTGGTCTCACTGCTTTTCCATCGGTGTTTATTGCTGGAGCTGAGGAGCCTTTTCCGTACGGTTCTGGTGGAGCCTTGAGCGCGTGAGGATGATCAGAGAAGGGGTTTTTTTTCCCCTTGTAAAATATATTCCAGCTCCAGTTTCTAATGTGGCGAGAGGGGGAGCGAGAGAAGGGAACAACAGCATTAGCGGATGTAGAAGTAGCTGGAATGAGAAGCTTTTGTGCCATTAATAACAGTCCTGGCAGGCAGCCAAGGCTGGGAGTGTGGGATTAGCCTGAACAATCAAGACTGCAGGATCAAAACAAGGAGGCAGGAACAGCGAGGTCACACTGCTGCCATCTGCGCTGCCGCAGTGGTGGGAGGGAGCGGAAGAGGGGGGGATGCTCTGGAGGAGCGCTGCCATAGCGCAGGCAATGGGGGGCCACCGCCCCCAGAGCGGCCCCCAGCTCCTGCCGGGGGCTCCGGCCCGGGGGCTTCACCTCCCGCCCCTCCACAGGCGCTTCCCGAGCCCTGCAGGGGAAGGCGGCTGCAGCGGGGCCGCCTTAAGGAAATGGCTTCTGAAAAACCGGCAGCGGCTCGCTGGGGCTCGGCCGAGCTTCTCCGAAGGGTTTGGGATGGGGGGCTCGCCCCAGCCCGTTTGTGGCTCCATCTGGTGAGCCGGGGGTGGGCAGAGGTCAGCGGCCGGATCGGGCCGCAGCTTTGTGTGGGTGAAGCAGCCGTGTCCCTGCCCCGGCCTTTCCGGGGGCTCCACGTGTGGCTTTGCATCCCCCTTCCCAAGGAGCCGCTGGAGATTGCGGCTGAAAGGAGATTTTGGAAGCAGATGGAGGCAAATCTTGTTCTGCTTCGCTCTGGCCTCCATCAGCCTTTTGCTGAAAAACCTTCCAGGAGTATCAGAGGCAAAAGGATTCGCGTCAGTTGTGCCGCTTCTCCTCTCTTTCTCTGTGACCCAGTAAATCTCGCAGTCCTGTGAATGTAAATACAAAAGCTGAAGCGCGAGAGAAGCAAAGCAGTGTCCCACAAACAGCCTCCCAGCTCTTGCTAAAAATATCTCGGTGCGGTGCAGTAACTCCCAGGCATTCTTTTGTCTGACTGCTTTTGAATTCCCTAATTGAAGTTGGTTGGAGGGCAGTGCACCAGCTTCCTGAATAGCTCAGATGTTGATTGTGAGTTAAAAAACAAGAGCAAAATTGTTTTTCCTTTGTGCCGCCGCGCTTTTATTTACCTTCCCCCCCGTCCCCTCCCTCATTTTTAATCTCTGTTTTTTGGTGGTTTTTTTTAACTTGCAATTTTATTTTGTGAGACAGCCACATTAAATCCGGCTGTGGGGAAGGGGCTGGGAGGCAGCGAGCAGGAAAGGCACAGTTTTGGGTACGTGATGCCACGTGCGCCTCGGAGCTGGGGCTCCGTAGGAAACGTCCGGGCTGGCGCAGAGATGCCCTGCAAATGGAGCTTAACGTAGTAGGAAGTGTTAATAATATTCCTAATTGCCTACTAATAACTAAATCTGTGGAATTTGGCAGCAAGTGGGATATAGTTTTCTCCTGCAATCTGTCTGTTCCCTCCAGAAAGAGTAGAGTTGCTTCCCTGACACACAGCAGCGAATCTTGAATTTGCTGGAGGTGCTGAGGGAGCTTTCCAGGTTCCACGTGGCCTCAAACCCATCAGTGGAGCTTTCAAGGGTGCTTCCCTGGGTGAAAACTGCCATGTTTTGGTCCAGCACTTCAGATTTAACAGAGGAAGGATAAAACCAGGCTGTTTGCCTCCTTTCTGCCTTTTAAAGGGTGGTTTTTCATTTGGACCTGGAACCTGAGAAGTCCAGGTCATCTCAAAAGGCTGCTGGAAGCACACCCGGTGTGTACAGTTGTCTCTCCTGGCTATCCAGGGATAGTTCCTGGGCTCCCATGGGGACAGGGAGGAAAAGTTTGTGACCAGTAATTTGTGATAAGTCATGGCCAGTCTGAGAATCTCCCCAGAATATTGGCATGAATGAAATAAATTGGAATATTTGGTATATATTGGGTAAAAGGGATAAACCACGAATGCTCTGACCTCTGGCAATCTCAGACACAGACATTGCCTTTACCTTAATAAATTAAAGGTTTGAAATTACGATGATTTGGAGAGAAGCTGAATCAGATGCTGCTTCAGGAGCCAGAATTTACTCAGGCTCTCCGTGGTGGGAGACATTTCGTAGCTGCTCAGCAGCAGCAGAAAAACAAGCACAAATTTTTCTGTCTTCAGGGATAACTGCAGTGAGGCCTGTGGGGGAGGGCTGTGCCAGGACTGGAATACCTCCCTGGAAAATCTCCCCATCCCCTGCACAGCACCAGGCCCCAAAACTCCCCCAGCACATGGGGACAGGGCTGGCCTGGGGGGCCCGAGGGGGAGCCAGGCTGCTCCGGTGCTTTCCTTGGAAATGGAGCATCTTCCCAAGCTGCCATACACACTAAACCAAGATGCCACACAGAGTGAGTGGGCAGCCTTTGAGCCTGGTGTGCTGCTCCTGCCCTGCTGTACAGGAGGATGAGGCTGGGAAAAAGCAGAGTCCTGTCTGTGCTCGCCCCGCTTTTGGCACAGTGATGGGAGCCAGGTGCCAGATTTCACCCCCTTTCCTTGCTGCTCTTCTTGCAGGCAAATGGACTCTGCAGCAGAGAAATGCCCTTATGGATGCCCCATCCCTGGCTGTGTCCCAGCCCAGGCTGGACAGGGCTTGGAGCAGCCTGGTCTAGTGGAAGGTGTCCCTGCCCATGGCAGTGAGTGGAACAAGATGACCTTTAAGGTCCTTTCCAACCCCGACCATCCTGGGATTCTTGATTGTCCAAAACCTCCCTTCCTGTTGGTGCCTGCTACTTGTGGGAAGTCTGGGCATGGCTTGGTGGTGTGGGGCTGGATCTGAGCTGTGGGGCTGGAGCAGGATCACAGCACCATGGCTGTGTCCCCTCTGCTCAGCTCCCAGGTTAACGTTTAACCTGTCTGGGTTTCAGTCCCCGGGGTTGTTTGGTGTTTCAGGGCACTTTGTGTGGCTCTAAGCAGCCCCTTGGAGAGGCTGGGCTTATCAGCTGCACAGGAATGTGAGGAATTCATGGGGAGGAAGATGAGTTTTCCCGTTCCCAGTGGAGGGAAACCAAGCTTGGGCAGGTGACACGGTGATGTTTTATACACACGGCAGCTCCCAGCTTTGGGAGCCTCTGTTCACTTTGCACCTGGCCAAAACATTCTGCTCTGACTGTGAACTTTAGAGGGGAGAGAGCTCCAGTGGAAAAGTTGACGCAGCTTTATCTGTGGTGCAGCCTCTTCGATAGAGGAATCCGAGCCCTGGCTTATGTCAGGCTGGAAGCTCTCCCCTTCCCTTCCAGCAAACTGCATTCCGTTGCCTTGGAGCCGCTCCTTCATCGGGGGCACATCCTTCAAGGAGTGTGGTCAAGAATACGGGCCTGGGTTCATTTTAAATACATCTTGAATTCCCCCATGCCTCTCTTTGTTAGCCCAATGTCTTGTGAATGGTCCTCCTTGGAGTGCCACAGCATTCCCAGCATCCCTCCTCCAGAAACTTCAGCCCTTGCCTTCAGCGTGCAGTTATTCTTGCAGGAGTCATTCAGGTCATCCGTTCTCCTCGTGCAGTAAGTGACGCTTCTACCCATGACTGATGCTGAACATAGTCCGGGGTCACCTTACCCAGCGTTCGGTGCCCGAGGCTGCTGTTGCAGTGCGCGTGAAAAGGCTCCCAAACTTCCTGCCAGCGGTTTGTTAGGGGGGAAAAAACCCTGGAACTCGATTTGCCAGCAGTCCCAGACCCCCTCTTAGGCACGGTGGGGTTCTCCTGGCTCAGCCTGGCGAGAAGAGAACCACTGCTCCCCTCTCACCATAACCCCCATAACTGACCCGAAACAGCGGCTCCGGGGTCAGGCTGACATCTGGCACCGGGGCCAGCAGGGGAGGGAGGGGGAATGCTGGCTGCAAGGGAAGGAGCTGGAGGAGGAGGAGGGGAAGGACAGAGCTGGGAGCTCCTGAAGCTCCAGGGTGAGACATTAAGCAGGAGAAGGGGCAGGATCTAATGCTCAGTGATTTTTGCGAACGGCCGAGGACTGGCTCGGGGCTAAGGGCAGCTTGTTTGCAGCGAGCCACTGCAGATAACAACAACAACAACAACAACAACAACAACGGGGGCAGTTAATTGCCATCTCTCCATCACGCCTCGGTCTGTGTTTGTCTCGGGGCAGGATGCGTTTGCAGATGGATTTTGGAAGTAGCCGGGAATCAGATGTGTTTTGTTCTTTCGTTTTGCTCACTGTCGGTGCTCGGTGATGCAGAGCTGCCTCTGCCTTCAAAGGCCATGGTTAATGTTACAATTTCCTTCCTGCTATGAGCTGCTGTTTTCTCTGCTCACACCTTTCTGAAAGCCTTTCAGGCTGCAGTATTCCCTACTTGGTTTTGTATTACAGGAGTCTTTTTTCTGGAAGAGTTGAGAAAAATATTTCCCTTTTTGCTTTATGTACATAAAGAAATAATATTCTGCTCACCTGCTAAAACCAGCCCAAGGTTTCAAGAGGCCAAGCCTGCTGTGGTGTGTTCTAGTGAGGTGAAACATTCCCCCTAAGTGGAGAAGCTGTTGCTGCTGAATCAGAGCCTTAGGGTTGATGGTTAATAGTGTGTTGTCCTGGTCAAAATCCTCTCCCCTGGCTCTTGGGGGTGAGGATTCTCCCGCTCCCACTTTTCATCCATTTCTTCATGGAAAGGGTTATCAGGCATTGGAAGGGGCTGCCCAGGGAGGTGGTGCAGCCCCCATCCCTGGAGGTGTTCAAGGACTGACCTGAACGTGGCACTCAGTGCTCTGAGCTGGGTGACAGGACGGGGATTAGTCACAGGTAACACTCAATCTTGGAGATCTTTTCTTTTCCATCCTAAATGATCCTGGGATTTTGGAGTTGCCTGAAAAGCCCTCATCCTGTTGCACGCTCTCTGTAGGCAAACAGGGCTCTTGTACCTCTGACAGCTGCCACTTTAATGCTCTGGAGTTGCATTTCCTTGCAGGAGGCTCAACCTCACAAGGCAGCTTAGGACAGAAAATCCAAGTTCCATTAAAAACCATTGGAAATGAGTTCCCAGGTTGTTCTAAGGTAAATCAATAATGCCTGTAATCTCCCTGGCTGGACTGAGTGACCGAGCCAACAGTTCATTTAACCACATTTTATTTTTTTAAAGCACTTTCAAAATCATTCCTGTTGAGTCTGATTTCTCACTCTGAATTGCTGTTATGAAATTCTCAGGCAGTGTTTGGTTCTGAGTGCTGCCAAAACTTTGGTAATTCCCTCAGCCCCGTGCCTGGGAACTGGAGTCACTGCAGGGCTGAGCCTGCACTGGCTCCGAGGGAGCCACAAAATCCCTGCAAGTTTGGGAGTGGTGCTGGTCTGGAGAAAGATATCTCCTCCTTAGTGTTGCACTAATGGGTCTTGCTGATTTTTAATTTATTTCTAATCAGCTTTAATAAGGGATTTGTCCTTTCTGAGTGCAAATACTCCAAACTTGTAAAGCTTCAAAGCTAAATGTGAGAAAGAGTTACAAATGGTGCTCTTTTGGTACAGATTTGAGTCTATTCAATGAATTTTTGTAGCACTTTGTGTCATGATAGTCATCTTTCTGATTCTCTAGTAGGAGGCTTGCAACCAAGTTTTTCATCTGATGGAAACTCAGCCTTACTTAACAGCATTTGAACTGCCACGTACTGAAATAATGTCTTGAATGGGGTAAGACTTGGCTTGATATAGGTCTGTGGTCTTGGAAAACCTGTAATTCCTCCCCCCATCACAGTTATTACTATCAGATTTTTCTCTTTAGCTGTGACACAGAGAAGACTGAGTTGCTGGAACATGATCTATTTTGATTACTAAAAATCTTAGCGCTGCTAATTTAGTCAGTTGGTACGTTACGAACGTAGAGTCTGTGTGTTCAAACTGTTCTTGTGGGGGGTTTTTTGGTGTTTTTTTTTGTTGTTTTTTTTTTTTTTTTAAACTTAATAAGTTCTCCAGATAGTTGCCATGGAAATAATCCTGGATTCAGGGAGGATGTGAAGGCCCCGAAGATGCGGCGTGGTGGCAGCCGCGTGTGGTCTGCACGTTCCGGGCTTGGCTCAATGACACAACCCAGTGTTGTGACTGGCTCTGGGATGGGAACCAGCTTTGTTCCTCCCATGGCTGTCCCAGTTCCCCCTTTTGGTGTTTTGGGCAGAATCTTCCTGATTTTCATAGCACAGAAAAGCTGAAGAAAAGGCTCGCTGCTGGTTTTCAAGGCTGATTGTTTTTCTGTCTTGTTTATGCCTGAATCACACTAATGTGAAAACATTTGGCTGTTGCTTGTGCCTCACCTGGGCCTCTCTGGCTGCTGGGGGTCTGTGCAAATTTGGGGAGATTGCCCTTGCTCCACTCCTGGAGCACGGGAAGCTGTGCTGGATGGGGCCTCAGCAGGAGCCTCCTCTGGGCCCCTGTTTGTGCCACAGAAGAACCAAGCTGCTTCCTCTAGGCCTGAGTTTTCGTTTTCCACAACTTCCTTGTTGTGCAGATGTGTTTTTGGTGAAATCTATGTGTGTGGTTTCCAGGCACTGTCATCAGAGTGTGATTTGTGTGGCTTAAACCCAACCTGGGCATTTCTGGCTTGCAGTAAGGCAGCCAGTCCTATTTGCAGGAAAATTCAGATTATTTTCCTGGCTTCACAAGACTTGAGAAAATGCCTTATTATTTAAGCTAGAATTGACTTTAATTTATGGCATGGGACAGAAATACGAGCTATGTGGATCCTGCTGATCTGTGGGACAGGACCAAGCACAGGAGCTGCCAAAGTAGCAACTCATGTTCTTGTACCAGATTTCTGTTGGAGTGATATCCAGGAGAAACATCTCCTGCACTGATGGACACCCTGAGTCACAGAATCCCAGACTGGTTTGGGTTGGAAGAGACCTTAAAGCTCATCTGTTCCAACCCCTGCCATGGGCAGTGACACCTTCCCGTTATCCCAGGGTGCTCCAGACCCTGTCCAACCTGGCTTAAGCAGCTACAGTTGAAATTTAATTGCTTTGATGTTGATACCAGGCCAAATGAGGGATAAATTTCCAGAGTCTAAAGAGTTGTTGTGGTAGGTTTAATTTTGGGCAAACAGTGGAGGAGGTGTGTTGTTGAGTTGTGGGGAAAAAGCCTTGGAGGGCCGTTTTCCTGCATGGTGGCCCAGTACAATGGGACACTGCCCCTTCCTCAGTGATGAAATACAGGTGGATCACAGAATGGTTTGGGTTGAAAGGGACCTTAAAGCTCACCTCATTCCAGACCTTGTCTGTGCACTTTTAATTGTAGCTGTAACAACAACATATGAGAGTCTTACCCTTTTCAGCATACATTTTTTTCCTGGGGAGCTGAAGTGCCCTTTCTCCTCCTCCTCCCCCTCTGATTTGCATCTGTTATTGAGTAGCTCTTGCTGGAATGTGTAGGAAGCCATGCAGTGCAACCTGCCCTTCGTGTGGCACAGAAATGGAGATGGAGATCCCACGGCTCCACCGCCGTCCCACCTCTCACCCCCAAACACGCCTGCCCTGGATCACTCCGTATCTCAGTCCAGTGACCGGGAGAATCTCAAAGGCAGGTTTAAAACAGCCAAGTCAGCACCTTAACAAAGATGACTGAGGCCCCACCAGCTCGCTGTAGACCCCACCTCCCCGTTCCTATTCCTATTCCAGGCAGCAGCTCTGCATCCTTTTACGCTGCGCTGGGTGTATTAAATTAGGGAGCGGAGTGACAGCTGGGCAGGAGCTGGGAACAATGCAGATAAAGTTGGCTTTCAGTGCTGTGACCCTCTCCAGGCTGCACGCCAGGAGACTATAAATAATTGATAGGAGCAGCCACCCTGGCCAGCACGCTAATGTACCGCGCGGCTCCGGCGGTGAGCGGAACTGCGCTCCCCATTACATCACCCGGGCTCTCCGACCGGCAATGTCATTTCTCTGCTTTTAAATAATAAATTGCACTGGGAGTTGAAACACTCCTTCACCCCATTCAAGCCTACCAGGGTGTGCAACTACACAAATGAATTTTACAGATGGTAAAATAAATTTTGTATCAAGCTGAGGAGAGTTCCTCGCGGCAGGAGCTCGGCCCCGAGGATTCGCCCCTGATCGGCGATGGGTTATGGGGTTCAAAGGCAGCTCTTGGTGGTGTTGTATCTGGCTTGTTATCTGGAATGACTTTGAAGCTTGGCTTAGGGTTACTGGCCTAAGTTCATGGGTAGTTTCGGGGGTAAAGTTCTCCGGTGTTGCAAGTCAGAAAATCCCCCTTGGCCATGTCCGGGAGCGAAGGCGTGCGAGCGGCGCGCGCCGGCTCGGCTTCCGCTTCCAACGGCTGGAGCTTCCCAGCAGTGAAAACAGCCTGATGTAACACAACCCCTGAGATCTTTCCCTTGAGTCTGTCTGTAACCTCCTGCTTACCCACAGATATGTGGAGAAAAGCTAAAATATGCTTTGGCTAATCATAGAATCAAAGGAATGGTTTGGGTTGGAAGGGACCTTAAAGCTCATCCAGTCGCACCCCCTGCCAAGGGCAGGGACATCTGCCACCAGACCAGGCTGCTCCAAGCCCTGTCTAACCTGGTCTTTCCAGACTCTGGGAACTCAAGACTCTCACCACAGAGGAACACTGTTTTGGTGGACCTTTGCAGCTTAAGCTCTTTTTTGTGGAGCTCCAAGGATTTCAAAAATATAATTAAGAGATAAACCCTATGAGTACTAGACTAGAATCCACAAGCAGTAGGAATTGGGCAGGTTGTGGTGCCCTGTTCCTGATAAATTAGTGGAGAATAAATAGAGAATCAAACCAGAGAGGAGTCAGCTGTTAGTATGGAGAAAATTAGTGAAATTCTGGGAAAACTGAGAGCAAGGACCTGCAGTGCATGACCAGAGCAGCAGGACACAAAGGTGAAAGATGCTTTGCTCAGCACAGTGACGTCGAGTTGCAGACTCTGTTAGGTTGGGAAAGACCTTTAGATCATTGAGAGCACCTATTCCCCCAGCACTGCTAAGGCCACCACTAACCCTAAAGTGCCACATCCATGCAGCTCTGAAGTCCCTCCAGGGATGGTGACTCCACCGCTGCCCTGGAAAGATATTTGGGATTTCCAGGAATTACCTGTCTTGTCAGTGCATCTTGCAAGTCTCAGAATCTGTGCAGGGTGACTGAATAGGGTGTTTCTCACCTTCCAGAGAAAGGGACTTAGGGAATGATGATTTCCAAACCAGGAAGTGAGCGATGGCGCAGAGCTGCCTAAGGAAGCATAAGCTGCTTATGGTGGATTAGATGAGTGCCTGCTTAGCTCTGCAATTAGAGAGGGAGATGGTGTGATAAATCATGAGTAACCAGCTTACCTGTCCCGTGATGTTGTTTATCTCCGGGCACATGTGCTCCAGTTTCCATAGGTGGGGAGCATCTGCTTTTAAAGGAGTAGGTCTGGAAAAGAGGATGTGCTTTCCGTACACTTTCCTGCAGTTTCTTTGCTACCCTTGAACATCAGGTTTGCCCTGCAGCAAAGCTCTTTCCAGAGGAGCCCAAATATGTGTCACCAAACTGGGGTCACACTGCAGGGTTGGTTTGTGTTTTCCAAGAGGTCCTGGACTCCTGGTCAGGGTCTATGGCCCATGAGGGTGGTGGCACCAGCTTCTGTGTGCTCTTCTTGAGCCCATCCCTTGTCCTGCTGCTGCCATCCACAAGCTGCCCTGTGGTGGGACCTCACTGGAGGCAGGATGGGCTGTAGGAGGGGAAGGTGTTTTCCAGGAGTGCTGAGCTGCAGCAGCATCTTGGCCTTTCACAGGCTCCTGAGAGGATCCCGTGGTCTTCAGCTGCTGTGGTGGTGCTTGTTCACTCCAGCTGCACAGCCAGAACAGCCTGCACAGCTCTGGGGTGTTGCTGACGTCGGTCTGTAAATACTCTGGACACAGGAAAGCTTTTATTGAGCATAACGTGTGAAATATTGAAGTTGTTCCTTGCTGGTGGTTGAGCTCTGGGTTATCCACCTGCCTGTGCCTCCAGCCAGTCCCTGCCAGCCTCCAGTGGTGGGAGGACACAAATCCCAGCACCAGCAGTGCAGAGCTTGCTTTTTCCCATCCCAGGAGCTCTGTCATGCCCTCTCTGCATCAGCAGCATCTCCTTCATCTCTCCCAGGTGTACAGCTTAGCAAACACGTCCAGAACACTGCAAGATTCTGGCCACTTTGGAGAACTGGGTGATGGGAGGAGTGATTCTTTTCCAGGAACCAGCACAGCCTGTGCACGGTGCTGTAAAGAGTGTGACTGTTGTAATTGGTGCTTTCCCAGGTGATGGTGACAGGTGACAGGTGACTTGTTCTGGCTGTCCCTGGGGAAATGGCGTTCCTCAAAATGAAATACCCATCTGGATTTTGGGGTTTCTGTGAATATTTTACTCTGAAGGCTCAGAGGTGCACAAACTGCGATACAAGCAATGGAGAGGGGCTTCCAAAGTTAGAGAATAGGTGATAAAGATGCCAAAGATTGATCATGGAATCCCAGACTGGTTTGGGTTGGAAGGGACCTTAAAAACTCATCCAGTTCCACCCCCTGCCATGGGCAGGGACACATTCCACTAGCCCAGGTTTCTCCAAGCCTCGTCCAGCCTGGCCTTGGACACTTCCAGGGATCCAGGGACAGCCACAGCTTCTCTGGGCACCCTGTGTCAGGGCCTGCCCACCCTGACAGGGAGGAGTTTCTTCTCAGTGTTCCATCTAACGCTGCCCTCTCATCCCAGGGAGCTGAGGATATGTGTAGGACCATCAGCTGCTTCCCACTCTGGCCTTTCTTGCCAGCCCCATCCCCTTCTTCCCCTGTGCCTGCCAGGAACTCCATCCTTCCCTGCAGCTCACCTTCCTGAGCTTGGGAAAGGGTCTGTGCTATTCTTAGCAGCTCAGCAGAAGATGCAGGCAAGAGCCTTTGATGGAGGGAGCGGGAGTAACCATGGCAGTCTCCCAGAATGGGGAACCGTGGATTACAGACATTAAAAGGCATAAAGCAAATAGCAGGATTATCCTTGGTGGTGGTTTTCTAGTGAGCAGAAGGCACTGCTTGATTTCCATGTTTAGGTGAGGCACTGTAAATTACCTGCAGTTAAAAAATAATGCTAATTAAATTCAGATGCAATAACGATTAACACTGCTGATCTCAATGCACTGGATTTCCTTGCAGCTCTAATTGACAGAGAAAAAGCCCCGACCCTACCTGGGAAAAGGAGGGGGGATTCTTGCTTCTGGCTCTGTGCAGGATCCTCCTCCTGGTGCAGTTGTCAAGTTTGCATTTCCTCTTTCCCTGCCTTATTGTTTTTATTTTTAATGCAAGGCACTTCACAGAATTATAAAATCGTTGAGGTTGCAAAAGACCCCCAGGATCATTGAGTATGACTGATCCCGACCTTGTCACCAGATCAGAGCACTGAGTGTCGTGTCCAGTCATTTCGCCAGGGATGGGGACTCCAATACCTCCCTGCCAATGCCTGACCACCCTTTCCATGACAGAATTCCTCCTGATATCCAACCTGAACCTTCCCTGGCACAGCTTGAGGCCATTTCTCCTGGTCCTGTCCCTGTTTTCTGGGAGCAGAGCCTGACCCCCCAGCTATCCTCCCTTGTCAGGGAGCTGTGGAGAGCCAGGAGGTCCCCCTGGAGCCTCCTTTTCTCCAGGCTGAACCCCCCTGGTTCCTCCAGCCTCTCCTGGTGCTCCAGCCCCTTCCCCAGCTCTATTCCCTTCTCTGGACACGCTCCAGCAGAACCAGAGCAGCTGGATTTGCCAGTGACCAGAGCCAGGATCCAGGAGCTGCCCCGAAGCTCATGTGCAGCCCTGTGTGTGCTGGGTGCTCACACCGAGCCCCAGCACTCCCTGCCCTGAGCAGAAGGCACCGTGGCCTCCTCCTTTCCTCGCTTTTCCAGAGGAGAAAAGGGGAAGGAGCCGGGTGCTTTGGGCCTCTCCCGCAGCGTTCCCGGGCTCCGCTTAGCATGCGAGCGGTGTTCTCCGCACGGCAAATTCCGCTTTCAACTCCAGCGAGTGCTCAGGCTCTGCCTAAATGGGCCTGCTAAAGATATTTTTTGACATTTGAAAATCCTATTAAGGGCCGTTTCTCCGTCTCCCCATCGCTCCCTCCCCGCTGCCAGCTCACCACGGAGGCTCTGCAAAGGTTTCTTTAGGCGGCCGGGTCACGTCCCGCACAACGGGCCTCGGGAATATGGGTCACAACGAGACGAGGGGAACAAAAACCACATTGTCCTCGTGTCTTACGCTGATGCCTGATTGAGGGACTCCCTGAACGGACAGTTTAGGGTCTTAATGAGGTACCAAACATGAGGTAATTCAGAATGTGCCCCTTTCAAGCCGACTGCTCGCCGCACGGCCGGCCAGGAGCGGGTTCCTCGCTCCTGCTTCTGCTCCAGCTCCTCTTTTCCAAGGGCACAGGCCTGGCAGCACGTCCTTGGAGCCGAGTTTGCCATGGTTCCCGTTCCTGCGTGACTCACTGGTGAAGCCCATGAGCACACTGTTGATTTTCTTATTTACAAATAATTCTCTAAGTTGAAGCTGTTACTCATTGACTTTTAAAACGCAGGGCTGGAGGCTGGAGCTGGTCCCTTCAGCCTCACATTGCAGCTTCTTCTCCAGGCTCTGTAAAATTAAATTTAAAGAAGGATTTCTATCAAATCCTCGTTTTCTGGGAAATTCCTGAAACCGAGAGCAGCCTGCAGTGGGACAATCACCAGTTGTGCTGGTAGGTGTGTAATTACCCAGGTTTTGGGGAGCGGGGATGCAAACAAGTTTGCATACATTGAATTACAGGCGGTGTTTTAATAGTATGTTTTTTAGGTCTTGGCTTGGATCCAGAATTTTTTCGTGCTATTATCCTCTATTTACAGCTTTCAGAAATCAGCTGATGTCACTGCACATATGTTTAGAGCCGTTGCTAAGGTGATTAGCTCCAGAATTCAACGCCTACGCAGCGCTGATGAAAGGCTGAGAAACTGCTCGGCAGCGTCTGTTCAGAGCTTTGTCGGCTTCAACTATTAAGAACCATAAAACAATATTACCCAATTTTAGGGTAAATACGTTGGCCTTGACTGATAATCGTGCATCAGGTTCCACAGGAGCAGAGGCTTTATCTGGCACGTTTAACTAAGCCTAGGAACGTTTTTCACTCAAATCACCCAGTTCCTCATTTCATGAACCTGTGCAGGGTTGTGAGTTCAGGGTTTCCTCTGCCAGGCGGTGACAATCCAGGCCCAGGCCAGATGTCCACTATCTGTCCCATGAGCAGGGACACCATCCACTATCCCAGGTCGCTCCAAGCGCTGTCCAGCTGTCACCACCCTCGCAGGGTAGAATTTCTTCCCAATCTCCCATCCATCCCTGCCCTCTGGCAGTGGAAGCCATTCCCTATGTCCTGTCCCTCCAGGCTGTTGTCCAGAGTCCCTCTCCAGCTCTTTTGGAGCCCCTTTAGGCACTGGAAGGGGCTCTGAGGTCTCCCCAGATTCTTCTTTTCTCCAGGCTGGATGCCCTCAGCTCTCTGACCCAGCAGGATCCAATCTCTAGTGGGAGTCTGTCCTCTGGAGTAGAAATTAAAGTCATTTACCTTCCTCTCCCCTTGTAGACAATGATATCAGGTTACCTTTCTCACCAGGACTGGGATCCTCTTACCTGCTCAGCTCCTGCTCCCAGAGCAGAAGGAGAATACCTTTATTCATGGTGGAGAAGCCATGAAATACAATCAAGTTGCCCACAGCCCCCACCAAAAATGGGCTACCAGGCTGCATTTCATGGGTGAAAACTCTATTTTGGTTTAAGTCAGTATGTTAAATGCACATGGAATATCTTCTTTGCAGTTCAAGGCATGTTAATGTCCTTTTTAAAAAAATACCAAAATTTAAAAATCTACCATTTAAACTATGGGAAGATGTAGACAGAGATGTATTTTTGCCCCAGTAATCTAGTGCACAGTATGTATTGTAGATGTTCACAAGCATTTTTTTTTCCCTGGGAGTTTGCTGCTCTCCCACTGATTATTTTTTCCTTTCCTTTTTTAAAGGAATCTGGCTAAGGCTTGACCTAGTTTGGCTGTCATCACACCGTGAACAGTGCAAGCCTTCACCTAACATAGCTCCCTATATTTTTGTTCTGTAGGCTGTGCAAAAATAGCCACGCACAGCCAACAGCTGGGGGGTGAGCAGCAGCACAGGGTTTTTGCAAGGAGCAGGGCTGGGAAGGTGCTTTGGCATCAGGGATCTCTCCAGGAGCAGGCAGACACTGAACCTCATCAGTGGGATGGGAGCCTCTAAGGGGGATTGTAAGAGAGGAGGAGGAGGGAGAGGGGCTTTGGACAAGGCTGAGGGGACAGGACAGGATGAGGAGAGTGCTGGGCTGTCTCCTGCCATCCCCTCCTGGGTTTTTGGGACATTTGACGGCTCCCACAGAGCCTGTCCCATGGGTGGGTGACATGGGGACCTGCATGTGGCGGGGGGGTACAGCCACGTACGCCCTCCTGGAGATTGGAGCTTTCATTCTGAGAATCCAAATATAGCTCCGTGTGATCGAGTGCTCGCAAAGAAATGGAGTAATCCATACTTGGGACAAGTCCAGGGCTTAAAATTCCTGACAGCCTCTTTGCCCGGCTCGGCAGCATGTCCTGCACTGAAGGCGCTCTGAGAGTCAAGGTCTCTGCTGCTGATGGTTTAATTTGGACAATGAGCATCACTTAAAAGTGGCATTTTAACTGCATTCGTTTCACTCTTACTTTCCAAAGAATCCTTGTGATCTATTCAGGCTCCTCCCTTTGGATGCTAATGGACTTCTGCTGGGATTTTGTTGTTCCTGTGAAGCACCAGGGTCTCATGTGCAGGAGGGGCAGGAGAACTGCTCTGCCCTGAGACAATGCCCGCATTCAGGGCCCGACTGCAGGGGAGGGGAGGGGCACTTCTGATGGCAATTAGTGTGCAAAGCCGCTCCTAATCGATGCCTGTGCTGGGTGTCCAAAGGGCTGAGCTGGTCCTTCCGGGCTGCACTTCCCTGCACTAAACTAAACGTGTTCCTCAGGCAGCTTTTAGAAAGCAAGGAAAAAAAAAAATTCCCCGGGTCACATCTCAGCAAGAGCAGAGCGTCTGCAAGAATCGTGGTGGGAGGGAGCGGCCACAGCTGGTTTGCACCGGCCTTTTTGGAAGTAAAACCTGCTATAAATAGTGCTTGGTCCTCACATCCTTCATCTGTGGGATGGAGGGACTGGCTGTAGTGGGACGGCAAAAGGTGCTCCCGTGGGATGAAGGTGTTGGGAGGGTGGTGAGGGGCTGCTACAAATTGTCCAGAGAAACTGTGGCTGCCCCTGGATCCCTGGAAGTGTCCAAGGCTGGATTGGACAGGGCTTGGAGCAATCTGAGATAGTGGAAGGTGGAGTGGAATGGCAGGGCATGGAATGAGATTAATGTCCCTTCAACCCAGAGCATTCCAGCATTCTGTGGTTTAATTTGCTGTCGTACATCCTTAGCAGAGGACCATGTTTTGCTGTAACTCCTGTGCCAAAATTTCCAGTATATCCCAGTATTGTGGGGTGTGCTGTGTGCACAGACTCAGTGTGGCAGGGAAGCACTGCCTGTGCTGCACAGCTCCAGTGTGTCCTGGCACAGTGTGGCACCTGTAACATCCTGCATTTTACAGGAAACCCCTGGATTGGGAGCCACGTGGTTTGTCTATATCCCAGTCTGTCCCCTTCTAAAGGAAACAATCACACTTTGTGTTTCACAAGCTGTTTTTAATCTCCTGGCTCAATCCCAGTCACGAGGCTCTGAGGTGAAAGGGTTTAGAGAGACCAACATGAATTGTGACCATCCCCATCGGCACCGGGGGGGGGGGTGGCTGCCAGGGCTGCAGACCTGGAATAGCCAAACCGTGTGATCCGATGTGCCAGGAGCTGCAGGGGGCTGCTCTGCTGCCTGGGTTGGCTTGGGAATGGTCTGGAATGCAGCAGGTCCCGTGGCAGAACAGCAGGGTCTGGAGAACCTTCTCTGATGGCTCCTGGTGGGACAGTGTCACTGGATGGGGTCTCTTGGCTGGTGGCATTTGAACCAGTCATGGCTGATGTGTGGCCTTAAGGAGTTTGTCACTTGTGCTGTGTTGTGGGAAGGGCTCTTTGACCTCTGACAAGTGATGGATTAGCCTGGAAGTGGGAGCTGGAGTTCCACCACACGGAGCTGCCACTCTTGGGAGCATCAGTGTGGAATCATCACAGAATCATGGGATGGTTTGGGTTGGAAGGACCTTGAAGTCCAGCTTGTTCCAACATCTGCCACAGACAGGAACACCTTCCACTAGCCCAGGTTTCTCCAAGCCTCATCCAACCTGGCCTGGGACATTTCCAGGGATTCAGGGGCAGCCACAGCTTCTCTGGGCACCCTGTGCCAGGGCCTGCCCACCCTCACAGGGAAGAATTTCTTCCTTATATATGATCAGAATTTCTCCTCTTTTAGTTCAGAACCATCACCCTTTGTCCTGCTGCCCCAGGCCCTCCTGGAAGGTTTGTCCCCATGGTTCTGATGGCCCCCTTTAAGTATCAAGAGGCCATTTTAGGATTGACAAAAATGAGCGAATAACACAATTATTTATAGATCTTTGGCAAGTATAATTCCTACACAGGGGCTGCATTCAGGTGTCCTTTAAACCTGAGCCTGCCATGACTGCCTGGGGAGGAACTTGTGCTCAGAGCACATTGGGGATCATTATATGTGGAGTTTTCCTTGGACTTGATGCAGTTGTTCCCTTTTCCATAGAAGGTGGGATTGAATGGGAACAGTGAAGCCTCCATGTGCTGGGGTAGCTGCTGGAGATGTTTCCAGCTCTGGCCTCACTCTGATGGCTCAGCACCCACCCCAGGTGATGGGATGGGATGGGCTGGGTGCCACAGGGTGGGATAGACTTTCCCTGTACGGCACCGAGGCGTTAACATTTTCCCTGGAATTTTAAATAAATCTCTTCATGTGCAGGCTGGGTTGTGACTCACACCCTTGGGCTGATGGCAGCAGCAGCGTGGTGAGCTCGCACTAAAATGAGGACAGAACTCAGCTTCCTAAGGCTGGTCACGTGTTAAAGATGCAAAAGGATGTAAAGATGTAAAAAAAAAAATAAGGATGGGAGAGAAAACCAGCAGGTGGAAGTGTCCTGATCCAGCAATTTCCATCCATCCAGAGTAATGAGGGATTGGAGAGCTGCTTCCAGCTCTGGACCTGCAGTATTCCCTGCTCACACATATGCTTGTGGACAGTATGTTATGGCCCAGCACTAGAAACAGGTGCTTTTTAGCATTAGAAAGGCAGAAAATTGCCCCTCTCGTGGTGTGAAGCTCTTGCCTCTGCTCTCTGAGAAGTGTGGAGTGTGTCTTTAAATGGAAGGGAGTGGAAATGGTGTTGTGGTTGATCTTTGATTCCACATAGACTATGGAAAACTGTACTGCTAATTTAAAAAAAGGAGAAAAACCCATAAAACCAAAAAGCAAGCTGGATTAAACATGTTGGTTAATGCTGTTCCTGTAAAACCATGTGGCTAGGCCCAGTGGAATAGGGATATACAGAACAGTTTTGGAAAATCTACTTGGGGAGGTCTTGAGGAGAGAGGGAAAGAGGAGAAAATACAACATGAATGGATGACTTGACTTCAAATCCCTGCACTTCAACTTAACTCAGGGAAAATACGTTGTGACAGTGTGTGAGTCATACAGAAACTGCTTGGAAATAGAGAGGAATGCAAAAATACCTTTGGATTTGGCCAGTGGAGACCTGTACCTTCACAGACGAGCAGTGAGGGAGGGGAGTGGTGGGAATGGAGCACGAGGATCCCATGGAGGTTGTAGTAAGGTGAGGGTCTTTTGGAGGTCTTTTCCAAACTCAGTGACTCTGGGATTCTTTGTTTATGGAGCATGTATGTTCCATGGGGAGCCACGGCTTGGTTTGTGATCTGTTGGTGGAGTGGGAGGAAAAGGAGGAGGAGGAGGAAAGCTGGGGGAGAAGCCCTTGAAGGTCACCACGCTCTCCAGCCTTGCAGAGCAGCACAAGGAGCCCTTGGCCAGTAGAAGATGAAAGAATTTCTGTGCAGATCTGTTTATACTGATATTCCCAAAAACACGGGGGATAAAAAGCTCCGGGAGCCACTGGGGAGTTTGTTTTAAGTGTTGTGGATTTGCAGCTGGATCTTCCCTGCTGAAAACAAGGCACAGGGAGGGAGGAGGGAGCAGACAGATCCACAGGCTCTGGTGCCTCTCTGGTGCTGGCACAGCGGGTGGAGGAGTCTGGTGAATCAGCACCCCTGGGTCAGGGTGCTCCATGCCCAGGCTGTGCCTGCAGGGAGCTGAGTGCTCCCGTGGGAGCAGGTTTGTACAGGAATCTCATCCAAACCAGGCTCTGACTAAGTCCCATCGCCATGGTGCAATGCCAGGCCGGGTTTAGGATGTGGCTGCACCTTGGAAAAATCCTGGGATCTTGCTGTGAGGTCCCTTTTATAGCAATGCTCACATGACAGGCTGCTTACAGGGAAAACAGAGCTGCTGCTGCAGCACCTGGTGCATCCCAAAATCCCTGACAACTGCCTGCAAAAGCAATCTCAAAGCCTATCTGTCTTGACAGTGTCTCTTAATGGCTTACTAATAATGCCTGAAGATTTGCTGGAGCTCTGCCACAGCCCTGCTGTAGAATCACAGAATCATGGGGTGGTTGGGGTGGGAAGGGATCTTGCAGCTCATCCTGTTCCACCCTCTGCCATGGGCAGGGACACTCTGCTCCAAACCTTGTCCAGCCTGGCTTTGGTAGGTTCAGAGTGCTCTGCTCTGCTCTCATCCAGACTGAGAACATCTCAGTTTTCTGTGATTAAACTAAATCCCCCCAAACTGGGAGCCTCAGAAGGTGCTTTCTGAGTGCCCTCCAGGAGGCAGCCAGAGCAGGCAGGGTGGAATCTCCTCAATTCCTGGCAGAGGTGCAGCATTCAGAAGTGTTTTATGGTGGGATCATGGGGTCATTGTCATCTACAGCCACATCATCATGGGAGACATGGGAGTGGCCTGGATTTCTAAGAGTTAGGGTTATTGTGTGAATCCTAAAGCAAAAATTCCAGCTCCAGAAACATATTTTGCCATAGCATGGGGTTTGTGCCTGTCAGGTTGGGGAAGGGGTCATGTAATCCAGGCATGCAGCACTGGATTAAATTATCATGTGCTACAAGGTATTAAATCTCAGGATTTGCTCTCATTTTTGGAGGGGAGGGGGATTTCTGGGACAGAGCAGCATTGCTGCCAAGCTGAAGGAGGCTTTTACTGTAAAATAAAATAGGAATCAGAACACTCAGTGCATACCTGGGTTTTATTCATCAGAGAAGGTTTGTGTACATCCCTGACAGGTCAGAGTGCTCCAGAGTGTTTGTGGAGGGAACCAGGGACATTGTGCAAGGCAGGCTCAGGCTGGACATTGGGAAGAATTTCTTCACGGAAAAGGTGGTCAGTCACTGGCAGGGAATGCCCAGGGAGCTGGTGGAGTCCACATCCCTGGAGGTGTTCAAGGGATGCTGGTCTGGTGACAGGGTAGGGATCAGTCAGGGGTGGGACTTGCTGATCCTGGAGGTCTTTTCTGATCTCAATGATTCCGTGAAAGCGGAAGTAAACAGAAGCCAAGAGCTTTGCTGGTGAGATACTGGGACGGTCACTTTTACTGTTGGGAGAACATGTAGGTGCAGCCAAGCACATGGAGAATCCTTGGGCTAAACAGGGAACAAAGGCAGCACGAGGCTGGATTTTATATTTACGAAGCCCCGACGTGCTGAGTGCTCCGGTGGCCAGGCAGTGCCAGGCTCTCCTCCTGGCCCGTCCTCCTCCCTCTCCCCCGGGCTCCGCTGACGCCGTGTTAATAATTACTAGAATGTACTTTCGGGCAGGTTATTTGTTTTCCCTCCTCATGATGTGCAAGAGCGGATAATGAAATTAATTTGCACACTCGGTGAGTTTGCAAAGCCGGCTTCAGCCACGTTGCCACGATACTGCGGCGGTGCCGGCGGCTCCCGGGGCTGGTGTTTGCACAGCCGGGGCAGCCGGCTGCTGGCGTGGGCAAACAGAGCTCCGAGGGAGCTGAGGCGTGCCCAGCCAGGAGAAAAGCTCCCTGCAGAGCCAGCACGGAGCGTGCGGGCAGTAAAAGCCCTTCCAGGCTGTAAAACCCCTTTCCAGCCTGTTAAACCCCTTTCCCGACGACGTGGAGTGTTTGACGCTGCTGATTCCAACCAGTTTAGTAGGTCAGCAGCCCGAGGAGGAAATTCCAGGGTTGCTCCTGCAGGTTGTGGAGCTCCTGCTGGGATCACCTGGAGCCCGTTGGTGAATTCAGATGTTTTGCTGTTGCTTGTCTTTAAGTCCTGAGTCCTGCATCCCCCAGCCCAGGTGTGTGGTGTGTGAACCTCAGTGTTCTCCAGGAGCACAGGGCAGTGCTCTTTGGAGCTGGCCAGGCTCTGCTGGGCACGTTTCAGTCAGGACGTGTCTGGTGAAGCTGCCCAGTCTGTGGGATTCTCTGGAGAGGTGGATGAGCTTCACTGTGCAGTGATTGGGAACTGCAGCTCCAACATTCCCATCTCCCTCACCACGTGCTTGGCCAGGAGGCAAAATCCGTTTGGGACAAGACACGATTGGCTTGTTCTCTGTGCCCTAATTCATCTCACAGGTAAAAGACTGAGCCAAGAGCATAAAACTCTGCCAGAGGCTGACTCTCTTGTCCTGCTCTCGAGGCCCCAAGGGCTGAACCCTCCATGGGCAGGATCCATGCAGCATCCTCCCTCTGGTGCAGGAGGAGCTCAGTGTGGCTCTGCATTCCTGAGCCAGGTTCTGCCGGGCTTCCACTCCAGTTTGTGAGAAGGTTCAGTCCTCAGATCACAGGGAGAGGCTGGCTGTGCTCAGCTCTCAAGGCTGTGGTTCCCCATTGCTTGCTGTGATCCTGCTGGGAGCACGTGTGCCAGGTGTGCCACATCAGCCTGGCACAGACCTGAGGGACCAGGAGTAAATAGTACCTCTCCTATTGTTCCATTCCTACCTGGATCCTCATGACCCTGCTCCAAGGCTTGGCTCCATGCATCCCTTGATGTGTTATTTTGGTGTGGCTGCAGCCTGGCTTTGGGTTGCTCTTGGGGTAGAGGTTGCCTGTCACTCCCAGCTTATTTTCCCCCCCACCAGGGTCACAAAGCCTGGCTTTGATCCCTCCTTTCTCTGAATTCTGCTACCGAGTGCCACGTGTTCACCCCGGGTTCCTCAGCCTGGGGGAGGCAGGCGGATCCAGCAGGCAGCTGGGAGACAGACCTTGCTTTTTAAGGAAGACAAGGAGGCGGCAGAGAATCTGTTGGGTTTTTTCCCCCCCAATTTGCCACACGTATGTGTTGTCTGAGCTTTGCCTTTTGGAAGATGCTGGGGCTCCTGGGTGAGCTGTGCTGGGGACATCCACAGGGCCACATGTCCCACTGTGGCACGTGTCTGGTCAGCTGTTCCAGATATTCCTAGAATTATGGAGTCATGGAATAGTTTGGTTTGAAGGGACTTGAAAGCTCATCTTGTCGCACCCTGTGCCATGGGCAGGGACACCTTGTACTAGAGTAGGCTGAGCCAAGCCCTGTCCAACCTGGCCTTGAACACTTCCAGGGATGGAGGATCCACAACCTCTCTGGGTATTCTCAGTTTTTGGCCAGTGTTGAAGCAACAGCTTTATAACAAATTGTTTTACCAGAAGTCTCTGTCATTTGATTGGGCTCAAAATCAGGAGAGGCTCTCAGGTTAGTATTTTTGGGGACTCATGTCCTTAGAGAAAAATCTGTTAAAGCAGGTCTGTTCTTACAGCTCTCCATGGCACCTTCAACAAAAGCTCTGTAGAGAAAATGGAGTTTCCCCCATACAAGAACATACTCTTTTTGGCAAATGCATTCCTATGTCTTTATATACAACAGAACTCCTTCAAAAGCTGTGTGATTTGGAGATGGAAAGCTGCAGGTTTGTAGAGAATTCACCCTGCTTTGACTGTTTGAAACCAGCAGCAGGGCTGTGCCGTGCCCAAAGCTCCCCTGCCAGCCCCTGGCCCAGGATGGCCCCTTCCCCTCGGCTGTGACGTGTGGCTGGCCGGGGTCCTGGCACAGGACTGAGCCAGGCCTGACCCTCCTGGCACTGCCACAGCAGAGTCACTGTGGGCTGCACCAGAACGGGAAAACCAGGCAGGAGGTTTGGCTTCTGGAGCAAGGTGAGCAGGAGTGAGGAAGGTGATGGGCAAGGTGCTTCTCCCCGTCCACCTGGCAGCAGAGGGTGCGTGGTTGGCTTGCAGAAGCTCAGGGTTTGTGTTTCCTGTGTTGGCTGCAGCACGCAGAGCCCCATGGAAGCACAGCAAGCGCTTTCCTGTCACGCAGCTCGTGCAGTAGCGATGGGCTGTCGTCAGCAGCACAGCTCCAGCTTCCAGCTCGAGCTGAAACAATCAGGAAATGCACTGGTGGTAGCAGTGTGTCAAGGCTCAGAGAGCCACCATGGCTTTTGGAGTGGTACAGAAAGCCTGGTGACAGTTCTGCTGCTGGGAGGGAGCACCAGCAGCTGAGGACAAGGGGAGCCAGCTCCGAGTGAGCCCAGGAATGTGCACAGAACCCTTCTGTGCCCCCACTCTGCCTCCCTGCCCTTCCCTCCTGCGTGCATGGAGCTGAGTCTGGCTGGAGCCCGGAGCATTCCCGGCCCTGGCGCTGTGCCGAGCTGCTCCGTGGTGCGTGGTGTGCTTGGGAGAAGGGCTTCCCTGCCGAGTGCTGCCCTGGCACAAGGCTGGAATTTCTCATGGCCCAGGCTTTTCCTCATCTCCCCAGGTGCCTCCCATGCTTACAGAATTCCAGTTTAATGTGAGCTGTGAAGCAGTCTTTTAATAGAATCATGGGATGGTTTGGGTGGGAAGGGACCTTAAAGCTGCTCTTGTTCCTCTCCCTGCCACAGTCAGGGACACCTTCCACTAGACCAGGTTGCTCCAAGCCCGTTTCAACCTGGCCTTCTGTCCATGTCTATTCAGTTGTTGCCCTGTCATTTAGAAGCTGACAGTAACATGGCAAACAAATCCCAGTGCTGCTGCAAAGTGTTTTGTACACGGATCAAATGTGAGTCTGGACTCTGGAAGCCACTGGCCTCTGACAAAGAAGAAAGAGGAAAAACGAAATTCCTGGGTTTGCAAACCCCATATAAGAGGAAATCACTGAAGTTCTGTGCTGGGTTTTCCCCAAAGCCTGATGCCTTTAGAGCCCCTCCCCAGTGTGAGATTTCTCTGTCTGGACCTTGCTCCTGAATCCACCAAAATATTTCTGAGGTTCCCACAGTGGGAGGAAGCACAAGGATGCTGAAATGGAAAGAGGGGTCCTGGGAAGAATTGTGCAAGAATGGGAGAACGAGGAATGTTTTGCTGCCATTACCATGGATTTTCCTGCTCACAGCTGGGAGATGATGTTACTTGGCTGTTGCGACATCATGGACTGAAATCAGATATAAACACAGACATCCCAAAACTTTTGTCCAAATCCCCTGAGGCTCAAGCAGGGATTTCACTGGGGGGTAGCTGGTGTTGCAGAGCCCTCAGTCGAGGGTCCCCTCAACTTGAAGACCCTGTTGCAATGGTCATGGCAAAATATTTTTGGTTTCTTTCTTACGTAATGAATGTGCCTGGTTGTGGTCTGCTCTCGGGTTTAAGCACTTAAGTCATGTGGTTTATTTGTAATTAAGGCTGTTCTTGTCCTGGATGTGGACACAGTGATACCAAAACTTGAGCAGGACTGGAGTGAGTCTCAGTTGGGTTTTACTGGGGGCTGTGTGTCCATTAATATGTGTGTGTCCGTGCATGTGTGCCCATGTGCACATGCATGTACAGATATGGACACTGGGAATATGGAGTATGTATGGAATTCAGGTAGCCTGGACTCCCAGGGCCAGGTCTCTGTTCAGCTGTGTTATGTCAGAGCCAATTCTGATTGCCCAGGGGTGAACAAGGCACAGAGTTGTGTCGGTGATGAGGCCAGAGAAGGGTGATGCCTGTGCTCATTTAAACAGCCAAAAAGGAGCCCAGACACATCCTTGATCCTGCTCCCTTCCTGAGCCTTCCTGTTCTGCAGCTGAGCAGCAGATGGGACTCACCACGAGCTTTCCATAGGAACGGTGCTGGTGCTGCAGCCTCCCCTTGGGACAGGGCCCTGGTGCCAGCAGTGGGAAGATGCACCATGCACAGGTGGGAGCACAGAGGATCCTCAGCCTGGCCGAGGAGGGAGCAGAGTGAGCCAGCAGCCCCTGCCAGCCCCGCGTCCCCGGTGCCACCGCGGGGTGGGTGACGCAGGTCACTGCCAGGGCACCGACTGCCGCTGCTGCTTCATCTGTCACCTTTGGCCTGTGATGGTCAGGAATTGTCTGTGCTCACTTGTGTCTCCATCTTGAGAATCGGGTCTGGCTTGTTTCTGGGGCTTGGCTGATGCTCCCAAACCCCTCGAGCTGCGCTTGGAAGCCGCAGCCACGGCTCCGTGCCATGACCAGGGGGCAGAGCCCAGCACCCCAAACTGTCCTGGGAATGGAGCTGGTTCTGCAGATCTGTGGTGTTCAAATTTTGCCAAGATAAAGCAGCCCTGGGGATCGCTGTCTTTCCCAGCTGGTGGGACCTTCAAGTTCCCATTTGCATCCTGGTGAGCTGCAGATGAAGGCTTCATCCTCCCTGGACTTCTCAGCTCACCAGCATCATGTTTCTCCCTTGTTCTCTTTATGCTGGGTAGCTTGGGCTGCATTCTTCCATGTGCAGCAGCACTGGGAATAGTTATGTGGAGTTGATCACTGTTTTAAGGGGGTTGATGTGCAGAAACTCTGGTAGTGACTGTGTTGGCAGACATGGTTACAGCTCCTCCCTGGCTGAAGCCTGATGGGTGTCCAGCAGAAGCGGAGAGGAGATGGGAGAAGCGCAGAGTCCTCCCTCTCCGGCAGAGAGATCAAAATCTCCGGTTTTGATCTGGGCTGGTGATCCAGAGCCACCCTGGAGGGGACAACGGTGTCATAATGAGCTTTCCCAGCCTGGCTGACAGTGGTGCAGCAGGGCCGTGTGCTGCTCCAGCTTTCCTGTAACACTCCGGCTGCTCCAGAGGTTTCCACATCACAGCTAATCCCGCTCCCAGACCGCAGCCCGGAGCCCTGACTCAAAGTACAGTTTTGTAACTTGGCCAGGAACCAGATCATCGGCAGCATCCCGAAATGGAGCAATACCAGAGGCAGCTGTGTACGGATAATTGAGGGAAGGGTTTGTGGGAAAAACTGCTCCCGGAGAAACCACACAGGCGGAATGGCTGCTTGTGGGTGCAGGGCACTGTCAGGGCTCTTCTGCTTTGGATTTTGTGTCTCCTGAGAATGGTCCCTGCTGGAAGATTGTGAATCACAGTGTGGTTGGGCAGAAATTTCCAAATATAATCCTGTTAAATAGCAACACTTGGTGCAATAGAAATGTGTTGAGTTGTCAGAATTGGAGACCACTGGGGCAGGAGGAGGCATTGGCAGGTCACAGGTGTGGGGTTGTGGTTTGAATTGAACCCCTTAGCCAGGATGGTTCGTGTGGTGGAGTTGTGCTGGAGAACTGTGGAGGAGCTGGACATTCATGGTGTCCAACAAGGTCATGAACATCATCTTCATGGTGATCCTTGGAGGCCTGGGTGCACATCCATGTGCAGCCTCAGCTGCTCCACTGTGTTCTTTTCTGCAGGTCCTGAGGAACTGCAGGAAGGGCCATCTGTCACACAAAAGATGGAAATACTAACAGCTGCTGTAATTCAGTCATATTATTTAATTCAGTTTAATTTAAGTAACTTAGGCTGCAGGATCATTATATTTTGTTATGATGAAGGTGGGGAGGCCCTGGCACAGGTAGCCCAGAGCCCAGGCTGTGCTGCCCTGTGCCTGGAGGTGTTCAAAGCCAGGTTGGGCAGGGTTTGGAGCAACCTGATGTACAGAAGGTGTCCCTGCCTGTGGCAGGGGTGGAATGAGATGGGCTTTAAGGTCTCTTCTGTCCCAGTCTGGCATTCCATGATTCCAGTTTAGTAAGTTTGCTTGGCTGGTGTTTGATAGAGCAGCAAGCCTTGCCCAAGCTAGTCATTGCAGCATATCAGGAGGTCAGGATATGTGGGGTAAAGCAGAATAAATACTTTGTGAAGGTGGAAGAAAGGGCAATTACTTGGAACCAGGCAATGACTGAGAACAGGAAAGGAGCAGCCCTGCAAAGAGGTGAAGAAAGATGTGTCATCTCTAAGAACTCCTGATAAGGAGTGATATCCCCTTTCAAAAGCCAGGAACAAACAGGTAACAGGTCCCCAGGGTAAGGAAGGATGTGGAGTTGAAGGTGAGGACACAATGGAGCAGTGAGACCAGGGTGAGCCCAGTGTGACACCAGGTGATGGTGCTTCCCCACCGACTGCACTCCAGGAAACCTGGGCTCTCCATTCTCCTTGGTTTAAGTTCTGGCTGTAAGAATTAGCACCTTGCACTGCTCTATCTCAGTAATAGCTAATCTTTGTGATTACCCATTGTCAGGTGCTGAGGAAAGCACCTGTGTTTGCTGTGCAGGTTTGCAGGGCTCCTGCTGCTCCGGGCCGTGTGTACTCACTGTGGAAAACCGTGGACTTTGCTCTTCCGGAGCTGAGCTGGAGCACAAAGAACAATTGTCCCTTGTTCACGTCCTTCTGGTGCTCACAGGCAGTTTTAGGGACTAATTGTGACTCATGTTGGCCAGACAGGTGGAGGATAACCTGTGCAGGGCAGGTGCTGGGGACACATTGGTGGAGCAGCCTGAACTCACAGCAGGGCTGGGCTGAGGCTGGGGCAGTGGAGTTTCTGAGAAGCCGTGGCTGCCTCATCCCTGGAAGTGTTTGGTAGGGCTTGGAGCAACCTGCTCTAGTGGAACATGTCCCTGCCAGGCAGGGGGTGGAATGGGATGAGCTTTGAGGTCACTTCCAACCCAAACCATTCTGGGATTCAGTGGTTCTGTGTGCAGAAAGACATCAGCTCTTGGTTTTTCCTTTTGCTTCCCAGACCTAGGGGACAAGTGTCAAATTGTGTGTGTGAGTTATTAATCTAAGGCAATTTTCAAAGATGTAAGACAGCAACCTTAAAAGGAGACTGAAGTATTAAAATTTTCGTTTTTCACAGGCTCGTTCCTATTCCAACCTTTTCAGACCAAACAAACGTGTTGGATCTGTGCAAATAATGTCTGGGGCTCTAATTGCATCACAGGGTTTGCACGGGCAGGAGCCTCCAGCCAACTCCCTCCAATTCTGGCATTTAAAGAAGGCTCCACAATCTTTTTTACTCCAGGCTGGCGGGGTACAGGCAGGCTCCAGTGCACAGATCGTGGGCATGAGCTCATTTGTTGTGGCTTCAGATTGAATGGCAGGAGTTTGGCTGCTCTGCGGGAGGGCAGGGAAGGAGGGCTGGGACCAGGAAAGGCTGTCATTCCCCTTGGAGATACATCTGCAAATGTTCTTTATTCTTTCCTGTGAGGGTGGGGAGGTTGCCCAGAGAAGCTGCCCCATCCCTGGAAGTGTCCAAGGCCACGTTGGATGGAGCTTGCAGCAGCCTGGTCCAGTGGAAGGTGTCCCTGCCCATGGCACAGATGGGGATGTTGGGGTGTTGCTCGCTGGTTCCATGAAGCAGGAGGGGTAGGGATGGGGAGTTTGAATGTACATGGGGATCCATGGGGTTGGTTAATGAGGAGCTGCTCTCCTGTTGGGCCCAGTGTTGGTGTTGTCTGGCAGGGGCTGGAGTCTGTCTGTGGGCTTTGTCCCTGTTCTCTGTGCCTGTCCCAGTTTGCCCATTGCCTTCCTGGGAGCCTGTCCTGGCTAATGGGTGCCACTGCTCCCACACTGCCCAGATGTCCTGGGGTTGAAGCCAGCAGTGCTTTCATCCTCCTCCTCTTCCTCCTCTCTCCAAGGGCCAGATGACACCCCCTTCCCTTCCATCCCTTTTGGGGCTGTGGCCTTTTGAGGTCCTTCACAGACGTGTTTGGTCTCAGTGTGTGGCTTGGACTTGGTATGCCCCAGTGTCGTAGTTTGAGCCAAT
>VWYP01016376.1:0-29658 GCA_013400435.1 Pycnonotus jocosus
AGAGGAGAGGAGAGGAGAGTAGATTTCATCAACCCACATAAATATCTCCAAGGCAGTCACCAACTCTCTTTCCAGTGGTGTCCAACCACAGGGTAAGGAGAAATGGCCATAAATTAAAACACAAATTCCACCTCAACGTGAGTAGTGACTTATTTCCACGGAGGGTGGCACAGCCTTTAGAACAGCTGCCCAGGGAGGGCATGGATTCTCCCTCTCTGGAAACATTCCAAATCCACCTGGATGTGTTCCTGTGTAAATTGCTCTATGCCACCCGGCTTTAACAGGAAGATTGGACTGCAGGATCTCCAGAGGTCCTTTCCAATCCTAAATATTATGTGATTCTGTGATGACAAGGTCCATATTTTCAGTAAATATCGGATTTTTTTTTTTCGAAATTCCTGAGAAGGGAAAAAATTGGAAGATATTGACCAAAGTTTTAATATATTTTGACAGTGCATCCATGAGCCAGGAAGGAGGGAGATAATTTGAATATACTTAAAAAGAACACTCCTTGAACTGTCTCTGTTGTCAGAGGAGCTGACCTTGAGGGTTACAGATGACAGCAGCAAATCTGCTGCTTCCTCATATCCATGGAGTCCTTTGCCACTCTTTCCCCACACACTCCTCAGGAGAGCCCAGCCAGCAGAGACTGTGGGTCAAGATGTATCAGAAACTCACTGTTCTTTCCAGGTCACTCCTGGCAAGGTTGCTTTTTTGTCCTGCAGGATATGAAATTTCCAAAGATCTCCTCCAACCCCAATAATTTCTGTCATTCTCTGAGTCAGTGAAGGGTGAGGATTTACTGTGCTTTTTTTTACTGATGTCTTTACAACCTGGAGTAGGATTGCATTGTTTTCATCAGCTCCTGTACTCATTCCAAAGGTAAATTAGATTGATTCATATGGAATAAGAAGGATGAATTTTAAACCCGATTTTTTCTTACGTATAGAAATGCAACTGTCAGTAACCTTGATTTTGGGGCAAATACACACTAATAAAAACCATCAGACCCATCAGAGTAAATCAGAGTGACCACTTGTTCAGTACAGGACACTTTTGGGAACCTTGGCCAGTTTCATATCAGTCATTTGAAAGTGTAAATAACACAAAAAATGCCCTAATTATGATAACCTACAATAAAGACTTTTTCAGTGTCTGCGGCACACAAATCTGATTGTTTCCAAAAGTTTTCCTCTCTTCTTTATAAATGTAATCAGGTACTCTTATTAACTACAGGAAAGTGAGCTTTTACTCTAAAAATGTTGTCTACATCCAGAGTCCTGAAGACTGCAATATGACCTTTCCTATTTCCTGAATTTTCCTAAGTATTTCTGTATTTTTTACATGCATGAGAATGAGCCTCCTTTCTTTGCCAACTGTTGCCCTTATGCCTCCTTTCCTGCCATTAGTGAAGTAAAAGTTTGGAGAATGTAATTGTAAAAATCATGTTTTAATGTAATGGGCTCTAGACACAAATGTCAGATTTTATTTCCGCTAAAGCCGATAATGGTACTTGATAGAACCATTTATAATTTCTTAAGAGGGAGAAATAATTCTCTTTAACTGATTTATTCATATGAAGCCATTTACTCTTTCCCTGTATGTGGTGGATCAAACTGAATTATGGGCCCTAATTGGCTATTGATATGTGTGGGGCAATTCTAACCATGCCCACCCACATCCTCTTTCAAATCCAGGGATCATCAGAGCAGGCCTGAGACCTTGGAAAAACCAGCTGGAGACCTGCTGCTATCTACTCTCATTCCCCAGCCTCTTAAAATAAAGTTCTTCCATACAAAGGAGCTCTAAAACACACAGAGGAGTTGAAGGCAGCATTCCCTCTTAATCCTACTGGGATATGTTCTGCTTTGGAGCATTGAGGGTTTTCAAAACCCACTGGGTGCTGACCTCTTGATTGCTGGTTCACCCTCACTAATGAAACCACTGCCTTGAGTGTCCTGACTGGGAAGACCTTTCCAGGCAGGATAACCCTTGGCTCTAGGTCTGAAAGGAGTGGAGAGGTACACTTTGACATCGTCCCTTTATAAACAGGCACAAAGCGTGGCAGGGAGGCTTTAAAAATAACATTCCTCTAAGAGAAAGGAAGATGAATGCTGAAAATGAAATTTTGACCCCACTGAAGTCAATGGAAGTTTTCCTGCTGATTTCAGCTGGGCCAAGGCTTCATCCAAAGTACTGATCCATTTAATGGGCTTACAATAGCTACACAAAGGTGGAGAGGGCCTTTGAAAATTGTATTCAGTGCTCCAATGTGGCTGGAAAACCACTGGGTCTAGAAATCAGGGAAAATGCCACAATAGTGTCAATTATTTCAGTATCTGCAGAATTATTAAGGGGAGTGCCCAAAATACATTTTCTAATTCCTGCTTTTGTTTGCCACCCTAAATTATAACAAACACTTTGTATAGGCTTGGATATATGTCTACTCTACTATAATTTTATACTGCTCTTGTTTTCCTGGGTGGCCTCAGAGTTTTCCTGCTACATTTTACCAATAAATCAATAGTAGTTAATAGAGATTTTTCTTTGCCCCAAACTGGTTATAAAACATCTCACCACATGTAAAATTTGTAATTAAAGTGGATTTCTTGAAACAGTTCACCCCATGGTAAGCAGAATCTTTGCCTCCAGAAAAGGATGATCAGATTAAATATGAAAACTAACTGTTTTGTTAAGGCAAGGATGATATTCTTACCAATGGTTATCAATTTATCTTAAATGGGTGTATGCTGACCTATACCAGCTGGGGATATTACTCTTGTCATGCATCCGTGTCTTTAGAAATGTTAAAATGTTTTTATTGCTTCCTTTACTGTTTTACCTCATGCACAGAACTGCCACAAATGTAATACACAGATATTCTCACCTGGGAAGCTATTCCCACACATCCCTGTACTTCACACACACTTGTACCTTCAAATGACTCCTTTCCCTGTGTTTTATGGGAAGATGTTGCCCTTCTCTGATTTCCTGTATAGCCCACTGGTTCCACCTTATTAAACTCAGTGATCCTCAGACAGGGTTTGCACCAGGACAATATTTAACTCTAATGGAAATTCGGCAACAAATTCCCAGAAGCATCTTTGAGAATTTATCCTTTGGCATTATAATTACTTTCTGCTCTTCATTCTACCCTGGGCACTTTTGTTTAAAGTCGTTCTGTAGTCAATCTCTGTGTGTACTCCTAGCAAATGCACACAGCTCCTCATTTGCACTTTGATGTGCCAGATACTTTCTCCAGCTTTCCTCCAAAAGGCTGTAAATCTGGAAAGGAAAAATACTTTTCTCAATTTTTGATTTTTTTGATTTTGATGGCTTTTTTTTTTTTTTAAGATGGGAATCAAATAAGAGAAAAGAAAAAGGGAAATTGGATTGGCTTGAAAGATTTCAATTAAAAATTAAAGTTTTGTTAATATAAGAATTTATACCTGTGTGGGCAAATCTATATTCCTGTACTTACCTTCTCTGCCAAACCCTCTTGATTTAATAACCTACTGTTCACACTACAACTCACGTGTGCTCCACATTTCAGATGAAGGGATTATGGGTCTTATTACTGATGCAGCCAAGGCTGGATATTTGTACAATTTACATGCCTGGTTCCATTTGCAGGATTGTAATTGATTTTAGTAGCTAATTACATACCCTCTATCCACAACAGTGGAAGATTACAGATCTATTTTGTACAATATCATTGAATCTCTTGTAAGAAAATTTCAGCCTGGTCATCAGCATGATCTGGAACAGGTTTGCTGTCTGTGGTGTAGGCACAGAAGTTCTGTGTGAAATCCAGTTGGCTCCCAAAATGCAGAATGGGAACAAAAATTGTGTTGTTCTTCCTTCTGTTGTGCTATCCTAACTAGAGGGATATGAACTTGTAGAAAGAGTGGAAGTGGGGAAATTATATATTAGGCACATTCTCTCTGCAATACTTGAGATCAAATCCATGCCTGCATTCCTGGAAATAGAATCACAGAATGGTTTGGGTTGGAAGGGACATTAAACTTCACCTTGTTCCAGCCCCTGCCACGGGACAGGACACCTTCCCCTAGTTCCACTCATTGCCTGCATGTGACTTTGTCCAATTCACTTGATCTGTTTTGTGCCTTAACTCAGTTTTACAGATAATGATTTAAATCTCCCTGGTGCAGACAGTTCTTTGGATGTTTGTGGGGTTTTTCTTGGCATAAATAAGAATTCAGATGGTTCGACCTCCACTGTAAGGAAACACTGAGAGAGTTGGAGTTGTCCAGCCTGGAGAAGAGAAGGCTTCAGGGAGATCTCAGAGCCCCTTCCAGTGCCTAAAGGGGCTCCAAGAAAGATTGGGAGGATTGGGTTCTTTATCAGGAAGAGTAGCGTAGGATGAAAAGTTGTTGTTTTAAACAGTATGAGGATAGGCTTATTTATGATATTAGGAAGAAATTCTTCCCTGTAAAGGTGGTCAGGCCCTGCAACAGGTTTCCCAGGGAAGTTATGGATGTCCCATTCCTGGAAGGGTTCAAGGCCAGAAAAAGGCTAAGACCCACACTGCCTTTCCAGTTACCTAGAAAATAGGACAAGGATGAATCTGGATCTTTTTGGCTGCACTTAGGAACTGCTTGCAAATATGTGTAGACTGCAAATGTGGAGGGTAGAAATAAGAAAAAGCAGAATGGTGGCATATAATGAAATTCATCCTATTAAAAATGTATGGTGGATATCAGGAAAGGATGCCTATATAACACACCAAAGTCTGTGAATGTTCCTTTCACACAAGATAGTGGAAGATCTATGATTCACCTTGAGAAACAAAGCATTGAAAATCTGATTTTTTAATGACTTATTAAATGTTGCTTTTCAAGACTATTTACTGTGAGTGTCTAGAAACTGGCTGCAACTCAAACTGAGTTCTGTGGTTCAGAGAAATTGCTACTGAATTTTAAAAAAGGGATTAAATGAGAAATAATACACCTATAAACATTGAAACATTTGAGATACTTCTGATAATTTCCCAAGATTAAAAAAAAAATCTAATATGTAAGAGATTAGGAGATTCAAAAGAGGGAATTACTTTGTAAGTAATTTCTGGAGAATGGAGAACTTTTAAAAAATGCTAAAGACTCCTATGCACAGCACAGCTGCTGAACCCTGCACAGCCAACCATTTCTTAAATGAACTCAGCAGAAGCTTTTCTGAGTTCCTGGTAAGAGCATTAACATCAGCCAATAAATAAGAACAATACTCTGAAATTCATGAATAGGCTATAATTTGTATTGTGAAATACAAGGTCAAGTCAAGATTGGAAAAGGGCATTTTATTGGTTCTGAAACTGAACAGAATTGCAAAGAATCTAGACCATGCATGTTGATTGAAGAAAGAAAAAAAACCTTAGCCCCACACTATAAGTATCTCTGCAAATGAAATTTGAGAGCAAGCAATGAAAAAAGGCAGAAGATTTCCCAGGTAGAACAAATAGTTTCCAAGCCTTTTGGGTCTCATGAATTTCATGATAGGGTACTTAGGCTGAAAACTGAGGTAACTGCAGATTTCTTCATGGACATTTCTGAGAACTTATGAAATGCAAATGAATTTCTTGACAACTGGCAGAATGAAATCTTAATATTTATCCTTAAAACTCAGAGAGAAGAGAAACTCTAAACCAGTCAGCTTAACTTCAGTTCCTGGCACAACACAGTAACAAATAATCTGTAACTATGTGTAAACACTTAGAAGATAACAAAAGAATGAGTTAAAACCAAAATAGATTTGTCAATACAAAATTGTGCCAAGCCCTCTAAAATCACACTGTGAGAGTGTAAAATCCTCACAGATATAAAAAAGCAATAGACATCCTGTGTATTAGATTAGAAAGTGTTTGACACTTCTGGTATTTTTATCGTGAACAGGATCTAAACAGAACGAGTGATGTAGATGTATAACTGATGGAAACACCATGTTCGTGGTGTGATTATCAGATCACTGTGACAGGAATCCCCTACTGAACTGGCAGGAACTTATCAGTCTTCAGAGCCCAGTGAGTCAGAACAGAAAGTAAAAGATATTCTTATCTGATTTGTAGGTGTCGCTATGATGGGTGGGACTACCAGGAGGACACCATGGAAGACAAGATTAGCACAAACTCAACAAAATTATCTTGACAAAGTGGACTGAAGAAACCATTACACTGCAATTCAGTAAGGGCAAATGCATATTTTAATCTAAAGGGTTGAATGATCCTTTTTTATGTAGACACAGATGAGAAATGTAGGCTAGACAGTCTGCAGCAGAGGATCCAGACTATTGATGCTTTGGGAAGGCTGACCTGCAACAGAGATTGGACAGAGCTGGAGAATAAAGTAGATATTTATTGAAAGGCCTTTAAGGATACACCTGGGGCAGGACAAGAGCCTGGCCAGGGCTACACCCAAGGTGGACTGAGAATAGTCACAGAATGAAAGTCACAGCATGAGGTCTCACACTTTTATAAGTTTAGATCCATTTGCATAGTGGGGTTTAATTGTCCAATTACAGCTCCAGGTTGTGAGGTCTCATCCTTCTTGTTTTCTCTCTTCAGTCCACTGTTGTTTACACTTTTGGGCCTGAAACTTGTACTCGTCCTTGGTCTTCAGCAGGAAAAGGATTTGTTTTGTCTCCCTACTCTGTGAAGAGAGTTGACAAACACTTAATATGAGGCTCAGAACTGCACCCCTGGGCAGCACAGAATGTGAAAAACATGAAAGCTGAAACTTAAGGCATTATTTCCCCTCTGCCAGATAAGTATTACTGGTTCACAAGAGGTTTAGAGACACACAGTTAAACCAAAATATCCCAAGTGGAGTTCTGCTTCCACTTCTGGTGATCCCAGCACAGGAAGGAGATCAATCTGTTGGAGCAAGTCCAGAGGAGGCCACCAGGATCATTAGAGGGATGGAGCATCTCTGCTACAAGGAAAGGGAGTGAAATTTGGGGGGCTTCATCCTAGAAGAGACAAGGTTTTGGGAAGACCTAATGGCAGCCTTCTAGTACCTAAAGGGAGCTGACAAGAAATGTGGAGAGGGACTTTTCACAAGTGTATGGAGTGAGAATACAAGAGGAAATTACTTTAAACAGCAAGTAGGTTTACATTAGATATTAGGAAGGAATATGTGAGGGTGGTGAGGCCTTGGCACAGGGTCCCCAGAGCAGCTGTGGCTGCCCCATCCCTGGAAGTGTTCAAAGTCAGGTTGAACAAGGCTTGGAGAAGCCTGGGGTAGTGCCCATGGCAGAGGATTAGAACACTGTGATCTTTAAGGTCCTTTCCAACCCAAACAATTCTGTGTTTCTGTGATTCCATGAAAAGACAAGAACTATGAAGAAATATTTCAAGGAGCATGAAGTGCTCCATGCTCCATTAGACACATGAAACAACATTTCAGCTTTGGCCAAAACTGGTAGGGAAAACTCATTTTCTGCTCTGATATTAAGCTGTTTAGATGCCATGCATAGAGGTTGTCATGTTCCCTTGGTTCCTGTTTCTATTCTATTCAAAAGACAGCTGAACAACACAGTTCAAATTCCACGACTCAGATTCTGTGATAGGGGAGATTTCTCCAGTAAAGCATAAAGGGGGATTATCAAATTCTATAAGGGAGATTTAGATTAGACATTAGAGTTCCAGTTCAGTGAATTGTATGGCATTTATCACCACTCACACAACCTGACACTTCCTACGGTGTTTTGTCTGGCCTTACCCCCTTTCTAGGAGGGTGTGAGTCTTCTGTGGCTTCTCTGTCATATCTGTCAGCCCATGTGGACATTTGGACACCTCAGGATCTCTCAAATGGTGCTAAATGCCTGTACTCCAGTAACTGAGCTGACATACTCTGACAGATAAATTTTAGCAAGTGCTAAGGGGAAAAAAAAGAAGTTTCCTATGGAATGTGAGGGTGTATGGAAGATTTCACAGAGGTGACACACGGATTTCGCGGCTGGGTGTTCCCAGAGTTGTGGTCAGGCAGACATTTGGTCACATCTTTTTCTCAGAGAGTCTTTGCTGCCTTGTGGCTGAAAGAAGGGCTCATTGACAGGGTTTCTTCCAGCCTTGGTCTTGGTGTTTTTTATGTTGCTTCCTCTCTTGCTTTGAGAATGAGCTTTAGAACCTCACATTGTTCACTTGTCAGCTGAAATGCAGTGTAAGCTGACTGAGTGCAAAGTCTGTGCTGTGCCATTCATGCTTGTTCCTTTTTGTTTTCCCCTCAGTGGTGTCTCATTGTGAGAGTCTCTGTTTGGGTTGTCTGAGGATGTGTGAACTCTTCTTAACAAAAAGGCAATGAATGGTTACGTGCACTTTGTCATCTGCACTCCTCCCTGAATATCTGCCTGCTACTTGCAGCTCTGTGGTTCCTATTCTCTCTCTATCCATGCCTGTACATAACTCTCTCATCTTCTTGCTCCACCTAGCTTAATCTATTTTTCATTTCTTACAATGATTGCCCTTTGTTTTTCACATTTATCAAAATAAATTATAAAATCATCACCATTGGGACACCCTTCCTTTCACAAAAATAAATTCTCAGTGTCCAAGGTTAAGCAAGCACACCTGGAGATTCTGACCTGCTGAAATGAGTCCAGAAGAGGTTGATGACAGGGTTGGAGACCCTCTCCCATTGAGAGAGGCTGAGAGAGTTAGGGAAGACCAGGCTGGAGAAGAGCAGGCTTGAGGGAGAATTTAGAGCTCCTTCCAGTGCCTAAAGGGGGCTTACAGGAAGAATGGAGAGGGATTTGAACAAGGGCATGGAATGACAGGACAAAGGGGGCTGGCCTTAAGCTGCAGGTGGATAGAGTTTGGATATTATGAACAAATTCCTCCCTGTGAGAGTGCTGAGGCCCCTGGCACAGTTTGCTCAGAGAGGCTGTGTATTCTCAACCCCTGGAAGTGTTTAAGGTTGGGCTGGATGGGGCTTGGAAAAACCCAGTCTAGAGGAAGATGTCCCTGCCCATGGGAGGGGGTTGGAACTGGGTGATCCTTGAAGCCTCTTCCAACCCAAACCATTCTGTGACTCTGAGATGTGCACATGAACACATGAACTCTCTTCTCTCTTTGGTTATAGTCTCATCTTTCACAATCCCTGACCCGTTCTACAACCAACTCCAGTTATATTTAAACACAACAGTTACTCCAAATAAACAAGAAAACTTTGGTTTGTACAATAGTTGCAACTTAGAGATGTCTAATGAGGTGGGTTTTTTGCTGTGATTGAGGATATTTTGAGATTTCTGGGTTCAAAAAGATGTTAAAACAACTTTTCACTAGAGGTTTAGTTACAAAGCAGGTTTACCACATGCCAAAACCACAATCCTTTAAAATCTTCTTTCTCCTTTACACTCTTATCTGAGATTTTTAAGACACTGATACTGCATTTGAAAGATACATCAACAAATGAAAAATGTGAACAAACTAAAGAGATAAGTACTTTGCAGATAATGTTCAATTAGATGAGTGAAATGACCACTGAGCCACTCAAACTTTTAATTCCCTTGTTGCACTGTCATATTTCACCAGTAAGTGAGAACAGAGTTTTAGCTTGCAAAAGTCATCTCTGGTCTCTTTGTTTCCCTTGCATTAAATGCATTGCTCATGAAAATTCCATGCATGTTGAAATCAAGGGGTTTCTGTTGTTCTCCCAGGAAATACAGAGGTGCAGCAGCATCAGTGTCACCCCTCCTTCCCCACAATGGCCACCAGTCTGCCCAGTCTGTCAGCCCAAGCCCTTTGCCACACCAAGCAGGGAAGCCATGACCATGCTGATAAAAGAACCCTTGAAGGAAACAAGCCAAGATCCACACCACACAAGGAGGAATAATTACACAAGGTGAGAGGGCGTCATACCTGAACTTTTAAAGATCCAGTTCACTTGATGCTGACTTCCTCTGTCCTTTTACTGTGGCAATCCTGATCACTTGGAAGTGGATCAGGTCCTGCTGAAGCTGTAAGTCTGACATGTACCTGAAAGAACTGGCAAAAAAGGGAGAGAAACCCACAAAATATTAATCATCTGTCAGTCAAACTCTGCTTCTCCTACACCTCCCTTGGTTCTCAGCTCAAGAAGCTTTACTGCTGGAACCATAAAATTAATTATTACTAAGGATTTTCAGTGTAATACTCCAATCTTAATGTTTGAACAAAAAGCCTTTAGTGTTTTCAATGCATATTTAAACCAGCAAAGCATAAATTTTTAAAGTAATACCCACAGCAGATGACAAATGTGTCTTGTTGTTGTAATAACTTCAGATCTCTAAATTAAGGACTGTGGTGTGAAGGAATAACGATAATACTTCACATACAGACTGGCTTCTCATCTACAAGGAAGTAAAATTGCCTTTCATGGCCCAAGCACACACACGCAGGTGTAATTGCAAATACTTAGTTTGATTCAGTGGTCATTCAAGTAAATTGAGGTTATTGGTGCTTCTGCAATACTGACAATTCTGAGTCCCCAGCCAGCAAACTGTGCTTGGAGCTGCTTGAATGAATGTGTGCAAGCAATAACCTGCAAGCAAGGTGGAAAAGGAAAGGGATGGGAGCAAACTGTACTCTAAGCTACACTTAGCAGGGGTGGCAAAGTCTTTGATGATAATCTGGAATCACTGAGGTGATTTCATATCTACTTACTGATAGGACTTGGAAAAATTAGTATGAATTTTTAAGCCAGAGAATAGAAGAGGTGTGTCCCAAACCCATCCTTGCTTGTTTTCAGGCTGGAATGTCTGGCAGAGTAAATTTCATCTAAGTCCTACACGTTGGCATTTTCCTGTGAGATGTTAGACCAGTCTGTGTTTTGGGACTTCATCAGTGTTTGTTGTCTTACTCAGAAATTCCACACAGGGTGAACTGCAGCTCAGAGTAGAGGAATTCACTTTCCCACCCTGCCATCTTCTTTACCATTTTTTACCATTCTTTACCATCTTTACCAAGTAATTTACTTGTGACTTTTTCCATGGCAATAAACCCACCTAGGGGCAGTGAAAGCTGATCTAGATGTTTTTTTCCTGTATCACCTGCTCTTAGTGAACTTCCTTTGCCAGGGAGGTTGAACCAGATGATCTCCACAGGTTCCTTCCAGCCCTAATTATTCCGTGATTCTGCAATTGCCCATTGGTTTGGTATTTCAAGCACAATATTCGGCTGTTGATCACCTTTCTCTTTTAATATCTTATTTTATTTGAGGACAATCTCACATTAAATATCAAGGAGACACTGTAGGATATTCTTCTTTAATACCACTTGTATTTAACATTTCATCATCTACAATCTCACTTACCTTCCCTGTTCTTCTGCAATAGCAAGCTAGCATTGATGATGAGATACTGATTCTCATCTAAACTAAAAAAAAGGAACTGTGGAAAGTTTACTGAATGAGTATGATGTGAAATCTCTAACATATGAAAGGTATGTAAAACTGGGGTTTTGTTCCATTGATTTACTGAAGTGAGACTTGGACATTTTGAAAAGGATCATTTGCGTCATGGGGTGGATTTTCACCAGGAACACTTTAATACTAGTTCATGATATGACAAGCTAAGCAGTGATAAAGCCATAACACAGTTTTAATGCATTTTCAGAGATATGTTTTTGCTGAAGGTCTGTTTTTTATAGATTGAAGGTAATACTATTTCAATGCAAACAATTCAAAAACAGCCAAACAGATCCGAAAGGTTTTTTTGCGGGAGAAAAGGAGGTATTGTGGCTCAAGAAGTCATGTGAAAAACTACTCCAGAAGCACAACTGACTGAGTGTAGCTTCATAAAAAAATTTTGTCCTTATAGCTCCATATAGCTCCGGTAGAGTTTGAGGTGAAGAAACACACAGGAGTCTTGAAACAGAAGCAGCCCTGGTGTTCAAAAAACCTGTGGCAATGGCATCTGGGGACAAGATTAGTGCTGAATAGAGTGGGTTTGCTGTGTTGATGGTTGGACTGGATAATCTTACAGGTCTTTTTCAACCTCAAGATTCTCTGAATACAAAAGAAATAAAAGTTGAACTTTCATAGTTCATGTGTTTAACAGCCTCTATTTTCTGTGATAAAAGGTAGTAATTTTTCTAAGGGTTCTTTAGCTACCCCAAATTTGAGCCAAACCTACACACAGGAATAACATCAGGCTGGAATCCTGAGAAAAGAGACTTATAACACTGATGAATTCCCCTCACCTCACTCCAGATATCTACAGCAGGGCATCTGCTGCAGAGGTGGTTCTTCAGGATCTTAAAATAGTCAGTAAAAAGCTGGTCAACAGAATTTATATTGAGCTGAAAGCAGGTGCCTATTTAAGGAGATGAATCACATCCTGAAGTCATTGACTACACAAATGAGCTCTCTACTACCTTTGATAGGAACCCAGAGTGATTTTTTCAGATGTGCACTGTAGATACCAACTCCTGAAGATCCTAATTTAGTGCATTTTACAGTTACACTGATTTCTCATTAAAGCTCTTTCTTCCAGTCTAAGCTGTTACAAAACCCATCCAGGCTTCAGATAGGAGCTCGCAGCTTCCCCATGCACAGGATATGAATGAATAATTATTATTTCATACACAGAGGAAATTTGGTCTGTAAAATATGTGTTGGAAAAGTCAATGCATTTGCATCCATTTATGCCTGCACCACGTAAAATAACTCCATGTCCAATATTATTATTCAGCAAATGCATCCTGTAGCCAGTGCAGACATCAAGATTACCTTGTAAAGCAGCTGTTAAAGCAGAACTTTTTCTGACCAGTCATTAAGTCAGTACTAAATCCCCTTCAGTCAATAGGGGCATGACAGTGTAAAATTTATAGGGAGATGGAAGTTACAAGAATAAACTTCGTTCATGTTTTATAAATCCAAGGTCCTTTTTTTCTTGTGAAATGGCAGTATAAGCAAACTGATATGGGAGTGAATAAAAGAGATCTGATTTTATGTTGTCCTGCAGTCTATCAGGATCTGGTTTTATGGTGTCCTGCAGTCTATCACATCCAGGTAAAAGTGAACAAAATTGTATTTACATAAAATATTTTGGTGATATTGCATAGCTTGAGCAGAAGTGATGAATCAAACTCAAGCATATTTTCTCCATCCTGCAAATTTACACCACTTGCAATAGGGTTTTTGGCAGCAATATTTTATGGTGATTTAATTATTATTTATAGACACAAAATCTACTTTGTCATCTTTACCTCTGAAATTAATTTAATGTATTATTTTTTCAACTGAATGCCTGCAATCATTAATGTGCATCCTGCCTATACATTATTAAAATGTGCCTCTGAAGAATGCTGAATGGGAGTAGTAAAGGCAACATGTTCCATTTCAGTTCATGAACTGTTCTCCAAAATTTGTCCTGCCTCCCTTAGCTCTTTTCCAAAAAGGAAATATTAAATTGCTTTTACGTACATTTGATCCATATTTTTGGTTTTCTGGTGAATACATAGAAATTTCCTTTTGGCCTTTCTTTGAATTAATGAAGAAGATATATTCTTTCTTTTTTCTGACAGTAATTGAGGGTAAGCACATGTGACTTTACTTACTCCAGTAAAACAGCTGTGAGGATTTAACGGGTAAATTATATGTTCTGTGCAATGAGATGTGAGTACAGTACTTTTGTTAGGTAGAAACCATTTATGAAGAAATTCATTACTGTGAAACTGTGGAAACAGTGGAGCAAGTTCACCAGAGAAGCTGTGGCTGCCCCACCTCTGGAAATGTTCAAGTCCAGACTGGACAGGACTTGGAAAAAACCTGGTCTAGTGGAAGATATCCCTGTCCATGGCAGGATGTGGAACAAGGTTATTTTTAAGGTCCCTTCCAACCCAAACCATTCTATGATTCTATGATTCCATGACTCTGTGATGACTAAATAACAGGTGGAAGATTAAGTCCTGGAAAGGACAGTGTTGAAAAGAAGGGAAAAAAAAAAAGAAAACATTTTAAGTTGCATCTAAGGTTGAAATGATAGTTGGCTCACATACTAAAATTCCTCTGAATGTCTTGGCACAACTTTTCAAGACTACAATAGGCTTTGGTTGTTAAGAACTATGAGAAACAGGTAAAAATTGAGAAAATGCCAAAGGAACAAAATGCTGTATAAAGCAAGAAAAATGAAGGAAGGAAAGTGATGGGTAGCTGCAGATATTGTGAAAACAACTGAAATTCTGGTGAAAGAATGAAATACAAAAGAGTCAAGTCCCACCACTGGGACAGACAAAGTAGACAATGACTGTGTATCAGCACAATATAAAGTCAGGACGTAAGAAAAGCCAGAGTTGGTCAGAACAGGATTCACTTTGCTCAGTATTGCCCTGTTCTCACCTGGAATAGAGTCAATTTTCTTTGTAATAGCTGGTGAAGTCCTGTACTTTGGATTTAGGATGAGAATAATGTTGATACACACTAATGATTCAACTGTTGTTTAGTGCTTACACTAAGTCAAGGATTTCTCACTCACACTGCTCTGCCAGAGAGGAGACAAAAACTTGGGAGAGGGCACAGCTGGGACATTTGATCCTACATGAAATTCCATACCTTATGGCATCATACTGAACAATAAAACTCAGAAGAGTTGACCAGTGAGTGGCAGCTCCTGCTCAGGAACTGGCTGGGCCTCAGTCAGAAGGTGGACAGAAACTGTGCATCACATCTTTGTACATACTTTTATTCTTGTTATAGTTTCCTCTTCTTTTTCTGTCCTAATTAACTGCTTTAACTCAACCTACAAGTTTTAACTTTTTTCTGATTCTCTCCCACATCCCACTGGAAGGGTGTGAGAGTCAATAACTGTGGAATTTAGCTGCCTGCCAGGTTGACCATGCGTGTCCTGTCTTCAACAGCACCAGCTTCCCAGAGGGTAAAACAAGATATTTACTAAATGAACCCTATGTGTACCACTCCACAGCAGGGTCTTGTGCAATTTAACTCACTCAGGATAGGATTCAGTGAAAGATTTAAATGTAAGAACCCACACGTGAGCATTCCATGGAAACCAAGAAAGATGGACTCCATGTGATACACACAAACTAGAAAGAATTTAGCTGGAACAGCCAGTCTTTTTTAGGATGAGCTCTTTTACTTTCTAGGCTCCTATAAGTACATGTGATGTCTTAAGTTTTAGCTTTCATGTTTTTCAGATTCTGTGCTGCCCAGGGGTGCAGTTCTGATCCTCACATTAAGTGTTTGTCAGCTCTCTTCACAGAGTAGGGAGACAAAACAAATCCTTTTCCTGCTGAAGACCAAGGACAATGAGTACAAGTTCCAGGCCCAAAAGCATAAATAGTGGTGAACTGAAGAGAGAAAACAAGAAGGATGAGACTTCACAACCCAAAGCTGTAATTGGACAATTAAACTCCAATATGCAAATGGACCAAAACATATAAAAGTGTAAGGCCTTGTAACCAGTTGTCCATTTTGTGACCATTTTGGGTCCACCTTGGGCGTAGCCCTGGTTGGACTCTTTTCCTGCCCAAGGTGTACCCTAAAGGCCTTTCAATAAATATCTGCTTAATTCTCCAGCTCTGTCTGGTCTCTGTTCCAGGTCAGCCTTCCCAAGGCATCACCTGATCTCCCTTGAGTGTCACAGGAGCTCTGACATCTCCTCTGCCTGTAGACAACTATCAGCAAAGTTCTAAATTTAGAANAAAGGCCTTTCAATAAAAATCTGCTTAATTCTCCCGCTCTGTCCAATCTCTGTTCCAGGTCAGCCTTCCCAAGGCATCACCTGATCTCCCTTGAGTGTCACAGGAGCTCTGACATCTCCTCTGCCTGTAGACAACTATCAGCAAAGTTCTAAATTTAGAATCATAGGATGATAGGAAAGATAGAGTTGGAAGGGACCTTAGAGGTTTTCTAGTTCTGCCCCCCTGCCATGGACCAGACCAGGCTGCTCAAAGCCCCATCCAGCCTGTCTTGACCATCTCCAGGGCTGGGGAGTCCACAGCCTCACAGGTATCTTCACCTATGGCTCACTCACATATTTTGTAGTTAATGAGCATGGACCATGTGTATACTCATTAATGAGAAACAGGGCTGATGTTTTTCCATTAAGAAGGTTTAATTTTTGTAGCAGCTGTGACTCTCTGAATCACCATTGCTTGCCTGATTTCAGGCATGTAGGTTCATCCTAGGAGCAATAATTCTAGCCTGAACAAACCTCCCCTACATGATCTTTAGATTGGATATTAGGAAAAATTTGTTCATTTCAAGAGTGGTTGGGCACTGGAACAGGCTGCCCAGGGCAGTGGTGGAATCACCACCCTTGTGTAAATGTGGCACTTGAGGATATGGTTTAGTGATGAATGTGGAGGTGCTGGGTCAATGGCTGGACTTGAAGATCTGAGAGGTGTTTCCCAATCTTAATGATTCCATGATTTGGGTTTTTAGCAGGTACTAAGCAGGAAGCAGTTTCTCATTTATTTTTAATAAGAATCCAGTTTTGGAAGGAACACTCTGTGCGTTCGGCCATCTTCTTAGAGGGTGAGATCATAATTTTTCATGAGACATCAATCTTTTTGCATTTTTCTCCCAGAAAACTTCCAACTCCCCCATCCAGGAGAATGCACTGCTGCTTGAAAGCAGGGCAGCTTTCAGTCCATGATGCCAACTCATGCCACTGAGTCTGGGCTTTGTGAGCATTTGCTGTCTTGTCAAAAGCAAATGCTGAGTTCCCTCAAGGGAAGGGGAGAAGTGCCTGCAGTGTGAGATGCATCTCTGCTCTAGAGACCTATTTTAGGATGGGATATAGGAAGCAAGAGCTCACACATGCTTTCCTTTTAACAGCTCAGCCTGTCTGTTTATCCTAGGACTATCATTATGGTCTCTGCTTTATTACATTAACTCAGCAAAAGCACACACATGTGTCAAGTGCTTCAGTGAATAGACTTAAGCACATGATTAACTTTAAGAGAGTGCTTAAGTACTTTGCTAAATCAGGACTTCTATGTTTTCTCCTCTCAGTACATCTGGTCGATTTGCATATATTTTCCATATAAAGAAGTTCATTTTCAGAGCAAAATGGAACTATTTCCTTGCTTGCGCATTCGGTGGTACTGCTGCTGTAGCTAACTTAGACAAATTTAGTCCCTCTTCCCTTCCCACAAGTTTCCAGCTGGTTGTTCCAACAACTGCAGGCATCGTGCTGGAGTGACTCAGATCAGCAACTGCTTGGTGAACTGGATTAAGGAAATATTTAAGATGCCAAGTAATCATTCAGTCATATAATCAGCATGGTTTGGATTTGAAAGGACTTTATAGGTCATCACCTTCCACCAGACCTGGTTGCTCCAAGGCTCTTCCAGCCTGGATTTGAACTCTTCCAGGGATGAGGCATCCAAAAATTATCTGGACAACCTGTGCCATGGCCTCCCCACCCTCACAGTAAAGAGTTTTTTCCTAATATCTAATCAAACTCTACCCTCTTTCATCTTAATGTCATTTCCCCTTTTCCTATCACTTCATGCCCTTGTGAAAAATCTCTCTCCAGCTCTGTTTGATCCCCCTTTCAATAAATATGTATTCATATATACTGTAAGTATAATTTTGGTGAGTTGTTTTATTCTGGATTAGTTTGTGATATCCTTGCAACGTGGTAGCACAAACAGTCGATAAAACAGATGCAGTAACATGATCAGATTTGGAAGGTGTTTAAATTGTCATCAGCCAAAGAAATGTACAAGAAACCATTGATCTGCAATGTTGGAGGCTATGATAAATTCAGAAGACATTGCACTATATATTGTTTGCAGGACTCTTTTCTAAAACATCTATATTTAAGTGTTTCAATGAAAATAGAAAAAAATCAATAGGTTCATTTTCAGCCATGTTGCTAAATTAACTGAAAGCAAAATATCATGCAAAACAACTTGTAATTACTGTCATTGTTGGAAATTACCTAGAAGGAGAATGAAGCATGTGAAAAGTGCTGCTTAAAGCCAAATTAACGCTGAGGTTAATTTTTTTTTCTGGTTTAGATGAGCCAGTTTTTCCATAATAATATTAATAATAAGAATAATGTTCTTGTGCCAGCAAAGACAGAAGAGCAAGAAATGATTATTGTTAAAGGTTAGTTTTGATCCCAGCACACATGTGACAATACAAAACCATTAATCACCACAGAATGAGGAGCGCTCAGCACCAGAACAGCTCCTCCTCTGCATTCTGCTGGGTCTGTTGGATCAACAAAATATTCTCAGATTGAGACATTTTGGGAGAGCTGGACATGTTTAAGAACCATGCATTCTCTGCTGTGTTTGCAGGAGTAAAAGGACAATGTGCAGCTCTGAGTAGTTTTAGTCCCTTGAACTATAATTTTATCCACTCATAAACTGTTAACCTAGCAGACAAATGTGTGCTGCTTTTAATAAGATCATTTATCCTTGTGGAATTTCTTCACTGTGAAAAGAGAATTCATAAGATTAAATGTGAGGCTGACAAGAAAAAATTGTTGTCCAGTTTTATTGTTGAGTTCTAGTAATTAGTTTGTGGTCTAATAGCCGATTACTGCTTAATGATATACTTTTCTACCAATTAAAAACCAAGAGTTTCTTCCTGTATGACCCATGAACTTGCTCTATGGCCTCATGTAGATGAGACTCGAATCTCAAAATATTTGTCTGCAACCATTATATTTCAATTCTATTAAATTATATATATTTAATTATTAACCTAATTATTTAATTTAGTATATTTGCATTCTGGAAAAATATTTGGAAGGAGCTTATTAAACATGATTCCCTCAGGAATCTCTGTTGTGGACTATGAAGTGTGTTCCTCCATTCTTTGTCTCATATATTTTGCTGAATTTGGGAAAAGGTACTTGGGCCAAAAAAGTGAAACCTGAGCATCTTTTCAGAAACTTGTGTTCCAGAGTCAGCCCTTTAAGTTTTAGCTTAAAGCATTTTGTGTCTCAAAAATCCTGAGTGATTTTTATCTCCCCCAAAAAGTTGACAGAACATTTATTTAACTGGCTGGGAAAACACAGCTTTGCACATAATTAACAGATAATAGCAAGTAAAACCTGGGAGTATTCCCATCTACTTACAATTGCTCTCAGCTGAACGTGAAGCAGATGATTTTAGCTGTTATTTTTATTCAATGTTCTTAACGATCAGTTATTGTATTGTAATACATGTCAGAGCTTGATCTGCAGTTTGAGATTTTGTATTCAGTGCTGTGCAATGTAACACAAAATTCTTGCACTCATAACTTAGAGTCTAAAGAGAAATTATGCCTGAAAAAGGAGGTAGATTGATTAAACAATATATTCTTTCTGTGTGCTTTCCAAGCAAGTAGATAAGCAGATAATGGACAAAGTACTTTAAGCTCTAATTACTGTCTACAAACCCATTTTAGACAAAGCCCACCAAAGAAAACCTTGAAAGGTTTTTCTACTCTTTTCCTCAAACAACACTTTGATAGCTCATGATGCAGAAAAAAAAATTGATTTGAACAGAAATAGTTTGGCTTCTTTATCTAAGAGTGCAGTCAAGTGGATTACTCATTGTTACAAAATTAACATTTATGAGCCACTGCCGATAATAAGCCAGGGTTTAGATATAAACAGCTGCCTTGGTTTATCAGTTACCATAGTTTGATACTTATGGGCAACCATTGTTCAGACTTGCAAACTGGAGGAAAATAAATTACAAACAAAGCTGGATATTATCCCTATTAATGTATCTTATGAGATGATTAAACTCACAGTGCTATTGACTAAATCTCCCTGGATTTTTCATTTTTGTTTGCACAGCATGCAGAATTTATCCCCTTTGCTGGTTTAATTACCTCTGGTTATGTTTACACTGACATAATTATGAGATGATTGAAGAATAAAAAGCAGTGTCAATTACTTCCAAAGACAATGAAGTTAATCTACATGGATAATGGAAAAGGTGATTGAAAGATGGATTGTTCAGGAAAACAATTAACACAGGCACCTTGAGCCCTAAATGGGTTATCCTTTTGTAAATCCTTGAGTCAGAGGAAGCAAACCAAGTTAGCACATCATTGTTTAGTTCAGCTCAATTAGAGTCCAAAGTAATTGGGAAGAATATGCTTTCCATGAAGCAACATGTGATGAAAGCTGATGTGAACTTCCAACTTTACATCTCACCATGAGCAGAGAAAGAATCAGAGGGGCACAGGTCTGGAATCATGGAGTCACAGAATCACTGAGGCTGGAAAAGACCTCTAAGTTCAACCATTATTTTAACATTGTCAGGTCCACCACTAAACCATGCCCCAAAGTGCTGCATCTACACATTAATTGAACACTTCCAGGGGTGGTGACTCCAACGCTTCCCTGGGAGGTTTGTTCCAAGATTTCACCATCCTTACAGTGAGGAAATTTTTCCAAATATCCATTCTGAACATCCCCTGGGGCAACTTGAGGCCATTTCCTCTCATCCTGCTGCTTGTTACCTGGAAGAAGAACTGTGGAAAGGGAGGCAAAACCCTGACTCCATGTGAGTCAGTTGAGAGAAAATTGTTGTTTTAATTCTTCCCACAAAGCATAATTCCTTTGAGTTTCTCCGAGACTTCCTGATGGCAGCAAAGTGGGATGCAACTGTAGGACCTCTACTTTTATAGCAGAACAAACATCAAAGGGTTCTTTAGTGAAGTATGAAAAATATGACTGAAGAGTTGTCAGCTGGAACATCCCGTGCTCCCATGCACCTCGGCCAGAGGCAGAGCAGGCAGATCAGGGAGGTGCAAAGGGAAGAGATGGTGACACTCATTCCTGGTTCAGAAAAATAATATTTTTAATAGAAAAGTAATAATAAAATAAAAAAATTAAACAGGGATGTTGAGCAGAAGTTGCACATTCATCGAGGAAAGAATATTTACCTGATCAAAGCTATCTTCATCCTCTTCCCTTGTGGCTTTTTCTGTTATTTTTATACCTGGTGGGCTGGCAGGAAAATATTTGGGGATATTTAGTACTCGTATGAAATGTGTAGTTGTTTCAGGCAAAGTGAGACAACTTTCAATAAATATACTGCAGCTAACTTAGACAAATTTAGTTCCTCTTCCCTTCCCACAAGTTTCCAGCTGCATTCTAGGGAAAGGCAACAAAGTTTGTGAAGAGTCTTGAGAAAAAGTCATAGGAGGAGTGGCTGAGGGAGCTGGAATTGTTTAGCCTGGAGAAAAGGAGTCTCAGGGAAGATCTTATCACTCTCTTCATCACCCTGAAAGGTTGTTGGAGCCAGGTGGGTCTCAGCTTCTTCTACCAGGAAATTAATGTCAGGACAGAAGGAAATGCCTCAAGCTGTGCTAGGGGAGGTTCAGGTTGGACATCAGGAAGAATTTCTTGAAAAAGGTGGTCAGGCATTGGGAGGAGCTGCTCAGGGAGGTGGTGGAGTCCCCATCCCTGGAGGTGTTCAGGAAACAACTGAATGTGGCATTCAGTGCTCTGGTCTGGTTATCAAATGGGGTGGTTGGCCAAAGGTTGAACTCGGTGATCTTGGGAGTCTTTTCCAATCTAAATTGCTCTGTGATTCTGTGAAAATAATAGACCTAAGATCATTTAATTTCATCATGTTCATGTAGATGAACATTCCTGCCTTAAGGACTACTTGGTTTTTAATTTGCTGCAGAGAATCAGGCTGCCCATCATCCTCCTTCTTGTCTGGGAAAACGCTGTTATTCTGAAGAAATTTAATTTCAGAGAGCATTAGGCTGCTAAACATACTTATGTCTGCTCGTCAAGTTACACAGCAATGCTGCAGGTTGCTATTTAATTCTGAATATTCCTTTCCTTTGTACAGATGAGTGTGAAGAGACAAACACAACCTGCCAGCAGAATCCTGTGCTTACAGGGTGTCTTTCTCAGGGGTTGTGTACTGCAGGTTCATAACAAAAGTGAGGAAACTTCAGAGGAGGGATGGTACTGAAGACAGGAGACGTGCATTACCACAGAAATCAAAGTTTCTTGCTCTTCAAAGAACTGGTATCCACAGAGTCTGATGGAGACTGATGCAACAGAGAAACACAACAGAAATAGAACATCAATAAGATGCAGTACAAGCACCTCAGGCTGTGGTATGCAGGGACCCAGGGGAGTGTGAGTCCAAGAGCTCCAGAAGGGAGATATTCATGTCACCAGGGCTAATCATAAATCTTGGGCTAATTATGGAAACTAACACCTCTACAAAGCACTACTCAGTTCAACATGGACATACTATTTTACTTAAACATCTTTACAACTTACCTCATTATTGCCTTGCCCAAGTTTTTTTGAGACTTGCCCTTCATTTTTGGAAGCTTCACCTCTTGAGACCTAGATTCAGTCTTTCCTTCATGGAGGAAAAATTAAACTCCATCATCTTACACTGTGAAATGAAAGCAACAATTTAAAATGTTCCTCACCACATATTTGAAAAGTCGCAAGATGTTTCTTGTTATTTTCACAAGAAACATTTTGCACAAGTGTTTCCCCCTCTCATGTTTCTGCACAGTTTCTCTAAAAGATGAGATGCCCAAGGAGGGATCAGGCACAAAAATACTGATGCCAGGATTTGAGTCCCATAGGGAATTTCAGAGATAGTAAATCTTGAGCTCAAGTACATCCCATAATTAATAAATTTATAATTACCACACAGAATGATGCAGCAGTGGAGCTAAAGTTAAGAGGATGCACTCTGATGAACATAAACCTGCAGTTTGGCACAGAGCACAGAATTTCAGACAGCCAAGAAGGGGCATAAATCAAGATCAGAAGACATAATTATTCCCTGAAATAAACAAATAAACAAGATCAGTGAAAGACCTATCTTCCAAATTAGAAGTGGAAATACTGACAGAATCAAAATGAGGTAAACATCTCTACAGGCTAATACAAATCCAATCTCTGTACTTTCTGCATTTTAGCTACAAAATAAAACCAGGACTTAGTTACATTAAAAGAGTTTGCCATATATTTTATGCCATGCATTAAGAAAATTTTTCACTGGAGGTTTTAAACAGCATATTAAGAAGTACTGAAATCACTCATATCAATTGGCTGTGGTATAATTGAGCTCTATAAAGATTATTGAAATACATTTGCAACTAGAAGAAGTCGTATCAATAATAAGGTGCAATAAATCTTCTTTTTACTTCTCACTCTAGAAGAAAGAAACTTTTTGGCATTTACGTCTGCATTTTTGCCAGCCAAAATCATCAGCGCAAAGAGAAAAAACTTTGTCTTGTTCTCTTTATTTCAATAACAGCAGCTTTTTTTGTGCTTTCACAATTTCTCCTATTCCTGCTTGTTCCTTAATAGAATTTGTTCCTTTGCATTTTCTTTTGAGGGGAATGTCCATAGAGTACACTCACTATGCAAGGAAGTTTTTTAGGTGATTTTGGATGATTTTGGAAGGATTTCTTTGGTTTGTTTGCTTGTTTTTGCAGTGGTGGCTTTGATGCTCTTGAAAAAGAACATGATCCAGATTCAGACCTGAAGGAAACTTGACCTGTCAAAGATTTCACCTGCAGATATTTTCATTTTGAGGCTGATAAGGCTGTGAAAGGTGTGACCATGGGCTTGGCAGGACACTCTTTACTCCCCAAGGGACAGACTCATCCTTTCCCCTCACTCGTAACAAGGGCATCCAGTAACCTGATGAATTGTGGGGCCAAAATATTTCCATAAATGAGCCAAGTATCACCTGTAAATTACAATTACACCAGACAAACACACACACACAATAACAGAAGTTCTTACACCCACAAATAAAATGTCACAGTGGCCATGAGAATTCAATACACCACCTAATGTGCTCCTGCAGTCCAGTGTATTTCATTTACCAGGTAATATATTACCCAATTTATAACCAATCTGTCATGCACATGGATCAATACAAATCATGAAAACACACATACATTACACACTTCCCATAATTGAATTTTGTGCTCCCTGGACTCTCATTACCCTGCCACAAACTGCTTCAAATGAATATCTCTTATTACCTTCAAGGTAAACACAGCAGGGACATCAGGCAGGTTCTGCACAACTTTTATATATAAAACTCAGTATCAACTTTCAGGAAGACAATGCAATGTGGAAAACCTAACTCCAGTTTTCTAATCTTATAAGGGATTTCTCCATGTATCCTGAAATATCATGGAGAAAATGAACAAGCAGGAAATTTAAACTGAAATAGTCTCCAGTTTTTATGGTTCAGAAGAACATAAGGACTTTCATGATTGCACTTGATGTCACTTTGAGCCACATCTGACTGTGTCACATCTGTGTGAATGTGATCAGCATCTTCCAGTGCATGTTACACATAAATTGATGTTATTCCTATCAGGCTGTCCATGTAGATCTTCATTGGGAAGGAAATAGGTGTTCCCAAACTGTCTCTGTCACAGTTTGGGGGCATGTCCATCAAAAAAAATCTGGCATTTTGGCCAGATAAAAAGAGTTCAGAGCAACTCCGTAGTGTAAAGTTTGACATTTTTGCAGTTAAGTGAGAATATCGCAGTGGGATTTTAGGCATGCAGATGAATTTATTGACAGTAAAAACTATTCAGTTCTCTCTAGCAGTAATTCAGATTTGAATTAACTTCCTTAATTCTGACTGCATTTTCATTGGGATTGTAACTCTCCAAAATGTGATGTCTCTATAGCTGAAAGTTAAAGGTGAGAGTAGATTTTAGAGAACACTTTTTTTCCTCACCTTCTTTCATACACAGAGAATAGGCTTAGAGAACTGAAGGAAACTCCCATCCATTTGGAGGATCTCTTGTGCACTCAGGCATTCTGACTAGGAGGGACATCTCATATCAAAAGTGTCGTGTATGTGCTGGAAATTGAGAATGAAGCTGTTATATTCTCTTTAGTTCTGGAAGAACTTAGCTACTCTGTATACATGACAGGTGTTTCCAGGTATCTTGTATATTCATGCTTTTTATCAAGTCTTGTTGAAGCTTTTCTCTTGATTACAGGGTTTTTTTTTTTGCAGTCAGTTCTGTTGTATTTGTTTAGCTATTGCCTAAAAATGCAAACTGTGCTTAAAAATCAGAGATATCAAAGCTCCTTCTGACAGGTTTACACGTAACATCTTTCAAAAAATGATTACACAGCATTCGTGTGTATGTGGTTTAGAAGCTGGTGCACAACACTGGATTGACAAGTGTGGAAATTGAATTTTTCTATCTGAAACAAAATATAGAGCAAGCAGCAACAGCTGAGGTCTGTATGCTGCCCATATGGTGGTGTCTGGGGTTGTAAAATGATATTTTTGAGCTCTGCACTCAAGCTTTGCCCCCAGTCCTTGCACTTCTTTGGGGCAATTTTTAAGTTCATGTCTTGGTTTTGCAGGTTCTCCTACTCCATAGCAGGACATAGAAAGAAAGATCAGACCTAGCCACCCTAATTTAATGTATTTTAATTTTTCCTTACAAGTGCTCTGTTGGAGAACTTGAAAAATAAAATCTTGCCTCTTTCTTGGTACTGTAATTGTCCCAGCCTGTCACTGTGATGATCATTTGCCAATCCTATTCTGGCTCCCTTTTCTCTGTATTCTCTGAGAATTAAAGGCAACAGCATCTTATCTGCTGCTTGCAAAGGCTCCCAAAGACTATTCCCAACATATTTTTTTTTTTCAATCCTAGAATGCAGTTTCAGTCTCTCTTAGCAGTCTGGCAGAAGATAACTCATCTGCTTGGCAGAGTTCTACATCTTTGGGGAGGGATTCATAAGAGCCTGTCTAAAGCAGCTGCTTTATTTACGTTTAAATCTTACTTTTGTTTAATCTGCCATGACGACCATTCAGGAAGAAAACAAAATTCAGGAATTATCCCTAACTGCATTTTCTTAATGGTCCAGTAATGCTAAGAGCAATAAGACATTAATGTAAATAGATGAAAACTCTATTTGCTGTAGTTATTTTAGTCATTCACATATTTGCTACAGAATTCTTTACTTGTAATAGTCTAAGACATTTTTGAAAATTTAACAACATTTAGAGGAAAACTTCTTAGCTGTCTCCTGCAGTCACTTAAACTAAATATGTCTAAAAGAGCCTTCAGTTCAGCAGGCACAATATTGGAATAAAATTGAAAAGGTAACTCATCTTCTTCTACCAAACAAGCTGGGAGATCTGGGAACCACTCTTCTAAATTAATAATTTTGAAAATCAAACCAAATCTAATCTTTGATCAAAAGACATTTCCATTGGCATCAAGAATCACGAAGTCCTTCTCAGTATGTTCTTAGAAGCCTTGTGCCTGTTTCCTGTCCCATTCATTTATGACTGGGTGCTCTCTGATTCACTTGCACAAACCCCAAGCCAAATTAATCCTGTGACAATGGAAATATTGCTTGGACCTCTAGAGACCTGCAGTGCAGCCTCCTGCACATCACAACAAAGTGCCCAGCAGTAGATCATGTCAGTTATCATTTTGCCTCACCAAATCCTAAAATCCTCCACGGCTGAGATCCCACCGATTTCCGGATGATCTGTTCCAGTACTGCACTAATCTTCTAGGGAAATGTCTTCACTTTTTTTTTTTTCCTTCCCTAAAATAAAATCTGAATCTGTTGAGCCCACCCTGAACTCCTCATGAAGTCAGAATCATCTTGTGTAAGACTGAATCTCTTGAGAAGGAAATGCAATGCAAACTTTGTCCACAATAACCCAGAACTCACTGTGTGTTGAATGCTCATTCAAGAAGTGGGAAACAGGAATTTTAGGATGTCCTTGGCTTCAGGTGTTTAAAACTCTCTCTCTAACATCCTAAGAGGATGGTTTGCCCTCCAGGCTAAAGAATGTTGTTGCCATTCCAAGCATTTCCAAGCAGGTTTTTTTGGCTGAGCTGATTATTTGAGGTCAGAAATAGGCAAATAAAAAGCAAAGGCTGAATATGATTAATGCTAAAAAAAAAAAAAGGAAACATACCTAGAAAAGTGCCAAAGAGTGTCCTGCTGCCAGAACTTCAGACTGATTTCAGATTGATTTTGTTTTGGTAGGGGTTTCTTTGTTTATTTGTTTTGCCCTTTTTTTTTTTTTTTTTTTAAATAGTAGCACACCAAGTTTAAATGCAAATGATTTCTGCTTTTTTATTATCTACACAAGGAGTCAAGGAGTCAAGTCACTGCAGCCATAGCCAAAGTGAAAAGTCGAATCTCTGATGTGATTTACAGCTTAAAACTCAAGATAAAGGTGCTGCAGTCCTTCTAAAATTGATTGTGTGTCTCGGAGAGAAAGTAGCACCTCATTTGTCCTTGTTCATTTCAATAAACTCAGAATTAGCCCCACAATTTGGGCTCAAATTTCAATGTGTTCACCCATCATGCTTATGGCAGGAGTGGTTTGAGGGTATATTGGAACAGATCTGATCAGATTACTCTGAAATTTCCATTATAACCCCGTGAAACAGCTACATATTCATTTTGCTTTGCTTCCCAGCCCCCCAGCTCACTGTGCAGGCAGCAGAGAGCAGGGGGACTTTTTTAATGCAGTCAAGTTGCCTGAATGAATTGGAACAAGATAAATTGTTCTTAGGATTCAGGAGGTGCTTTTTTTTGTGTTTTGTGACCTTGGCAGACCCAAGGGTTCTTGCGTAGGGCTGGGTTTGGATAAGGAACTTCTTAGGCAGATCCAAAGTAAATGGCAGTTTTACAAATCATATTTAACTATAGAATCATGGGATGGTTTGGGTTGGAAAGAACCTTAAAATTCATCTCTTTCCAACCCCCCTGCCATGGTCAGGGGGTCCTTCCACTGGAGTCAGGTGTCTCAGTGAGAGCAATATGTCCTTGCACCCCTAAGATTGTTCTGCTGAGACATAAATGAGAAAATCGGATTTTTTAAAAAAATTCTTTTCCCTCCTCAAAGAAAGATTTCCTGCTCTCTTTGCAAATACACCATCAAGGAATTTGGTCCCTTGGCCAGACACAGGTATTTCCAGTTTGCCCTGCCTAAACTCTCTTTGAAACATCAAATGGGTCTTATATTATTTGGTCTTGGTCTATTGAGAAATATTGCACCACAACAACAAAGACCCAGAAAAAGTCACACATTAAGGTCACAGGTGAAAAGTGAAGATCTGGAGCTGTAATCTTTAGGCTCCCCACCTGTAATAAAGACTCATGATTAGCTCAGCTCTCTGGACAGTTGGCAGAATTATCTCCACAGCCCAAGGAAAATCTATGAGTTTCAGAAAAACACCCAAACCCAGCCCAAAGTGGAAAATATCTGTGTAGTTTTGGAACAATGTAGTTAGCAATATCTTAGACACCACAAAAGGAAAATTCAGTGTTTTAATACACTAATTAATTTGCTTTCTTAAAGAGGTTGGGGTTTTTTTTTTTAAATTTAAGACGATTAACTGGTTACTATAGTGACCTGATCTATATATTTATTAAACATTTTTCTATGTTTTATGTTACATTCTTGTGCAAGCATTTCTTACTGGACAATGTGGAACAACAAACTGTGTTTCGATAAAGTGACTAAAAGAGCCACCATAATCCTAGAACCACAGAATAATTTAGATTGGAAAAGACCCTTAAGATCAAGTCCAACCTTTAACCCAACACCACCAGGTTTTCACCACTAAGCCACATCCACACATATTTTGAACATATCTAGGAATNAGGTTTTCACCACTAAACCACAACCTCAAGTGCCATATCCACATATATTTTGAACATATCTAGGAATGGTGACTGCATTGTCACCTGTCATTGTCACTTGCTCTGCTCCAATGGCTTACAACCCTTTCTATAATTTATTTTTTTTACTAATATCTCATCTAAACCTCCACTGGTGCAACTTGAGGCCATAAGAGACTGATCTCCCAGCTGGCTCCCACTGAGGTCTTTCCATTAGGTTTCTAAAGATTGATCTTTGAAGAGAAATGAACCTAAATTTCAAGCACTAATACAACAGAAAACTCCTGGTCTTTGAAGAGTTCATGATTTCAAAAATAACACTGCTTTGTGGTGCTTGTGGACTTAGAAAGACTGAAGAAACAGCTATTTATAACCACATATCCTTTTCTCTTCCCTGAACCTTTCATAGGTCATCAATATTGTGAAATGTTTCTTTCCAGCATCATCCAAATGTGGAATACTGAAACTTCTCATATAAAACTTTTCCACTCTTCATTGGATGTCCTGCATGAGACCTGACATAAATTAGGATCATTAGGCTGGAGGAATTGCCACTGTCATCAAATCCAGAACCACTTATTGCAGGCAGCTCCCTCATAGGGTCCTGTTGACAACTCTTCATTTTCTGTCTCAAGACAGTCAGATCTTTTCCTTCCATGTCCTTGAGCAGAAACTATCCTAGAATTAACATGGACTAAATGTCACAGGAGCTGAGAACAGTAAAATTCCTCCTGACATACAATCCTGACACAAGTCCTTGCTTCTGGATTTACGATTCCTTGACTTCTTCTTGGCATGAGCAGATTCCTGATCTTTTGAAGATCCCAGGGAATATGTGACCAGATGTTCCTAACCCGTTTTTCAAGCACTCCATGAACAAAAAAGTGGAAAACAAACACCAAGTTCACTGTGCCAACCTCTGGGACATGTTGAATAGTGCAACAGAAAACTTTAAAGGAAACTAACTCCATAGGTTCATGAATACATCCAATTTTGGTCACTGCTCCATATAGTGAGAGAGGGGGACTGTCGCAGTAGGACACAAAGGAA
>VWYP01016378.1:0-25948 GCA_013400435.1 Pycnonotus jocosus
CCTCTCGCCTCCCGCTCCGCGCCGCTCCGCGCCGGCGGCCCCCGCACTTACGCGCCCCGTGGGGCTGGCGGAGCAGGGGAAAAAGGTGAATTCCGCGGGATGATCCCAGCGGGCAGAAATTCCCAGCGGAGACAGAGGAGGTATTTGGAACCGGCTGCGATCGGGAGCCTGTGCCGGGGGCAGCTCCGCAGCAACGCTGCTCTGGCGGGCAGGCGCTGGGGCCCACTGGCTTGCGCGACTTTTTACTTTCTCCTTCTCCGGACCGGGAAGATGCGGGCCAGCGGGGACTACCCCTGTCTGGAGGCTAAACAAGCGTTGGGGAAAAAACCCCTCGCGACATTTGTGCGTGTGTGTGTCTGCCCTGAGCCTGCCTCCCTGCTCTGTGTGTGAGAAGAGACATGGAGTAAACCCTGTGTATATCTGTCATGTGTGCCCACAAAGCTCCCCAACAATACCAGTTAGGCAAAAGAAAAAATAATATATGTATATATATATTAGCTTCTCTGTTTGATTTTTTGTAACATATCTGTAGCTATAAATACACCACACCTAATCTAACATCTGCTATGATTTCATTACCATCCAAAGCATGGGGATGTGACAGTAACGTATTGCCTTACAATACTAACCGTAAGTGCATTGTAACATTTATCTAAATTACATTGCTTTTCCTGACTTTGCAAACCAGTTATAAAAAGATTGGAGTCCAGTGATGGAAACATAAGTTCAATGTAAATTATTGTGTATGGCTTCGGATTTATAATCCTATATTTCTTCGAAATGATGCACTTAAATCTCGCCTCAAGTAAGAGGTAATGGTTCTTTATATCCTTTTCAGTCAGCCATATATTTTGGTGTCTGGGTAGTTTTGCCGAGCCCCCCGCACTCGCGTGTCTGTGTGTACATACAGCAACCCCTACACGCACAGCGTGTTCTGCATACTTGTGTACATGCACACAAAGCCGAATATAATTCTGGCCGCTGTTTAGACATTTTGGATGACGGAGGAGTCTTTAGCTTCCTACACAAAAGTGCGAGGAGAAAAGATGGACACGAGCAAAGAACACGAAGAGGATTCAGAAGAAAATGCCTTTTTGGAGGGCGGTTCGGAACCCCCCGGAGAAAACCTCACAGCCCTTTGGTGTCTTTTCAGAGTCTAGTGCTTAAAAAAAAATTTTAAAAATATATAAAAGAAAGAAAGAAATCAAAAACAAGGGGGGCGGGAGAGAGAGAGAGAGAGGGAAAGAAAAAAGAAGAAGAAGAATGAAAAAAAAAAAACCCAAACTAAAAAAACCCAAGCAAATTTAACGTGGAAATGGAGGACGGCTGAAAGAAAGGAGCACCTTTGCCACCACCGCCAGAATTAAGATATGGTTAAGGGGACTGAAAAAGTATTAAGGAAATGTTAATCCTTTGGCTGGTGGGACTCCAGCTTTGCGCGAATTTGTCTCCAGTAAAGGATCTAAGACTTCTTCAATCGGAGCATATGTTCATAGAGCAATAAAACAGAAAGATTTACAGTCTCCGCCCGCCCCCCAGCAGCCTCGCACCCTTTCAGGAATTACTTATGATGATTTATAACAACAACTCCGGCAATTGTCAAACTGATAAAATAGCCCGGGCTATATGCGAGAATAAACGCTCTTATGAAAGGGTTGCGATTTATGTTCAGGTCCATTTTACTGCGTGTCTTGGTAGAGTTTGGTTTCCTTCCCGGCCCAATAGGATAATATAAAACTTCATTGATAAAAATGTAGGAGTTCTCGTGAAGTAGCAAATCTGTTCCTTAGTCACTACCACAGCACATAAACATTTGTCATTTTTGAATAATTGAATTAATGTGTTATTGTTTGAATGTATAATTCATAACATAGGAAACTTTGTCTCTGTCCTGCCACTGAAACGGAAGCAATAAAAAGCTACAATCTAGGTTTTTTTAGAAATTACTCCAGCAAGGGATAATAAAGAATATCCTGTTTGCAGAAGGTATTTCCAGCTGACTGGGATTCGACAGAGAAATCTCGGACTCGTCCGTATCCTATAGAGTTTATAGAGACGGTTTTGCACAAAAACAAAAATGCTATTTTTCCCCAGTCCGGGCTATCGATCGGGGTCTTGCAAGCCGGCATGCCCGCTCCGAGGGCTGGATGCGGCCGGACTCCCCCGCAGCTCCGCGCCGGTCGGCGGGGCTGTGGCGGCCGGGGCAGGAGCGGGCAGGGTGGCCGGGGCAGGAGCGGGGCCGGAGTCGGCCTTTGTGCGGGTGGGGGGGAAAGGCGCGCCTGGCGCTGGCTCCGGCCCCGCTGTCAAAGACGCACGGCAAAATTTACGACTCCTCTGGCGAGAGAGCTGAGGGCCTTTCCCCGCCGGGGGAGCGGGCAGCGGCTGCCCTGCCAGCCGCATTGTCTGCTGCGCTCCGCTCCGCGCCTCCCCGCGCAGGCAGCCGCGGCCGGAGCCGCCACTCTGGGGGCGGTCTGGCCATCAGCCTCCCCGCTCCGCGCCGCTCCGCGCTCTCCTCTTTCCCCCGCTCCCTGGGAAGCAAAGGTCATCGCTTGCGCCCGGTCCGGTTCCCGGCCGCTGCCGCGCTGGAAATCAGGAAGCAGCGTGCCCTATTTGTCAAGTGTTTGACAGCTGAGTTCATTAAGGCTTAAATAAGGAGGAATAAAAGTAAAAAATATTTACGTACCGGGCGTCTCTTTTTCAGCAGCTACCAAAGAGCTAGGTGTGCAGGGAGAGGGACGGCACCCTTTGTATATTATATTCTTGGGATCTCTTCAGTTTTCAAGTCTGATAGAGTCCTTTGCTTGGCAGATTAATGACGACTCCGTGTTTCTTAAGGGACGTGCTGAATTAATTATTTCGCAAATCACGTGGTCAGGACTTGTAGAAATCTATTCTTATCATCTTCCTTGCACTTTGAAATTCTGCCTGTTATGACTGTTCCTAGCAAGATTATTTTGGTCTCTAGGCTTGGGGGGAAGGAGGGGAAAAAAAAAAAAAAAAAAAGAAAAAATGAAAAAAAGAATCAGGGGAAAGGGCTAACAAACATGGCCGTTGGAAGCGGTGTGGCTCTGCACCGAGAGGTCCCTATTTACTGTACTGTACAGTCAGTGGGGTTTGCTATTGACTCTGCCTTTCCTCTTCATTCTTACCTTAACGACTAGTGGTGATATAATATACAGAACCGTATTGATGTATCGGGAGTAACAGGAGGAGCCATTAAACAGCAGAGAGAGAAAGTATAATCGCAAGATATGCCTCAATATTTAAACTTAGCGAGTGTGTGCTTGGAAAGGCAACCCCAGCCTCCCCTCAGCGCACTTGGGCAGTAAGAGCACACGCTTTCTGCTGGGCACCCCGCTCCCTGCCCGGCCTGAGCCAGAGACTGTATTTTTGGACTCGTGTCTTGACCACACTCCAGGAGAGGACAAGCCCTCACTGACAAGTACTTATGACAAAAATAGTGCAATCGACTTCTGCTGGCTAGTTGTATGTGTTATTGTCTGAGATGCTTACGCTGGGAAGAAAAAAAAATGCTTTCCATGGGTGCATGACAAAGTTTAAAGTCTCCAAGTTGTGTTTTCTTGTGATCTTTCTTTTGTATCTGCTGTCAAAGTGAGAGTTACTGCTCAGGAAAAGCTACTCTCTGCATTGCAATTTCAAATTTCCATTTCTTTATTTAATTGATTCTTTCCAGGACTCACCTAAAAGACACACATCTGTGTGGGCATCGAGGTGACTTCAGGTGTGGCTCCTTGCCTCCTACCACACATGCACAAATCCAGGAGTCATTCTAAGAGGGCTTGTTAAATGCAAAGCAGCAGCAAATGGATGACAGGCACTTTTAACTGCAGCCCAAAAGTAAATACAGACTCCAGCTTGGCCTAGAGTCACACCATTATGGCTGAGGCAAACAGCAAACCTGTTCAAAGGGACATTTGGAAGGATGCTATGCAGAGTCACTCATCTTTTAACACTGTAATGATGGGAGGGACCAGCGTTTTCACAGGAGAGAGACCCACCTTGTAAGGACTGCTTGCTCAAGGTACAAACCAGAATCTATTTCGCTACACCTTTTATTATTTCAAAAGAATGTGGAGGGCTTACATCAAAACTACAGGCGACATTTAGTATAAATAACGTTTTAATGAATGGCAGCAAAACGTCAGCAAAGTCTGTAAAAAGCATCACACTTTAACAGAGATGAGAGTAGTGCTGGACAATGCGACCATTTAACAAAGGCTCCAATTCACAACGTTCACCCATGATAAACAAAAACAACCAGCTTCTCTTCATACAAAGAAATAACTCTGGAGGATGGTCACAACCATTTAAAAAACCAAACAGAAAAAAACCCCAAAACAAACAAACAAACCCAAAAAACCACCTCAGGTTCGGTTTTCACGGGAGATAACGACCAGTGGGTGCTCCTGGTCATTATTGCAGACATTCCTGACCATTCAGAGCATTGGCAGCTGGAAACTATTTCTGTTTGGTACTCTCTGCCTCCACTTCACATATTCTCCCATCTTACGGTGCAATTACACCTATGCAAACCTCTAGTGCTCCAGCCTCGCTCAAAGGGGACTTGCAAACAGGGTTGTAGGAGCTGTGCCTGCTGAAGCCAACACTCGTCCTGGAGTTATTAACATTTCAAAAGACAATGAGACAAATTCTGCTCGCAGCTACATGCCTGTTTGACTTCAGTGGGCGGGGGAAGGAAATCTGGGAGCAGAAGTTGGTCCTTTAACTTCGGGAGCCATCTCGGTTGATTAGAAGCACAAAGCAAGGATTTGCTTATCCAAGGCCATTATTTTCCAGAACTGTACCACAGATGCCAAAGTTGGTAGCTCTCTCTCGAATAACACTTTTGCCTTGCTCGCAGCCAACTTCACAGACTTTAAGAAAACAGCGGGAGTCCGGGCGGAGGATTATCAAGAAGGGCAGCTAGAGGGGTTTTACTTCCCCACACCCTTTTTCTTCTTTATTTTAATAGATACGTAGGAAGAGCAAAAGGATGGCTTTGAGCAGCTCTGGAGAGGAAAGGCCACTACTGCAGGAACCTGGTGTAACAAAACTTGAAATCTTGTCTCAGGAATTCCCTCCTCAAGCGCTGCTGCTAGCTGCTCTCCATGCTAGAGAAAGGGAAGGGTAGTTTGGGTCCAAAAGGTTAAGGGTTTAGAGGTCACTCTTCCCGGCTGAAATACAACTAATCGAATAGAAAATTTGTCCTCTGGGTGAACCTGTTCCTGCAATTTAGCCGAACTTCAGTAAAATACCTTTTCAGCTTCTCAACGTGAAGGCGTCAGAAAAAAGACGTCTTTACTATGTATGAACTCGGTGCTTTTTGTCATAGAAACAATGATGCGAATAATGCGGGAATATCCATCTTTAATATCACGACGTGGAGATATTCAAGTATTGCCATGTGCAAGTCTGAGAACTGGGCTAACCCTAAGCAAGAACAAAGAGTTTTCTCCAGGCTCTAAAACAAAAGACCAAGTCTTTAAGACACTTTGCGGACTTCAAGGGATGAGAAAAGGGCAGAAATTAACTGCTGGCCACAGTTAACGTTGCCGAATACACTCTCGTTGAAAAGCTCGCCTTTTATTTTCGAATTAATTCAAGCCCATTTTGGCCAGTGTTTTCCCGAGCGAGCCCAGAGAGCCTTGAGTTCTCAGTGGGAAGCATCCAGCCTGGAGAAGGGCACGTTAACTCACCCCCTGCTCTTTCCACCTCCCTTCAGTGTTTGCTATGACTTTCCTTCTTAGCCACTTTTCCCTTCAATAAAGGGATCACCTTATTACAATTTTGGCTATGTGGTCCCTCTTCTAGGCTGCCCTGAGGGTACAAGAGATAAGGGTTGAGCTTTAAAATAGCCTGAGCGGAGGTGTAAGTGGCTCAGGGAGCTGGTTTGGTTTGGTTTCGTAGTTACAGCGTACTAAAACTTTGGCAACCAGCAGTCAGGGACAAATTCGTGGGTGTTAGACCAGCTCTGCTCCCATCCAAGCCTTTCGTCTTTCCTGAAAGCAACTTGCTGAGATTTCCAGCCATTGCAGTCATGTGTCATGATTTGCTTAAAAGTAACCACTGTTAAAAAAAAAAAAAATACCCCACCAAAACAAAAAAACCTCACCCAATCTTAAAAAGCCCACCCAAATCTAAAAAACTAAACAAACCAAAGCCAGAAAAAACCCAAAATAAACCCAAAACAAAACAAAGCAGCAACCCACATAGACTATCTCTCTCTAGCAGAAAAGAAATTTAAAATCTGTTTGAAAGGATGTGTTCAGCTTCCAGCTTTGAATGGCTCAGTTTATATGAGAAATTACATTAATTTTTCAGTCTGGGTTGCTGTTGTTTTTCGTGGGGTTGTTTTTTGTGGTCTCCCCCTTTTCTTTCTTCTTAATGAGGTATCGATGATTTAAAGCACAGCGCTGAACAGAGCAGACTTTGGAAACAGATTTCAAGCCTGTTAGCTCTGGATGGCACACGGTAAAGGAGCAGGGACGCTTTTCCTATTCACAAAGAAGGAATTTTTTTTTAAAAGGGGAGGGGGACAAGAAAGTTGTGTACGTTCAAGACTAGTAAACATCACATATGTGTTCATGAGACTAGGAAGGAAAAATATTGTATTTCAGCTCCCCTTCCTCGTTTTTGGTTTGACTATTTTTCTTTTTGTCTTCGTTCTTCTATGTAACAAATAAATAAATACACTAACATTACCAGAACATAAAATAACCCGTTTTCACTTCATTTCTATGCACACTTTCTGAGACGTTATGGAAATGAGCAAGAATTTTCATTACATCGAGAAAGGTAAAGCAGCACCAAAAAAAAAAAAAAAAAAAAAAAAGTTCACAATTGCTAGACTTTATGTTGGAATAAAAGACTATGCTATGAATTTCCTGTCCTCAACTTGCCCAAAATGCATCCTCCCGAAATTGTATGGGATAAAAAGACAATTAAAAGTATAAATCCCAGAAAAAAAGCATCCAATCTTCACTCTAGAATTCAAAACTGAAACACAGGACAGTTTCATTTTCAATGATTTATTATTTTTTAAGGACAGAAGGTCTCATTTAATATTTTCCCAATTCCCACTGCCTGCATGATGGTTTGTTTGTTTTTCCCTCTCTCTTTCTTTCCCCTTTTTTTTTTTTTTTTTTTTCCTTTTTTAGGTTGTGCTAGCAGAGGCAAATAAAATAAAGTCCAAAGTAGCGTCATTTTGTCTCCTTTGTACAACAGTACCTTAAAGAAAGATGACAGTTTCTCGTGTCCTTAGCTGCTACATGCAGGTTCTGCTTGGGCAGTGTCAGTTATATACAGTACTGGTCAGAAGCGAAGGATGAAATGGAAAATTTCACCTCTTCTACAAAGTTGTCAAGTCAGTCTGATGGTCCTTGGAACCAGTTTGTAAATGGGGGTTTGAACCAGAGGAAGAAGATCTGCCCTTCGTGTTGGGCAGTTTGTGATCTTTTTTCCACTTCATTCTTCTGTTCTGAAACCAGATCTTGATCTGGCGCTCAGAGAGACACAAAGTGTGGGCTATCTCGATACGGCGGCGCCTGGTCAGGTACCTGTTAAAATGAAATTCTTTTTCCAGTTCTAGGACTTGCTGTCTGGTGTAAGCTGTGCGGGAGCGTTTAGGTTCCCCTCCGTTGTAATTGGGATTCACTGGGAAAAAAATACGGAGAACTTTTACAAAGCTAATCTTGACTTGCCGGTCCGACTTTACAAAAGAAAACCTTACGAGCTGCGAGCATGTGGCCGAGCTGGATTCGTCCCAGTTGCTTACAATGGCCGGGCTGCTTTCCCCCTCGTTTGAGGCAGGCACTACGGGCACACGCAGCTAGGTAGGCTGGGAGCCTCTAGAAGGCTCCTAAAATGGAGTTTTATCCTGCACGGCAAAGCCCCGCATGGCCAAGGGCCTATTTCCTCAGCAATAAAAATTTATGGCGGGTGTAATTGGCCACCTCGGCTTAAAAAGCTCGCCCACGAGCCTGGCGGGGACTCGGGAGAGCGCCGCTGAGGACGATCGGAAGCAGGGTAGAAGAGCAAAGTAAGAAGAGGATCCTTACCCGAGTTAACATGGACTTTCTTCATCCAGGGATAAACTACTGCTGGCTGCTTAACTGCGGAGCCGTTTGGGGGTTTGAGGGCCGGCTGCTGGCTGCAGGCTCGCGAGTTGGACATTGGAGGCGGTGGACAATGCTCTGCTGGGCCGGGGAAGTGGCTCGCCGGGCCGGATTGCTCCTGTCCGTGACCCCGTGGCTGCCCGGCAGAGCCCTGGGCATTGCTACAGCTATAGGGCTGCTCGCTGTAGTTTGACCGTGGGTAGAGTCCCTGGTGCTGGAAATCAGAGCCCTGCGAGGCACTGTAGTACTCGGCCTCCTGCTCGCCTAAGTAGCTATTCTGCAAATATTCCTCGCAAGGAGGAAATTTGGGATCCACATACTTAGAGTTCACCATATACGAACTCATGGCCATTAATTTCTGAAGGTAGAAAATACTAATTTTTCTCGTGTTGTCTTTTTTCCCCCTGCCATAGAGCCCTCCTACTTGCTGTCAACTGAATAAAGTTAGGCGGGCATGTGACCGGCCCGGCCAATGGGGAGCCGGGCTCCCACCGCCGCATTTCCCCGCATTTCCAGCGATTCCACTCAATAACATCCCTCTAACCGAGTGACCCCCCTCTCCGGCGGGCCGCACCCGCAAACCAGGTACCGGAGGTGTAGGGGTACCCCGGGGCGGCGGTCGCTGCCCTGCCCACAGCCTTTTGTCTGAGCCGGCTTCCCCCAGCCCCGGGGGATGCTGCCCTGCAGTCTGATCTACTAGCCAGGATCGCCACCGGGGCTCGGTATCTCGCTTTAAATAAAATAAGAAAAAGATTCGAAAGGAATACACAGAGCGATGAGCTGAAGCGGGGTTAAAAGGGAAGAAACTGATAAGCAGGCGAGGAAAAGAAAAGCCATCAAAGAAGAGGGTAATATGATGTACAATAGATCTGTCCTGTCTTTGTCTAGCAGAGGTCATCCAAAAGTTACCAGAATTTAGTTCTACTGAATAAAATTAGGCAATCAGTAACTTCTCATTCACTTTCAAGCCTCAATATATACGTGTGCATGCGTGTGCATGCACAGACGCAAACGCCAACGTATATTTATAGATCTATACAAGCCGGCATGTAAAATCATACAGATGGCAAGAAAGAGTTCACTTTTAACCACTAAAGTTCAATCAATTGAACTGGAGACGTCATTTAATTAGGTTAAAAATATCACGGGTTTAATGAGATAAATTCGGTCTTCATTCATCAATATCATTCCTGGAGCACAAGTAAATACATTCCAGTGAGGCGAATGCTGCTTTTGCTGCTGTCGTAAATATTTTGATGCGATCTGGACCCTTGACAGGGAAATTTTGCTAACGTCTGGCATATCTAGCTAATTTATGAGTATCTTATAAAAGACTCATTCACTGATTGGTAGATAATATCTTTTTTTGGTTTTTTTCCCAGAAAATTTGTAACTTCTGGTGAGTTTAACTGTTTAAATTCACAGATTGTCAGTGAGAGTTAGGACTGAACGACAACCGAAGTTTTAAGAAACGTCCTAAAACCTAGCGAATAGAAGCGAGGCAGCAAAACTTTTATAATTTCTGAGTGTTCAGCACGCACATGCCTCTTGATTCCGCCAGTATTTTAATTTCTAACCATTTGCAGAAAGGTGAAGTTTTTGCATCGACCATATATTCCCCTAGAATCGAATCTGTGACTATATGAATATCACACAAATTCGGTTCTACAGGGTATATATAGACAACGTAATAACATTCTGTTTTCATCTACAATATAGCAGGTCTTTGCAATTCTTAGTCTCTTACTGTCTTCTGAGGAATGCAAACTATTCTGCTGGGACCCAGTTCTGAAATACAGATTTTGCAGGAAGGTGGGATTTCAGCAAAGATTCACGCCAGTTGTTATTGTTGCAATAGAGCTAAACGACCCTCCACCAATTCATAGCGACGAATTTCGCCCACCAAATTCTCAGAAAGACCTGCCGCTTTCTTTAAATTCTCTGCCTTTTACGTCCTCGCTATGGAAAATGGACGTGGTCGGTCAAATTGCGCTATTTAGAATAATAATGGTTAAGGTAATTATTTAGAATAATAATGGTTAAAGTAATTTAGTAAGGAGTCTTTAAATATTTAGCCTAACACGAATCTGAAGAGATTCTCCATAATTAGAAATCCCCCCCAAAATATAAAAGAATTTCTAAAAAATCGAAACAGAGGTAAAACAGCCGACAACAGAAACAGCGGTTGGTGAAAAAGATGAGATTAAAAGCTGGAGTTAGTTGCTCTCGGGAAAAAAAAAAAAAAAAAAGAGGGTTTCTAAATTTACCTTCATCCTATTATGCTGGTCTAGCTATTATCCCCGCGATCTGCCTGCGAGCCTCAGCCTTGCACCCTCCCAGGTTTTCCCTGCTGTAGCGTTTATGGTGAAGGGCAGGGCGAGAGGTCAGCCGAAATCATTTACAAACATATCACAAAGTTTCATTATTTTTACTTTGTCGACAGCGGCACACAGGAGTACAAAAGTTCATGAATTGTGTCTGACCCAGCTCCTCACTGCTGTCCTGCGGTCAACCTCTTCTCCTTCCACTATTTAAAACAGGCACCATAAGGACAAATAATGGTGCGGGTGTGATACATCCAACCACTGCGGAGGGCAGATTTGGGGGTGTTGCGCTTATCCGAGCGATGTGTACCGGGTTGTTTGGCTGGCTCCAAATCCCAGCTGCCTGAGCTGGGAGATGCTGTTTTTAAACGTCTGCTTTTTTACCACTGGGATGGTGCCTTCTTCACAGCAAGTGCAACTCAAAACGACTTTATGTCCTTAATCTCCCCCCAGATTCTTCAAATCGCCACCCAGCTATTTTCAGCATCTCTCCCCGCTTTCTTATCCTTTCTCTGAGGGGAGGGGGGACACCCCTCCGCCCTCGCGGGGGTTATTAAGCACCCGGCTGAACTGGCAGGGCAACTCCCCTCCGCCCCCCCCAAAGCGAGCTGTGGTTTGGGGCAGCCCCCAGGAGCGGACGAGCCCACCGAGGGCTGCCCAGGGAGCAGCGATGGAGCTGGGGAAGCAGCAGCTCCCCGTTCTGCTTAATACTACACATTTTCATATTTGTTAGACGCTGTGACCTGCGTTTCACCTTATTGCACGACTTGCTCAGACAGGTCAAAGCCAAAGAGTTATTGATGAACAAAAGCGTTATATATTCACCTCCTGTTCAACTGCCCATACAAAATACTTTTGATCTATCAGGCTTTTTGTATTCTGGTTCATAATCAGTATGCTAAATGTACGTTGGCAGAAAACAAGTAATCCGTACATTTAGGGCCGACTCTGTAATAAAATGCCAAGAGTGTCTACGTAGCACAGGACTGAGCTAGGGGGGGAGGAAAGTTACCTATGGAACACAATTAAAATTGCAACGCTGGAGGCGATTCTTTAGTTCGTATTTATAGCACTCGAAAACCAATATTGCAACAGAAGACAAAAAGACCAGGAGAAGCTTGGCACACATGGCGAAATAGATTATTTATCAGGAAACAGGGAGAGGAAGCGAGGGAAACGCAAACAAACACACGCAAACACTCCTCTCCTTTACATGCTCCGGGTCAGAGCGGGGCTGGCAGAAGCGGGAAGGGCAATGTACAACCTAATGAATCTTCAAATATCGCAGGCTTTCTTTCCCTCTTTGGGAGACAAGCCGGTCACAGCCTGGAGGACCAGGACCAAGGCACTTAGCTCCTCACTGGAGCCAGAAAGGTTCAACAGCATTTCTTGATGCACACTGATCTTCTGCCCTCCCCTCGGTCCCACCGGCGCAACTCAGGCAGGACCATCCGGGATGCGAAAACCCCTACAGTAAAATATTGTCCTCCTAAGCTCTGATACCCATTCCATTCCGTGCCTCCACAGCATTTAAATCCACAGCGTTAGAGTCTCCCTTGCCCTGAGACACCTCGCACCAGCAGATCAGCTCTGCTGCCCGCAGAACCAGGCTGCAGCTGGGCTGCCCTGGCTGCCAGCGCTGAGCGCCCCCAGCCCCTGCCGCCTCCTTCACCCAGCCACCAGTCTGTGCGAACCGAGGGGAACATCAGAAAGCAGGCACAGCTCTGCTCGGGAGCCCGTCTGGAGAAAAGAGTGGGAGTAGCCAAGGTTCTGAGGTGCTGGGATATAACGTGATCCGTCCGGATTCTGCACGGGGAGGCGCTCTACAGTCCCGCCGAGTCAAAATGGAAACGTTGCTAATTGCTTTGGAGTGCTTAAAAGCAGGACGACACCTGTACAACCCTGTAATAAACCCTCAGGAGATTGCACCTCTGCTTTTAATGCTTGCCAGGATTATGACCTGGTACCACAAACTGACTCCACAAGAACCTTCACATGCTGACATAGTCCTTTTTTCTTTTCTGTCTTTTTTTTCNAGAAGTATTCATCAGGAATCATAGTTTGGGAGTTTTTTCGGTCTGATGGGAAGAAACAGGATTTTCGAATAACACAAACTCTACAAGAAATAAAAGGTTACTTACTGTGGATGTTCTTCCATAATGCAGAACCTGTTGCAATAAAAACGTTTGTTACTGTTGTATTCCACATATGGGTGATATTTCTGGAGAACAGTCACAAACCACGTTTGATAGATGAAGGCAGAGAGGAGCCGGTGGTAAATCCTGCAAGTAGAGGAGTGGTGGGATGGAAGCCCCTTCCAAATGAGGACCACGTTGCATTCAGGCAGTTTTTTATGAATACACGCTTTCCCTGTGCCTGGGGTGTGATCTTTCACTTTTAATATTCATAGTCTAAATTTTACACCGGATAATTTCTAAAGAAATGAAGAGCCAGATTTCCTTCTTTCATTAATGGAAAAGAATAACAAAGGCCCTTTTTTGTTGTTGTTGTTCTTGGGAATCCAGTCACATTCAGATCACCTTTGGCAAACCATCACCCACAAAATACGCCATGAAGCATTAAATCCGTGCTAAACACACAAAGACCTACAATTTTATTAGAATAAATATCGGATTACTCCAAGAGAGATCTCTTTTAAGATCACCCAATTAACCTATCGGTAACCACGAGATATGCGTCTTTGTGTGCATTATAGAAGGATGGATTTGACTTGAACTTTCCTTCAAATATTTTATTAAATATATTCAAAGATCACATAAGGGAAACAAATCCACTCGCTTAGTCTAATGCTCCTGAAACGCGTCATATATTTAAAAGTAAATACTACTGGGGGGGTATTTTCTGTAGGGGATTTTTCATCTCCTGTATTGCCTTCCTACGATATCTTGGCAAGTTATTGTATGAAACACAGAGCAATTGCCTCGGCATCAATAGTTCACTGCACAGAGCTTCCCAAGAGCTTTCTTGTTAATTTCTATTTTTTGTTTGTTTTTAAGTTCTGCCCACTCTGGATAACATTCATAGCCTGCGAGGAGAGCGGATTTATATCAGCATTTTGGCACTAAGCCCTCCCTTACCGAACCTTTCCTTTCATCTTCAATTTTTATTAAGATAAATGTTTATTTTATATATATATATATATATATATATATATATCGCTCATCTCCATCTAAGAAATCCCACTAAATTCAGAAATCCCAGACAGAGAGCAGCCGGCTCATCCCGGCGCAGCCGCAGCCACCTGAGCTGTACCTGCCCATTCCCCAGCAGAGCTGTTGGCGATGCCGGGCGCTGCCGCGGAGGTGCCGGGCCCCGGGAGCGGCGGAAAGGAGGCAGATCCGGACTTACTGTGCGCTCCCCCCGCGGCCTGGGGGACCCGGGAGCAGAGGTGCCTGCGCGGTCGCATTCCGCCGACGGTTCCCTGCTAACACTTTCCCGATTACTGCTTCCAGGAACGAAAGCATCTGCACTTGTATGCTCTTAAACTAATTTATGGTGGGAATTATATTTTGGCTTGTCAACTCTCAAGCCATAAAACAAAGTTTATTGGAATCACGTGCTTCTAAATAGCCACTCAGGACTTATCTCTGTGGAGCCATAAATAACCTTCAGCTTTAAACTTTTATTCGCTAAATAAAGGTTCTCTGAATCTGTCCTATAAAACGGGACCGGGTCGAAATAGCGGGGATGTGTGGAAGTTCAGCTGCACGGCGTTATGCCGGCCTTTTTGAGGACCGTGTTTTAGCAAAAGCTGCAAAGGGAACTTAGCACTCCCAAAGTGCTCTTGGGAAAGGAGCAGGGGGTGTTTTCTGTGGGTACCCGTTCAAACCTTTCTTTATAGCTCTTAGGGTATAAGGAAGCTCATCTTTAGGAGGAAAAAAAAAAATAAATAAAAAGCCCCACCAAAACAACCAAACCAACTGAAAGATGGAACCTTTTCTCCCTTTTCTGGGTGTTTATGGCATTTTGGTGAGACTCTCCTGCAAAATGGCTTCGAGTCAATTATCTCAAAACTTGGGAGAGCTGTGCCAGGGGCTGCAGGTTCGCTGGGCACCCGAAGGACCTTTGTAAGTGACCAAACTGCTGCTAACAGTTAGGACACAGGACTTCGGAAAGGGAGAAAGTGTGAAGCCCGCCACAATGAGATCTTTGAGGACTGGAAGTTTAAGGACGGTTATAAAGCAATAAAAGAGCCCTGGTGTGAAGGGAACAGGGTGTGAGTTAGCAAATGAGAATTTCAAGGAGCCCGAGCACAGGAAGTCAAATGTCCCTGGCAGCCACACAGCATGAAGAAACCCGGGCATCAGCTCCCAATCTATCATGGCTAAGATGAGGACGTCGGAGCGGCCAGCAGCTCCCAGTGCATCCCAGGAAAGGTTCGTCCCTTCGCCAGAGGGCGGGGAGCTGTTTCAGCCCCGCCAGGGACCGGCCGCAAGCAGAGGGGACACGGCCACTCACCCGGCCCGCGGGTGAGAGTGCGCCTCCGCTCGGGGGCTCAGCTGTGAAAAACGAGCTGAGACAAGGCAATTCCTTGCTGGGTAATGGCACCAACTGGGTGGTGCCTGTTTAACACCAGAGTCTGCTCTTACTCGGCCATTTCCTAACGAATCTAGCTACACAAGTATGAAGTCACCCAAAAGGGCCAGCTCAGCTCTTGCTATATTCTTTAGATGGTTCCCATCACAGCTAAACAATTCGCTTTCCTTCAGACAACAAGAGACATCCCGAGGTCCTTTCCTGCTCCTTCTTCATCATCCAGAGTGGCTTTGCATTCTACTATTTTTCATGCTCTTTGCAAGGCCTTACTCACACAGCATTGCCCTCGTGTTTTTTCACTGGCCTAGGCTGTGGAATAAACCTTTCCCTCTTCCCTGCACAGGACAGCTGGCATACAGGGACAGTGCATAAGGTGGCATTTCAGACACAGTGCATGGTCTGAGAAACTTCATCAGGCCCAGGGGCTCCAGCCAGCCATCCCAGAGAGAGGAGTGGGCTGCCTTGCATGGGGCTGACTCCAGGGTCTCTGTCAGCTGGTGTATGGCCTGTGCTCCCAGTCCTGGACAGGCAGAGGAACAAGCTCCTTGGAGCTCCCTGAGCCTTGCTCAGGCACCTGGGCCTGGCCACAGTGGGCCACGGAGCAGGCTTTGTGGGAGCCTCCAGCTCCTCTCCTCCCAAAACACATCACACTCACTGACCTCTGGAAGAAGGGCTTCAGCAGCAGGCAGCTGCAAGGAGCCAAAGTCCCCCAGAAAGGGGCAAGAAAAGGCTTTGTACTGGGACATGAGGGGTAGGGTGCAATGAGAAAGTGCAACAAAATGTGGGAGAAAGAGTTTCAGACAAGAACTACAATGCAGAGTCAAGCGTGTTTGCCCCAGGCCCAGCACTGAGTGCTGGATGTGGCAAAGGTCAGGGCCCAGGCAGAGGGGCCCATGGGTGAGCTCCAGGCCCTGTGCCAGTACAGGGAGCATCACATCCCTCCCTAAGTGTCTGTGATGGCTTCAGCTCTCTTGACTTGTCTCATGGGCAAGAGAAGGCCATAGTTTGGAGATGAGAGGCTGCCTGGCATGTGCAGGAGGAGAGTAACCATGGTGAGGCAGGTGATGTGGCAGCCAGGAGTGCCTGCAGAAATGTCAGCCCCTGGCAAACAGGGTGGCCCAGGCTGGGCATGTGATTCAGGCACACGTGTCCAGGCCACTGGGGCTGTGAAAGATGAGGCTGTGAGATAGTCAGGATTGATGACTGAGATACAGCTCTCTCTCATTTAAGGACAAGTTTCAGTAACTGAGTAATTCTAGCCATGAGATTTTTGAAGTGGGAATTAGAACGATTTTCACATTTCCTATTCTAAAATGCAGATGTGAAAGTTGACTTTGAAGCACTGGCCAGTTCATTCTCTAGGCTTTTATGCAAGTTTTCATATTTGGGGCTGATGTTCTGGAGACAGATAAGAGGTGTAATGAAATAACACAGTAACAATTGGTTTCCTCTGGTAATTGTGATAAAGAGGTCGAGGAAATTGAATCACATGTGTATGCCATCGCTTTCAATGCAACATGAGAGACACGACGACAGGCTTCCTACCCCGAGGACCACACTGCCAGAAAATTACAGGCTCCATCCCTGACTTTGAAGACCTACTAAGCGCCTTGATAACGTCCAACACATTTTGCCCCTCTGCTTTTATCATAACCCCGACTTTTCAACAGCCACCTCGCCGCCCATGCCCTCGCAGAGCAGGATGTGGGCATGCAAAGGCCCCTGCCTGCAGCACCCCACGCCCGCAGGCAGATCCGGCGGCAGCAGAGGCTCGGAGCGGGCAGGGCGGCTTCGAGCCGCGCCTCAACATCAAACGGGGGCAGCGGCGGCGACACCTCGGGTCCGCGGGGCGAGGGCGAGGAGTGCGGGCAGGGAGGGAAGGCCGGGGGCCGTGGGAGCGTCTCGCCGAGGTAGGCACGGCCCGTGGCGGTGGGTGCCGCCAGGGTCGTGTCCGGGCACGGCTGGGGAAGGTGAGGCCTGCAGGCAACAGGTGAGGCGAAGGCAGGGAACTCTGCCGGGCCCCGGCTTGCAGGAGGCAAGGGAGGATGTGCGGGGGCCGGGGGCTCTGCCCGCGGGAAGGGAGCTGGCGGGAAGGAGGGTGCTCTGGCACCCGCATCAAAGGAGGAAAGAGGGAAGAGGCGGGTGCCCGACATCAAAGCGCGGGCCGGTGACCGGGAGGGCAGCGGGGCACAGGAGGGGAGCCCCGAGCACCACGGGTTAGGCAGGGCGGGGCGCGCCAAGGTCTGCGGACCGGGTGAGACGGGAGATCGCGGCGCTGGAGGGAGTGGGACAACCGGGTCGCGGCTTGAGACGGCCGAGGAGGGCGGTGGAGCCCCGCCCATGTCCCCCGCCCGCCGGTGGGCCTTTGCCGTGGGCAGGCGGGCGGCAGGGTACGGGTCCCGAGGCTGGCGGAGGGGCGGTGGGCCCTGGCCCCGCGGAGGGGAGAGCGGCCAGGCTTGTCCTACAGCGCCTTCTCCTGGAAGAGGCCGTGGAGACAGAAGGGCTGGTGGCTGCGGCCGGGGCCTGTCGCGCCCCCGGCGGTCGCTCCACGGCCCGGCTCGGCGGCCCCGAGGGCGGGAGCTGCGGGCAGGTGATCCCGTCCTGGTCCGTCGGGGCGTGCGCCCACACGCGGACAGAGGCGGCGGAGCCAGGCCAGGACGGCGGGGCCGGCCGGGGAGCTGAGGTGACCCCCGCCGCCCTGCACTCTCACAGGCTCCAGCTCGGATGGCTCCCGGCGTGAGGCGCTGGGTAGGCACTGCGGGCTGCCTCCCCTTCTCGCCGCCCCCTCCCCCGCGGGTGATGGGAGGCGAGTGCTGAGTTTGGGCAGAGCCTGCTGCCGCTGAATGCACTTTTATTGCCTCTTGTCTCTCGCAGAGACCCTTCCTCGGCGCCCCGCCCGGCCTCCGCGACCTGCTGCAATGTTTATTGTGCCTCATCTTTTCCTTTCGCTTCCTGTTTTTTCGTCTCCTGCTCCAGCAGCATTGAGTGCCGCACTGCAGTAGAGCAGTAAATACCTTTAACAGCTGCCTGCCAACCGAGGGGTGAAATACCGTCTTTGTCTGATTTTTTTTCCCCTAAGCACTCGTAACACCCCGTGGAAATTATATTTTTGGGGGGAATGAGAAAATGAGTCGGCGGGATTTTCAGTCCTCAAGAATGCAAAACCAACGTGTATCTCTTTGCCTAGTCTTATCAGGTTTCCCTGGTACGCAATTCACATCGCCCCGCGCCTTGCACCAAAGCCCTGCCAGACTCGGGGAACAGAGGCTGCACTTCTTTTCCAGGCAACATGCAGCAGCTAAGCGGGAGCCAACCTGACTTCCCAAATGGCAGCTGGTGCCAGCGGTACCCCGGCACTGCCAGGGAGAGAAGGCTGCGGCTTCCTGCCAGCTGCTTTGTGATGGTGTTTTTATGCTGCCTGTGCGTCAGTAAACCGTGCACTGGGAATCGACTGCTTCCTTCCAACACATACCCAAAAAAAGGAAAAAAAAAGGAAAAAAAGAAAAAAAAGGAAAAAAAGGTAATAAATTCAATTCTGTTGAACACATCGGGAAAAAGAAGCAAGTGCAAGAAATTTGACTGCGAATATTGTACTCCAAAAATTTCAGCACATCAACACATCCATACCCATTCCACGTTTTATAGGTGTATAAATAGATATAAAAATACAGTCAACATATGTGCCATACATATATAAACACGTACATATGAATATATATGTGCCATATATAAAAACACGTATTTATTTGCCATGAATACTTACAATTCCATGGGTATGTTTAAGAACATAAACAGACCTACGTGTACTTGACTGTTAATAATAAATAAAAAATAAATGCATACATACATCCGATAAGAAAAAAGAATAAGAGCAAAGGCAAGCCAGGAAGGAAATCATTTAGAAAAAAAGCCGAACTCCCACATAAACCAGTGGAATCATAAATGCGTATGTGTATCCGTATGTGTCAGCAGATGGACCTACAGACACACACATGCACATTAGAATTCGTTAGAACATCCTGCTTTTGTTTTCTTCTTTTTCCCCAGGCTACGAATAATTTCAAAACAGCTCAAGGACGAGATTTTCCGAAGTTTTTGGAGAGATTTATAGTCAAGTAGCTATAATTACTGTCACCTAGGAGGGATTCCGAGAGGGAAACCTAACGCAGCGCATATTTTCGACGTTACTCTTGAAGACTGTTGCTATGTTGTAAACGATTCGTCCCAAATTATCCCCAAGTCCTGCAGGAGCGCAGGGCAGCCGGCTAGTGCAAACAGGCAAAGCGTGGGGCACAGGGTTCTTATCGGTTACTGTAGTGGGGCTCGGCTTAGCAGGCTAGGGGGATGCTCGGGGGTGGATTAAAGAACAATTTCTTCTGTGGGATCGAAATATGCACTCGGGGCATGGCTTGCACTTTTCCACCCTCACTGTGTATTGTTTAGTCAGGCGTTTTGCTTTACCGTTAATTAACTGCCTGCTTTCGGGGTAAATGGAGAGTCGGTAAATTCCTGCAGTACAACAGCACGGTGCACTGCAAGCACCGAGCATCGATGTGAGCTCTAAATACCAAACGGCGGGCTTTCTGCCCTGCACTAACAGCTTGAAAATGAAGATGAGGGGAGTAAAGCATATACACGTTCACAACAAAGTACTTCCAAAGAATATGTGTTGTGCAGAAAGAAGTAGATGTGTAGATATGATATATATATGTATATAGGCAATGTGAATATGGATGTATATAAATACATAGGTAACGCAGGAATAGTTTACTTAACTATCCTGTCTCTTCCACGTATTTCAAAATAAACCCGAGGACTTGTTGTTGGGTTTGTTTTCGAGAACTTGTCCCCCATGTAGCCCCCGGTGATTTCCACGTGGGTGAGTACCCGTACTGCGGGCGTGCGCTCCTGTCCGTGTCCCCGCGCAGCCCGGCTGCCGAGCCCGGCCCGTGCGCTGCCCACACAGCAGCTCGGATCCTCAGCTCTGGCTCGGCGCTGCACCGGGACAAGGAGAGGAGAAAACGGCCCGGCGGGGCAGGCGGGGAGTCCCGGGGCTGGCCCCAGGCACAGCCTCCGGCTCGACCGGCTCGGCGGAGCCGCCCCGCGCCCTCCGCCCCCGCGGGAGCACTGACCCCGATTCTCCTGCGAAAACACCTGTTAAGCTTTAAAGTTACTCGACCGCCCTTCCGCCGTGGGGAAAACAAACCAGAGCATCACCACAGCACTCTTCAGGCTGGCAGAGGAAAAAAATATTCCGAAAGCAGAGGGCCTTCTATTGGAAAAAACCCCACCGGCAGGCGAGGCACTGCCTGCGCGCACTGCGCCCCAGCCTTCCGCCCCTCACCGAGGAACACCGAGACATCGTGGCCCGCGGCGCATTTGCTGTGAGAGACCGCGCGCAACAGCCGCTCCCGCTCTGCGGCATGCCCACAAGCACTGTTAATAATAACATCGCCGATAATTACAACAGCAATAACAACAACAGCAATCGTAGTGGTAAAAATAGTAATAGCAATACCAAAAGGAAGAAGAGTTTTCTAGGGACAGGTGACGAAAAGGGACAGGAGGACAGGGAAGCCGGTGCCGTGCCGCATGTCGCGGAGTATCGGCGACCAGCCGGAGGGGAACTGAGTGCTTACCAGTTCGTGGCATTGCCCGCCTGCGGAGAAGCCCGGGAGGGTCGCTGTAATCCGTTTTCCACCCGCGTAGCAATCCGTGTGCCGGAGGACATAGCGGCAGCGGGGGCATCGAGCGGTGGGAGAAGAGCGAGGGGCTGCAGGCGGAGCGGAGGCGGGCGCGGGTCTCCGCGCATCCCTCCATGGGCGCGGGAGAGGAGGCGGCGCGGGGCCGGGGAAGTGTCAGTGCAGCGGCGACGGGACCGGCAGCGGGTTTCGGGGAGCGGGGCACAAACATGGGGGCGACTGCCATACACCTCAGCCTAGACAAAGGTTAGAAAAAGAGGGGCTGAGGCTCTCTGAAGGCAGAATGCAGGGGGAAATTCGCCAGGGAAATCAGGAAAAGGCCATGAAAGCGCTCGCTGCCTGCACATGACCAGCCGCAGCCAATGACGAGCGCAAATAGGTCATAAAAAGGTCTATTACCAAGTTGTAAATTTTCTTCAAACAAAAAGGAATTTACTGCAATTCCTTGCGGATTTTGCACATACTGCTTCCCAGCGCCATGTTTCTTTCGCCTGCGCGCTGCGTTTTTACTGAGGCTTCGGTGCCGCCTGCTCCCGGCCTGCGCGCCAGGAGCGGTGGCGGAGCCCCGCAGCACGGCCGGGACGCGGGAGATCCGCGCGGGCCGTGAAGAGAGGGGCAAGCGGCCGCGGAACCGCAGAAAGAGCAGCGGGGCCGAAGGATCTGTTTCTTGCCAAACGAAAGGGGGCTTAACCCGCATCCCCACCCTCTTCTCCCACCCCTCCCCACCACTCCGCCGGGCACTAAAAGAAACCACATCTGCTTTAGCGCCCACTACTGAAGCGGAAGCCGTCGCCGACATAAAAATAGTCCGAGCCTCTTCCCCACCCCGCAGCGTGCGGTTCCCGCAGGTTGCGCCGGGCACTGTCACCGCGCCCAGTGCAGGCTGCCTCCGCCCCCGATAAAACCTTCCCGGGGCACCAACAGGGAAAATCTGATTCCTAGAAAGTATTCTAAAAAAAATATTAAATGGGCCTGTGTCCGCAAGGCTCGGAGATGGAGTACTGTGGATGTTTCTTGCTCAAGTTTTGTTTCAGGGAATAGCCAGAGCCCTCAATCCGTGACCTCCGTGCTGATTGTAACTGCTAACACAAGTAAACAAGCCTAAAGATGTAGGATCGAGGTTGCGTCTTTTTAACACGCTGCTTCAGGTAGTTGCACACCTTTGAACATATGGCAACTTTCGTGGTGTCTCTGTGGCGCTCACGGCCGCGCAGAGCTGCTCCTCAAGAGAAAGGAGAAATTCCGCGGAAACCAAAGGCGCGGTACATCCACTCTGCGGCCGTCTCAGGCGGTCTCTCGCTGCACCTCCCGCAGCAACCCTCGCAGCTACGGCTTTTCCTTACCAAAAGTCCGATGGCTCCACTTTACAGGGGACTTGGTGGCCGTCTGGGTCAATTTCTGACTCCATTTTCTTTTTTTCTTAGCAAATTTCCAAGTGAAACCGAGGAAGAGATTCAGATGCCAGGCTACGGGGGTAAACACCTTAACAACTACAGCGATATTTTGTTTTTCTTAGTGAGTAAGACAGGGGCGATTGCAGTTACCACTAGGCCTTCGCCAATTATGTGCGCTCAGGGAAGTCAGTTTTTGCCTGCGTGGCTGCGTTCCCAGTCGGTCCTAGGAGAGCGACTCTAACGGAAACTTCTTCAGGAATATTTTAATTTTATGCTTTGTCTGATAATTAAAAACAACTACTGCAGCAGCGCAGCAGCTCTTTTCCGGACAAACATTAGGATGAGGAGTGCTCCGCCGGTGTGTGAAGGTCTTCGAAGTGCCTTCGCCCCGCGGGCAGCGCGGGATGGCAGCGGGCGGCAGCAGCGCGGCTGTCCGGGCAGCAGCGCCACCGGAACCGTGTTCCGTCCAGCCTCCGCCGCCAGCGCAGCAAAAGCGAGAGGCTTTTCCTGCCCGGAGACCAAATATGTCGGTGTCACTAGCACGAGTATTGTTTTGAAAAGCGAGGGGCTTTTACCCATCGGGACACCGCGTTACTTTAAACGCGCAGCCATCAGCCCCACATCCTCCCTTGACACTAGGGATACCGGTGTATTTATGCAAATCCATGCAGCAAAAATATTTACTTCACTGCTTTGTTGCAGCTTCCCCTTGTTTACAACCTTTAGCCAACTAGGCAATTAAAATAAAACCGAGAACAATAGCTCCGCTTGCTCGTGCCTCCCTCCAGAGCTGGCGCTCTGCAGCAGTGGAAACGTGCCTGCCTCGGTGGCGGGGAACGGGGAAGAGGAAGGGAAACGAAATGAACCGAACCCGCTCTACGAGTCCCATCCCCATGGACGGCGGTTCTCGCCGCGCCGGGTGCATTCCCGGGAGCGAAGCGGTGGATGCGAGAGAAGGGCCCAGCGGCGGGCGGGCAGAGTGGGGCCGGCACCTCCTCGGGAACTCGGCTGTGATTTTCCGAGCAAGGCCTCAGCTCAGCCCCGGCCTCTCCGGGATCACGCTCGTTTCTGGGCAGATAATAAAATTATATTTCGTGCTTGCCGCGGTTTCTGGCGCGTCCACTTGATTTCCTTCACGGAGCTATTACTCAGGGGAGAGCCAGCCGGTAGGGAAAAAAAATGACGCAAAAATCTTGATAGGGATTTATACCTCAACCCTCCACCCTGTGCCCGCTACTTCTAAATAGGACTGCTCTCGGCGGTCTTGTTTGATACCGCGCTCTGCGGGACCCTGCCGCGGAGCGGGGGCAAGAGGAGGGAGAGGAGAAGGAGAGAGAAATTAAATTGTTTTGCTAATCAGAGCGGACCTTTCCTTCCGTGGTTGCGGGATCCGTGAGGTAGGCTCTGCCACCAGCTGCGGCCTCCGCTGGGAGACGCATCATATGATGATATTTAGAGGTAGAAATGTCTTTCTCTCGGCCTACGCGTGGTTTGGGACTCTTGAGAATTATAGCCCTCGAGAAACCCCCACGCAAGGTCGCAAAAGCTTTGTGTTTCTCTGCTTGTCAGCCATCCTCGGGGGAAGCTGGGCCCATTTTGGCCGTGGTTTGCGTGGCAGGGCTGGAAGCCCCACAAGGGTTGGAGCAGCCCTTGGGGATGGCGTGGGGCCCGAACGCTCTCCGGGCTCGTCTCCCTCCGACCGGGACGGCAGCAAAGGTCTCCGTAGCGTGAGGGCCGCCTTTGCCGGCAGCGGTGCCCTGCAAGGCCGCCCCGCAACCCGGGATAGAGGCAGGAAAAGGCGAAAGCGAGGCCCAGGCGCACACGCCGGGCGCTCCCGGGGCCGACCGCAGCCAGGGCTCCGCTCGCAGGTGGAGCCGCGGCCCCCCATGCCCGCTGCTTGGACCACGGCCCCGCAGCCCTCTGGCAGGCAGCAAAATGCAGGTTTTGTGAGCAGTGATCCATTCCCAGACCCTACAGAAACACCCAGCATCGGAGGAGAGACGGGAGGAGGGCACAGGGAAGAGTTAGTCTGGACCAGTGGAAACTCTTGAGGAGTGGATTACAAAAGGAATATAGGGATGCCGATACATTTTATAATTGAATAAGTTCGGTTTATTTTAATCAAACATTCTAGAAGAAGGTTAAATATATTCCTATCATATCTTCTTCAAGATGATTAAATTTATTTAATTTATTCAACATAAGAACAATAATTGAAATAGTACAAGTGCACTTGTCTTGATTAATAAAGCATTGTTAAATGTCTTACATATTGATATTTATTATTAGAAAGTTTATGTCGTTTCCCACAATCACCGTCTTTTAAGATTGCAAATATATATATATTTATATAATTAGAAATTTATTGCTACAAACTCTGTATCAAATTTGAAAAAATAAGTAGATGAAATGTTAAATCTAGAGATCTTTCTGGATACGCTTATAAACAAAATAAAAGCACAAACAAGTAAAGCACCCGAAGCAGGGAAATGTCAAACGGAGGGACATGGGTTCACTGGTCTCATGACAAGATCACGTAGAGGGCTGGATGAGCCGAGATGTCGGGCTTTAGCTCTGGTTATTTTTGATTGACTTTCACAAAGATATTTGGGGCAAAAATTAATTTGTCTGGCCTTCAGCTCTGTCTTCTTCCAGATCATGTGCTTCCTTTTTGGCCTCCCCTTCCTTTCCCTCCTGTCTGGAAGCGGGGAATTTGTCCTTGTTGTTCTCTTTTTTCCATTTCATCCTCCTGTTCTGAAACCAGATCTTTACCTGCCTCTCGGTGAGTCCTAGTGCATGGGACACCTCGATCCTTCTCTTCCTGGTCAGATAGGGGTTAAATAGAAACTCCTTTTCCAGCTCTAGAGTCTGGAATCGGCTGTATGTTTGTCTTCCTCTCCTCCTACCCGGCGCTGCTGTTTAAAACAAAAACACAGGGGTTTGGAAGTTGGTGTGGCCGTTCAAAATAAGGCGCAAGCAGGCAGCAAGGACTCCGCTCTCTCCGGAATCCCTCGAGAGAAGCTCCACAGAACCGCAGGGAGAGAAAGCAGAGAGCACAGAGGAGTCTAGAGTTTTACACATGAGTGAGAGGAGCACAGCAATAGTAAATGCACGAAGCACCTCAGCGGTCCCTTTGCATAGGATGTTGCGGGGTTACTTTCTTTACAATCTTGTATACCACCCCCTTCCCGACCCCGCACCCTTCCCGTTCAGGCAGCGGCGGCGGGAGACAGGCGTGTCAGCTGCGCCTCAGAGTCCAAGAGACGTCTCAAAGCCTACTCTTGGGCTGGTAGCTGCCTGCTGCAGAGCTTACTGCTTGGTCACTGCATCCCTTTATTATCGCAAGCCACGGCGGTGATAGGAATCGCGGTGGGAGAAGTAGGGAGTGGGGGAGACAGAGGCAGGGAGCGAGAGTGAGCGAGAAAGAAGCAGGAGGAGGAAAGGAAAGTTTCAAATTCAGACGTGAGATGGAAGCAAATTTTTGACTGCGTCCAACCTTGTGGTCTCATCCAGGGAAACATTTGAGCAGGAGACGAGCTCTGATTTAAGTGGTCTGGTTCCTCGCCAATATTAGCACTGGACGATTTACAGTCAGGATATTGTACCAGCTCGGCCTCTTGCTGTGTCGTAAAAATCTGCTGTCTCTGTAAGTTATCGTATCCGTAAAATTTAGCGGGCTCCCCGTGACAGGTAACCCCGCTGCAGGGGGCAGGAGGCGGAGGCGCGGCGGGGGGAGGAGGAGGCGGCTGGTAGGCGGCCGTGGGGCTCCCCCCGGCCGGGTGGTAAAAGTCCGCGGCCGCGCCGCCGCCGCCCCCCGCCCCGCCGGGCGCGGGGTG
>VWYP01016378.1:40668-55327 GCA_013400435.1 Pycnonotus jocosus
GCGCGGTTTCGCGCCTGCCCGCCATGGCTCCTGTAAAAGGCCCGCCGCTGACAAGTGCGGGGACAAAAGGTTGCGGGATTTATTAATGCGTATTAAGGAGAATCAGGGGCGATCAATAAAACCCTCATCTACATTCTCGGGCTACTCGGTAATTTTCTTGCTTCTGAAGCTTTTTCAAGAGTTATACCCTCTGTTGCCGCGCACGGGAAGATATTTTATTAACAAATCAATCGAGACTTTGTAAAGGATAAGATTAATAGTTAAGATTTAGCATAATGGCGTTCGCGTTATGAATTATTGAAAATTATACTATTGATTTTTTTCATAGCTGCTAACTGAGAAGGTCAATTTTTGTTTTAACACAAATCGTCAAATATTAAAAGGTGGACTTTTGTCATAACTCGAATTTTATAGGGAAGCTACATTCCTAAAATTATTTTACAATGCTCTCTCCCGACCGCCTGGGGAGGGGAAAAAGAAAAAAAAAAAAAAAAGAAAAAAAAAAGAAAAAGAAAAAAAAAGTGGGTTTTTCACTTGCTCTGGAAACCGAAAGCATCAAAAAGGTAATTTCTCCTTCTGTGGTATTAGTCATCAAAAAACATGCAGAAACTCATAAGCTCACTGCAAGTCCTTTAACTCCTTTAAGCAACTTTTTCTGTCTTTTTTTTTATACGAATGATAAATGCATCTGTATGATAAAACAAACAAACAGCAAAGAAAGCAACCAACAGAAGGCAACAGTAACTGTCTACATGGCAGATCAGAGTTTTCCATCCCAACATTTTAAATGTGTTTTATTGTTTTTCCTCCCACTCCTTACCCGTATTTGCACCCTCAGCTACTACATTTTAAATAGTGGCGGTAGAAACTGTTTATTACTCTTTATCGTTTTCCTTTCCTCTCTCACACATTTTTTTTCCTTTTTCCTTTTTCCTTTTTCTTTTTTCTTCTTTTTCTTTTTCTTTTTCTTTTTTTTTTTTTTTTTTTTTTTTTTTTTTTTTTTTTTCCAAACGGGGTGTTTTTTTTTTTTTTTTTTTTTTTTTTTTTTTTTTTTTTTTTTTTTTTTTTTTTTTTTCTTTTTCCCAAAGCGGAGTATTTCTTATCTGGGGCTAATGTTGTCAAGGACCCTCACTCTCACAAAGTGAACTTGTTGATAATTTCTGTTTGGGACTCATTCGCCTGTTTATTTTGGGCCTTTCTACCATCAAAACACCCTTTCAGATCACCAAGAGCAGGCAGCACGTGAAAGGATTTTAAAAAATTTAAATGCGTCTTTCGCACACTCACAAACACGCGTTTTCCACCAGCGTGGATTTGAATTTTCCTCTGTTTCCTGGCATTTGGATGGTTTTGTACTTTACCGTACACTTTAGTCTGCTGGAAACAATAACCCTATTTAAAATTTCGCGGTGGCAATGAGACAGACCTTTTAAAACCTTATCGCAGCTGTTCAAATACAACATCATTGTCAGGTTAAGAGCCAGCGTCTTTTATAGCTGCAGTCTCCAGCTCCTGGCTTGCCGCAGAATTTAAATATTACCTTCGTAATATTCGCTGCTCGCAGGCTCTTTTCGGCAGCCTCCCCTGCGCCTGGCGCAGCCCCTGCCCGCCCCGGGCACGCTTGGCCGGCGCCGCGGGCTGGGCTGAGCCGAGCGCCGGGCGCTGCGGCGCGGTGGCCACGTAAGATCATGATCAGAGCCATGGCTAAGACTCGCCTGCGCCGGGGAAGGAGCCGCGGCGGAGCCCACGACGCTCCCTCCGAGCGCCGCGTTCACCCCCCCGCCTCGCCTTCTAGCAATTTCCTCCTCTTCAACAACAGCCTGGACAACCCACGGAGTTTAAAGAAACAAAATACTATTTTTCTTGACGCAGTTTAAGGCTTGACTATTAAATCTAATCAGGAATTTTATGCCCATCAAATGGTTCTTTCATAATCTTTATTTACACTGTAAGAAAAGGGGTCCCAGAAATATCCCGGCTGAAAGTATCAGCCCAGAGGTTTGCGGCGGGTTTCGCCCAACAGTAAAGTTAAAACAATAAGCAAATGCTGAGCTGCTTTACACGCCGGCCTCGCTGCTGCTGCTGCTGCTGCTGCTGCAGTGGCTGCTGCTGCTGGAGGAGCTGAATCCTGGGCTCCTGATTAGACATGAGGGCTCTTTGATTTTTTGTAATTGAAAATATTAATTTCATGCATGTCACTACACGGAAACTCAGATGACTGTTGTGATTATAATAATTTAAATATTGCGTTCAGGACTGGCAAACGGCTCCATAAGACCCTTCGCTCACGGTAAATCATGAGGGATTTAAAAACGGGCAGCATTTTTTTATTGAAAATGAACAGTAGAAAGTTTCAGTTTGATGTAAATAGAAGTTGAATAAACATGCGAGAGCCATTGGGGAACTGGGGACTTAGGCTCTGGGCATTTAATGTCACTATTGTTTTAAATCATATTAAAATGGAATAAAGTAATTAACATTAATAAATAAATCAATATTGTGCAATAAATGAGATATACAATCTACATTAATATAAAGGTTTTGCTCTCAGAGCCCCATATTTTTCCGAACGAGGGCAAAAAAATGCCCCAACCAATGGGTCCATGCAGATGTAAATTACTGTTTGTAATAAAGCATAGGTGGACATTACAGTTTTCTCCTCTAGCAAATGTCAGGGCTAAAAACTGGAGGTTACCAGACGTGGCAGCAGGGCTTAATTTTCACTGCCTTATCTCCCTGAACCTTATTACTGGTGATATGATTATGTTTTTGTCTCGGCTGTGCCGAGCATTCTCATAGTTGCAATTTGCTGTATTTGTGTCTCATTATGTGAGGGGGATGGGAGAGGGGTACGAAAGAAGCCAGATATTTTGCAGATGCCTTCAGTAGCAAAGGTATTGCGAGAAGTGTCTCATTTTTAAAATAGGCTGGAACCCAGGAAGCTTTTAGCAAATTTCCTTTGATTTACTTGATTTTACCATTTTATTTAGGATGTCTTTAAACGCGTGGACTGTATATTTTATGCCACGCTGTTATATTGCAGGGACATTGAAGAATAGTTTTATTTAAGAAAAAAAAATTTGGCTACGATATTGTGTCTTTTCTTCTTTTAATAAAGCAATTGTCACGTTGCCCAGATTTCTATGTGCCGTATTTTCATGGAAAGAGTCGGCGTCTGGGCTGGGGGATCAGATTCTCTAGATTTTTTTTGACCGAGGTAAGGGGACTGACACGACATGCTGATGACATTACGGTTTTTCCTAAATATGAAAGCCTATGAAATAAACAAAATAGCATGCTAGTCTTTTCTTCAAAGGTGTTATCTCTGAGTGTATGGATCGCACAGTAGCACTGACCATACGCTCAACTTCGCCCTAAACCCCAGCACTTCTCCTATTGTATTTCCATTTTTGTGGACAGAAAAGTGCCTGAGTGTGATGAGATTTTAGCGTGTATATTGGTGGCTGGTACAGCCTTCAGCCTCGGTGTTCGTGCTGCACATTTATCTTTCGGCAGATTCCTGCCGCATTTATGTTTTAATCGGAAAATAAGCAAATACCTTTTTCGTTCTACGTTAAGGACAAGCCCAAAGACATTAGGAAGTAGTTCACAATCTTTTCTGTCTAGAGGAATTTAAATGAGAAAGTGGTAAAAAGGAAAAATAAAAGAGGTTACAGACTCGCACACAATCATCACATGTACACATTGGTTAAAAAAAATATATATAAGAAAAAAAGAGAGGGGGTAAAAGGGAAGAAAGCATCATTTCTATGTTCTGGTGTATAGATAAAATTTTCCAAAATTTACAGCGCACCCTGACTCCCATCACCGGTTCATATTCTCTGAGTTCGGCCTCACTATAATTGCGAGGGGTTAAAGCACCTCGTATGAAGTCTAATGGGCTCGGGGTCGGTGTGGACTCTCGCAAGGAGCCCTCTCATGCCAAGAAAAACAAACACAAAAACTTCGCTAAACATTTTCCCCTAGGAAAGCGTATGTCCACCGAAAGACCAGGGCATTTTCCTCTGGGATACGGCTCTGCCTGCAAGGGCTACCTCCGGCGTCAGGGATCCCAAGGATTTTGGACTGTACAATGCCGTTTTATTACCGACAGAAAGGCTATTTCTAGGAAAGTATTAACAATGAACTTCTAAAAAAAAAAATCAAAAACCACACACCAACAATCCAGCAAACAAAGTGCCAACAAATGCGTTCACGAGAGACTGGGATTTCAAAAATGCGGAATATGGCTAAGCCAACATGAAATAGATTTCGATGAATTCTGCAAATAAGTAGAAAGCAGCGGAACCCTTTCTTTCCTCAGGTTCTGACCAGAAGTGCACACTGGAAGGAAAAAATTATAAAACAACAACAACAAAAAAAATCTCAGAAAGACAGAACATACTCGGTTGCTGGAGAACATCCAAGAAATTCATAAGATTCACTTTAATTCTGTAAGCTCTACTTTCATTTTAGTAGACCTCCATAGCACTTTTAAAGAGAGGGATTTCATTCAGCAATGCCTTGGCAAGGCGATGTTAGGATATTAAAAATATCTCCTTTTCTCTTTAGTCTCTCTGCCTTTCTTTGAAAAAATAAGCACTCTCGGGAGCTAATGTTAATATCGCCCTTAAATAAAATACGGTTTCAACATTCTGTTTTCTGTACCTAGAGGTTTATTTAAGAAAATCCTCGATTAAGAATCTAAGATAAATTGTGGAAATGCATGGTTTTTATATTACTTTTGTTCCACCCGCGTTAAGGCTGTCCTTAAAAGAGTAGGTGGATTTTCGTTCTAGGGAACGAATTCTGATTATCTTTGGGGTTTGATTTTTTTTTTTCTTTCTTAAAATTATGGGATTTTTTTAAAGCCCGGATGCATTATAAAAGATTACGACCAAAAAAAAAATTTCTTTTAAAGTGGCATATTTCTCCAGCACGTCACGGTTATGGGTTATTTGTTTAATAAATCTTTTTGATGCTTTATTTTCTCATTTGGAAAGCCCTGAAATCTTATCGTTACTTATATATTAGATATTTTATTAGCAGTGGAATTATTATTAGGGGGAAAAGACTGGAGCAGCGGAGGCTGCGGCATTGCAGCGCCTGGGCGCGCCCTCCTGTGGCCGCTGCCCGCCAAACACCGGGAATTTTCTCCTCCCTGGCTCTTTCTCCTCAGCTCAATTCGCTCTCAGTCGTGGGTTTCTTCCTTTCTTTTTAAATAGAAACTTAACACCGCTATCACTGAGCATTTATGCAAGATTAGCGCTACGGTGTTTCGGTTTCCGCGGCCCGCTTTTGCGGTGTCTCGGCATTTTGAAGGCGTATTAATACGCTGAGATAGGCTGTTAAAGCACTGCAGGGAACCGAAAACCGAACGACTCATTCTCGCCCTGTGGATTAAGGATCGGGAGACACGAGAGAATTTTGCTAGAAGGTCAGGCAAAATGCCGTGAGGAATTTCCCGTGACTTCACGCGTTTCTAATTAATGGGCTTTGTGGGGAAACTGCATAGAAATATCGTCTTTCTCCCTAAATTACGAGACATTTCCTACCTTTTTTAAAAAAACCTTTTCTAAGCAAACCCCTCTTTTTCTTATGAGCAAAAAAAAAAAAAAAAAAAAAAAAGGAAAAAAAATTTTAGGTCGAATTCCCAGGGCGCGGAAGAGAAAGAGAGGGAAGTGAGGAGCCCCCTGTGCTCCAGCTGGCAGGGACTGGAGCAGGGCACGTTCACTGCACGACGCCGAGAGCTCACCTCGACCCAGCCGGGATTTTCTTTGCGTTATGATGCATTTGCTAATATGGCCAGCTATGCGGTAAAAAGTGCGTGTGTGGCTGTGCATGTGTGTGAGAGAGAGCGAGGGAGGGAGGGAAAGAGTGAGACAGAGAGAGAGTGGGTGGTGGTTGAAAATAACAGAGGAACCTTAAGGCGCCTAATTATTCAGAAAGGTTAAAGGTGATGACCTTGACATTTTGGAAGTTCAAAGGCATACACTTATGTTTTTCTTGCTAAAGTGTTTTTAAATTTTTTTTTTTTTAGTCATGCCTCCCTCCTCTTCTATTTCTTAATTTTTTTGAATTCTCCTTCTTTTCCTGACTTAGTTGGCACTTTTGCCTTCCCTGCCTGGGAGCGTAGCGAGAGCCACCTCGTCCTATTCAAAAAAGGCAAATTCTTTTCTCACTCGTCGCTTTTATTGCACATTGCGGAAATCTCTTTTTCGCCCACCAGAAGGTGTATAATATAACCCAATTAAGCTGTTTAGAACCTCGGGTTTTATGGTGTTGTCTAGACAGTTCAAGGTTTTGTAAACAGCCCAGCCAGGTCACGCAAGATAAAGCGGCGAGGAGCGGAGCGGATCTCCTCCGGGTGCCGGCCCCCGGCGGGCCCCGCCGCGGCCAGCAGCGCGCTAAGCTCAGCCCCGCCAGCGCCGCGCTCCGCTCGCCCTGCCCGGCAATCACATTTAAGAGAACCACCCCTCTGCTCCCTAAAGTGTTGGGGGTGGTTTTGTGGTTTTGGTTTGGGGTGGTTTTTTCTTTTCTTTTTTTTTTTTTTTCTCTTTTTCCCCCCAATTTTCTCTATTTTTTTCCTTTTTCTTTTTTTTCCCTTTTCTCCCCCCCTGCTTTTTATTTTTTTTTTTTCTTTTCCCTCCAACTAGTGCCAATTGTTTATAGCTCCCTGTTTCGGACTCGCTTGGAGCCCTCGGACTTTCTGCCTTGCTTTTCACTAACAAGTAAACAGTCATTGACGTTGGGGATTCTGGGCTTATTTGGAGCCTGACCAGTTAAACGAGAAGCCTTTTTCGTTGTTTATAGTAATGGTAGCACCATCAGAAGTGATGGTCTGCAGACAGCCATGTTGGCTCTGCCTCACAGCGAACGCGGAAGGTACGCATACCTACAAAGGGAGAGTCAGGCATCTGAACTATTACTTAATTAAAATGCTTTTAAAATAACCCGACTATGCTTCCTCACGTTATTATTTAACTGAACTTGGTTCTAGCCCGGAAAACGCTAGGATCCTTCGGAGATGGAAATCCATACAGTGCACGGAAGTTATAACCTTAACTTTACTAGAAACCATTTATTCACATGAAAAAGACAGTGGCCCATGCTTTTGGATGACAATAGAAACATATATATATATATTTTGTATATAGTGAGCGTACATTTACCATCTCTTAAATAAACCGCATTCACTTAAAGGGAGGAAAGTGTTATCCTAGCTCAAAAGCAACAACAGAGCCCCCCCCGAACTCAATGAATTGTAAGCAACGACTACCAGACACACTGCAGGTCCATTGCTGGTACTGTGGGAAAGGGAAAAAAAAGCACCTTTGGCGAAAAACCCTCGAGAGTGGACAGTTGGATTTACCCTAGTTTCCCCTTAGCAGGAATCTGCTCCGCCAAGCCCCGAAATCTCCAGTGGCCATTCAGTGTGGGGAGTTGCACATGAAAATGAAACTTTGAGTTCCGCAGGGTGGATGTGTCAAGTAAACAAATTAACTTTTGCATTCAGATGGTAGGTCAGAGAGACCAATATATTCTTTGTTTTTCTTCTTTCTTTTTGTTCTTTTGCTTTCTTTTTCTTTTCTTATTTTTCTTCTTTTCTTCTTTTTCTTTCTTTTTATTTTTTCTTTTTTTTTCCTTTTTTTTTCTTATTTTCTTTTTTTTTTTCTTCAAAACAAGGGATTCCCTGTGAAATATTGGAGTCGATCTCTGTTCAGTTTCTTTTCTTTCATCCTTCGATTCTGGAACCAGATTTTAACTTGCCGGTCAGTGAGGTTGAGCATTCTGGACAGCTGCAGTCTCTTCTCTTTGTTTATGTACACATTGAAGAAAAATTCCCGTTCTAGTTCTCTTATCTGATATTTGGTGTAGGGGCACCTCTTTTTCCTTGATCGCTGGGGAATTGCTGAAATTCAAGAGAGAAGAAACTGATTTAGGCTGTTGCTATGAACATGCTCAGCTAGGATTTCATCAGAGACTTTGATAATATCCCATTGCCTGGAAAGCAGCCCTCAACACTTCAAAAATATTCCTGACGCTTATAATCTCCGGGTGACTTAGCAAAAAAAGCTAATATTTCCCAACTTCTTAAAAGAGAGCTCTTCGGGCAATACAGGGAGATATTTAAATGGGCTGGAAAAATTCCAAGTTTCTCAAACTCCTCTCACACACACCCCCCGCCCCAAACAAACGAAGATCTTAAGCTCTGAACCGAAGGCAGCTCTGAGCACTACCTGTGAAATCTCTCCGTCTCCCCACGACGAATCAACAATTTAATAACAATTAATATCCTCTTCCAAGAATACCTTAAGCCCACCTAAATTGGTTTCCTATCGTAAACACGCTTTACAACGGTAAAGGAAATCTTATAGGATATATAAAATCCTTTGGATGCTTATAAAATTGCACATAAAATGCGGCTTGACAAAGTGTTGGCCTTGTACTCTTGCCCCCAATTTACTACTGATACCTACCTGAACTGTTGCTCTTCTCTGCAACAGCCTCACCAGAAGGGGAATCGGCGCTGTTTGCTGGTGTCACTTTCTTCTCCTGGCTGGAAGGTGTTTTACTGCAAGTGCTGTTCTGGGCTTTCAAGTCGCCCTTCTCCGCGTCTCCCTCGCTCTCGGAGTGCTGCTGGTACGGGGGTCCGGGGGCTGTCTCGTAAAACTGGTCGAAGCCTTGCGGCAGGATGCCGTTCCTCCCCACCGAGCTGTAGAAGTTGGAGGCGGCGGGAGACGGTCCGTGGTGGCCGCAGACAGGGTCCGTTTTGAACAACATTTCCGTCCTCCTGTTCGCAGGCTGCAGAAAGTCTCTGTGCATCACCTCTTCAGCTGAGTAATAAGGAGCATAACTGCCCCTATACTGCCATTTGCTGCGCTCTAATCCGTATTCCCTGAATGCTACTTCGCGTACAGGTTGAACATGAGGTAAATTAGAAGAATAAGGAAAAGTCATTTGACAGGACGACGATTGAGACAAAAAAGAGGGTTTCGTCGAGAAATCTGAGGGTGAGACGTAATAGGCGCACCCTGGCAGATACATATTGGATGTGCCGTGACTGCAATCGTCAAACTCAGTCATGTCTTCCTTTTTGCGATTGCAAGCAACCAGGAGGCTTCAATGCATTGAACAAGATCCATCTATTGCACAAGAGGGTTTGGACAGGATCAACTAAGAAAAAATCCCCACCGTGTGCTGACGTGCAATTCATCTTGATTGATTCTAGTGGTAATTATGTCACGTGACGCGATGTAGAAATGTCCTTATATCTATATCAGCCCCTCGGAAAGGCTCCTAAGATCTCTCCAAAGAGCCCTCCCAGCACGGGGAGGCGAGCGCGCCGTTTGTACAAATATAGCCGGTGTTAAGTCTCATCCTTTCACCAGGCGATGTGAGATACACGTAGGTGGTGCGGATCACCTGGGGCCGCGCCGCCCGGGCAGGCTCCTGCCCACCGCCGGAGCCCGGCGCGGAGCCCCACGGCGCGCAGCCCCCCGCCCGCATCTCCGCCCGGCCTCCCCGGGCAGCGAGGGGGGAGCGCTGCCACCGTCGGGGAAGGCAGCCCCCGGAGCGAGGGTCGGGGGCTCACGGACGGGCACCCCCGGCTCGGAAACGTGATCGCTTCCTCCTTAGAGGGAGCGATACTCTCCGGCCGCCGCTCAAGTAGCTGATGAGCGGGTGGGTGATGGTTCACTCAGGAAAGCCAAGTCCCATTCACACATTCGAGTGTATGACCGGATCTGCCCGCCCGGCTCCTGCAATCCACAGTTGGCATCAAAACCGGTCACGAAATTCAAAGCCTGAGTTTCGATCACCTCGTTTTCCCTCGCTTATAAGCCCAAACACTGCGCACTTGTGTCAGGGCGCCAAACTGAAATGAGAAACACGCAAACAGAACATCTCTCAGCAGCCGCATTTACGAAAGGGAGATACTTTCGAGCTCTCTGTAAGGCAGAGGGCTATGGCAGGAAAATAAGTCCACCAAGCACGGTTTCCTTGGGAAGCAGAGCAGCAGACAAAGTGACCTCTGTTCCCCTGCCTCCAACTCCCACCAAAATGTTCATTTTCATTGGAAGGGAAAAGCAGGACTTGGGAGTAGGCGACACGCACGGCAGCCGCCAGCCCCGCTCCCGCCCTGCATTCGAGGGCTCATTTTTGCCAATTTTCCTTTTTTCCTTGAAATATGATTTTATACAAACAAGCACAAACAGGGCCGCAAAGACTGACAAAAAAAGGAGAATAAAGCATACACGCCAGCAATAGCCCTGTACTCGACGATTCCTCATTCCAGAAATCTTTGCCAGCTCTCTATGGGAATTTTTTTCCGCTACTGTACAGCATAGCCAGGTTAGCTCCACCACACGTCGCTCTCCAAATAAACCCGGTATCTGGGCGAGCTCCTCAGGCCGAGCACGGCCGCCTCCGGACACCCCAGCAATCCCCGGGCTTAGGCTCCGGCAAGTCGGCAGGCCCCACATCACCTCCACAAAGGCAGCCTCCAGGTCCCAGAGCAAGCGGCAGGTGGGCACCCGGCCCCACAACGCTCCGGGCAAGCGGGGAGAAGGCCCGTAGGCTCCCCGGCTCCTCGAGGCGGCCGTGCCCGCTGAGAAATCGGCTCCGCTGCTACAGGAGCCTCCTGCTCACCCCTGGCTACGCGATGAGGAGAAGCTCCGTGGGCGGGAGCCCCGCAGCCCGGGCTGCGCCCCGCACCCTGCCCCCCGCCCCGCTGCCGCCACCGCCACCGCCACGGCCCCTCCTGCATCCCCTGGCTCCCCAGAGCAGTCCAGGGCTACCCAAGGGGCTTCCATGCCGCAGCCCAGCTCGCCCTTTCTAAAAATAAGAAGACCAAAGCCAGGCAGATATTATGGAGCTCATTCTTAACACATCCTCACCGCCGCCTCTTTCTTTCCTTTTCTCTTTTCTTTGTACAAATGGGGGGGAGGGGGTGTTGGGGTTTGGTTTTTTGGTGTTTTTTTTTTTCTTTGATGCCTCACTCGCAAAACAACTCAAACGCCACATATTGTTCCGCACACAGCAGATAGACTCTTGCAAGTTGCAAGTTATCACTAGAAATCAAAGCACAGAACCACCATTCCCTCCCTTAATCGGCTTTCGAGCCCTCTTGGTTCTGCTGCAACAGAAAAACAACCTCCCAAAAATGATGTCTGCGGAGTTAAAATGGCTCCCGTGTCACTAATTACCCTGGACCTTGCAGCAAAGCAGGGCAGGGCTGCGTTTGGACGGTGCACCCCCCAAGGTTTCTGATCGCCTATCTCGCCAAGAGAGATGGTTCTGGAAACCTATGGAGCTTCATTTTCTTTACCGTTCACACAACTAAGTGCGCCTTAGCCAGAATATTTCACCTTCTTTTCGATGCAACAAGCGTAACATCAATTAAATTTTGGCGCAGGAGCCAACCGGTTTCAACTAATTCAAGTTCAAAGACATGGCGACGATTTGTTAGTACGAAAGCCCTTTTAGGAAACAATCCTTTAAGAAACGATCTAATTTGAGAAATGTGAGACCAATATCACAGCAGAGACCCCGCTGGAATAAGGCAGAGCTGGGGCTCCCCGCCTGCCAAAGCGTTTTCACCCTGGGGTGGGTCCCAGCCCAGCTCTGCACATTACAATAACACCCCCCCACACACACACTCTCCCCTTTTTTTCCTTTTTTCCCTTACGCAGATCAAATAGCATCGAAACATAAATGCACATCATGTACACAGTCAGGCGAATACTTTACCGTTAGGCGTCTTGAAACATCTGCAATCGTTGCCTGGAATCACCAAGTATTCAGGTCCAAGAGACATTTCCAAATGATCTCCGTGGAAATTAAGGCGACTTGCGTAACGTTTGGGCTTAAAAATACACCCGGTCCGGCTGGAGAAGATGCAGTATTTTTGTGCCACCCAAGATAAGACACTAACTTGACCTTAACTTTGTTATGGCGCCCCTAGTATCTGGAGAACGTGAACAGACACTGTCTGGCAGCTCTCGTAAAAACCGACTGGAGAAGAGATTCTGAGTCATTTCATTTATTGCCACTACAGTTCTGCAAGAAAGCTTTTCCTCTCTGCCAAACTTTAATTATTTATGCTCTTTTAGGAAGCACAAAGGCATCCAGAGCCGTTCCCAACAAACCAAGTTGCGTTTGCAGCCTTATCAAAAGAGGAGGAATTGGGAGCCTCCTCGAAGGGCTTTATCACGTTTAGGCTGCGGTGGAAATGCAAAGATGTTTATGTTTGAGAAAATAAAGGGATGAACTGTCGCCTGCATGCTGCGGAGGGACGCGGGAGTGGGCTCAGCTAGCGAGTGCCCGCTGCTCCATCCCGCCCCGCACACACCCTCAAAGCCGGTACAGGGGGCACCTGACAAGACACCCGAAATAATCCAGCCGGAGGGCGTGGAGTACATCCACCTCACTCGGGTGCATCTCCTGCACGCCCAGCCGGCGTGTCGCACACGCTTGTGCACACATGTGCCCAGGGGGCAGCTCGGGTGGGTGTGCACAGAGAGAGCCGCACAGGCAGGGCGCGCCCCGCGTCTGCAGCTCTGCCACGCGTGTGTGCCTCCCCACGCCCGAACCACTGTCCTCGCCTCCTGCTTCAGAGGAAGGAATGAGACCTGGAGTATGGGCACGGGTGAAATCATGCACCATTTTCTACCGCCCATGTGTCTGTGCACAGTACGAGCCCACAAACACATACGTCTGAGAGTGCACACACGGTTACACACAACGGGCACTGCCGAAATGAGTGCATCTATAGACACACAGGCACATACAGAGACACATAATACACAGACTTGCTCAACAAATCGCAATTTAGATCCTACCTCCTCTGTCTTTTCTCTTTCCGTAGGCGATTTAGACTAGGAGCTTCACAATAAGCCATCATCGTGGATCAGATGCGTTTAATAAATAATATATTGCCTTTCACATATTTTCACCCGAGGTTCCTCTTCGGATTTCACATCACCCATGTAATAAAGGGATGGGTTGTACTAAGGAGGACTAGGATAGGAAAGAAGAACAGCTTAAGGGGTCAATTTCTCATGGACTGTAGCCGTCTGAGTAGTATTCCAGGGGAGAGTAAGAAAAGGGGCTTTATCTGGTTTTTGCTTTTCTCCTGGCTTGCATCATTGGGGTTGCTCCTAGTTTTTTTAATTAGGAAATGCCACTGGATGAAGAGACCCTCATTGTCCGCAATGCGTCAACTCCCAGCACAGAGGCTGAACGTATCGAAGATTTGGAGGGACCCAGGAGTGGTTCCTGTGGCTGTGGATGGCTAGGTGTGCATGCCTTGCCCCCAGGGAGCTGTCACCCGGCGGGGCTTCGTCCCCGCTTTCTTGCTGGCAGCATCCCGCCATGAGTGAGGTAGGGTTTTGTCTGCATTGGGCAATGCGGGCGGTAAGAGTGGCGACAAATGCTTTGGGCTGGTTTTCCTTCTCCCCCCGAAACACCACCCAAGCGTTACCTTTGGGGCTCTCTGGAAAGCTTTCGGGAAAATGGCTGCATCTCTGCCCGCCTAGCAATCCGGGGTTTATCTCCAAATTCATCTGGACTACCGTGCCCTCTCGAGCAGTACTTGCAAGCAAAGGAGTGGTAGGAAGGAAGTTCAAATATGATTCTTTATTAAATTATGGGTTTATTGCCTTCGGGAAGGCTATAGCCCCGTGTAAGTAGGTAGCAGCTTTGTGCCATTCCTTGCGGTTGTTTAGACTATTTGTGTACCCCACGAACAACCATATCTGAGCCTATTTTACATGCCAGAAAAGAAGGCAGCCTCCGCCAGCCTAATTATCATTACTGTTGGGAGGTGTGGAAACGGTCTTCGCTGAGAAACGAAGACTTAGGCGGAAATTGCAGCCAAAAGGCATTTTAATACGGACCTAAAAATCAGTGAGATTTTTCTTTTACAATTCATATTCTGAGGTATCAGACTAAGGGCAGTGTGTAGTTTCCTCAGGCCCTGGAGCTCCGGTCGGTCTGACTGCTCTGGTGTTGCAGAGGCCGGCAGCTCTCGGCAGAGAAATTCTCTCATCAAGATGCGGGGAAAAATCGATCTCATTCTTGTCCCAAAACAGTGATCGAACGGCTTAGACACGGCTACCAGCCCCTCTGGTTGGGTTATCCTCCGAGGTTTATGTCTGGGCAAAACCCCGAACCGGTTCTCACTTCTGGCTCATAAAAATCTCAAGAGAAACGGCCATGGGGACTGATTGGTGAAACGATCAGTCCCACCAAAACCTCCGTGCTATCCCGTCTTCTGTGCTTGCAGCACCTCGGGATGAGACGTGGGCCCCAGCCTTCCCCCAGCCGCGCCGAGCCTGGGCCTCTGCCCCGGCACCGCCCGCAGTCTCTCGCCTGTGGGGGCAGCGCTTGGACAAGGCCAAAGTCAGGAGCGCTGGAAGGGCAGGGCCCGGCCTGGCCACCTGGGGAGGCACCGGCGCCCGACTCCGCGGCCCCTGCGCGGCCGCGCTGCCCCAGAGGCGGCTGGCGCACGGCGAGGGGCGCAGGGCCGCTTTTACNACGCGCGGGCCTTGCGCGGGGGTCACGTGCGCTCTCCCCGGGCTGCGGTCGGATCTGCGGCTCCCGGGGCTGGCGGGGGGAGGGTGGAAAGGGAAAGAAAGAAAGAAGGAAAGAAAAAAAA
>VWYP01016378.1:79432-111060 GCA_013400435.1 Pycnonotus jocosus
GCACTGCTGTTGCCAAGTCCCATGGCGCCTTCCTCGAGAGGGGACAGCCTGAGAACACGAGCCACGAGAAACAACCCCGAATCTCGCTGCAGGGCGTGCCATATCTTGTCTGGCTGGTGCCTTTATAGCCATAGAGACAGAGGCTATTTTTTCACCGTTTCACTTCAATAAAGTCATCCCAAGGCATTATTTACAACCGCACATAATTTACCTATGCTATTTGGCAAAGCAACTTCGGAAAAGAAAGTGAATGAATAAATACTTCATAACTGCTGGTAGAACAGACTGGATCCTGTAATGAAGAAAAGATTTATGTCACGTTCTTCCAGCCCAAATAGCAGCAGCCTCTGTTTGTCTCAGCCCAGTGCTTCTATTTAAATGTTACTTTCATATATTATGTGGCATTAATTTAACTATAGCTCATTAAGGCAGAATGAAATGGTTAAATTAACTTATCAACCCATAATGATGATGAATGAGGTATTAATTCAGATACAAGCTGGGCAATTTGCAAGTTTACGCATTCTGATGGTTCTCAAATAACATTTTGAATAGCGGGTCAGCGCCTCAATCAATTACATAAGCATGTAAAGTCGGTCTCTCGGAAAAAAATCCTTTTTCATGCATATGCATTAAAACATGTTCGCAATTATCCTCGGAAATTGCCTTCATTGGATTAAGCAGCAGTCTTGGACGCTGGTTCTGGTCTTCCCTGTGCCTTTATTAAAGCTGGGAGCAGCTCTGGCTGCAGCAGCCGAGGCGGGGTGTTTGTTTAAACAATGTTTACCAAAGAAAGGCGAAAGCGCTGCACTGTGGTGCGGGGGTGTGCATGCGTGTATGTATGCGTGTTTTAACAACAATAGGCAAAACTCATTTGGAAACGCTTCCCTGAATTCTCCGGCAAATTCATCTCTCTCCAAAAGAGCCAGCGAATCGCTTAGAGGGAGCACTTAATGTTTCCGAGGACGCAATTAATTACTGTCCTCAAAGAGATACTCCTGATAAGTGTTTTTTACTTGGACTCCGTTTAGGGCTCTTGACTCATTATCCATGAGTGGTCTGTGTAGGAGGAATATCAGATGCGCGGGGCTGACACTCGGCTTTTACACGCTGTGTTGTACAGCGGACGCAATGGCAGGGGGAAGTACTAATTACCTTCAGCCTAGCTAATAACGCACTTTTCCAACATTACCTCTAACGGGTTGAAGTTAGTAATCAGCAAGGAAAGGGGCACACATGGATTTCGACAGGTCCGCGCTAATGGAAGAGGAGCTCGCAGATCAGTGTGAGGGTGATGATGACCGAGACAGTGTTTCAGGAGGACCTGAAACAGCAGCTTCACGCCTGACGGAGCCATCGGGCCGAGGAGCAGCCCCAGCCTTCCCCGGGCACACAGGGAATTTTAGACTTGTCGGATCCTTTTCAAAACGTTACGGCCCTCTCCGCCGCCTGCCGCTCTGCCAGCAAGGCCTCGGTGGAACAACATCGCGAATGCAGGGTTCACCCTTAAAACTCCCCCGCCCGAGGCTGGCCCTATGCCGCCGTGCCCTGGCAGTGGGCTGGGGTCCGGGGGAGCGGATGCCAGCCCGGAGGGGAGTCCCGGGAGGCGGGGACACGGGACGGATACAGCTTCTGACTCCTTGCCTTGGACATGGAGCTCAAGGGTGAATGGAAAGGGGTCTTCTCTCTCCGTCATCTGGTGAAGCCATTTCGTGTTAATTAATCCGCACCAAATGACAAAACCAGATAAGACTCTCCTTTTCCACGAAAAGAAAGTATATATATTTTTAATGACTTGGGTTGATTTCCGTACGAGACCGAGCAGGATACTACAGCTCCCCTTTATGTGCTGCCTCATCCCCCTTCCAGGCAGGACTGCTTCCTTCCCAGCTCTCTCTCTCTCCTCTGGCACCGGCTCCACTGCTGCCGGTGACCAAACCGAGCGCTGCGACTCGGCGAGGGGAAACGCCAAAGCCCGGGTGAGCGCCGCGCACGATCCCAGCCTCACTAGCCCTGGAGCATCACCACCCGGGAGGGGACAGGAGCCGCAGCTCTGCCCCTGTCCCGCCGGCCGGAGAGAGGCGGAGGGAGCGGGCAAGGAGCCGGGAGCGCTGCAGGACGTACCGCAGCTCCAGCCGGCTCCCGACGCTCGGGGGACGGGGGGAACGTGTCGGGGAGAAACTTTGCAAAGCTTCGGTCACAGCGGAGAGACGGGTGAGACAGACCCCGGGAGTCCCGGGGGAGCAGCGGCCTCAGGGCCTCGACGCGCCCCGCACCTGCTGGGGACCGGCCCGACAGGAGCAGGGCAGAGGTTTGGGTCGAGCAGAGCCCTCCGGGAACAGGCAGACAGCGGCGAGGGAGGACGTGGGGAGCCCCAGGGAGGCGGCAGCAGCCGAGAGCGGTGTCCCGGGCCCGCCCCGGTGGGACCGGGCTCTCTTGGCAGTAGCGCAGAGCGGCCTTGAGCGGCTCCTCGGACTCGCCGGGCGATTGTCGACGGCAGCGCCCTGCCCGGATGGAAGAGCGGAGCAGCGGCAGCTCGGCACGCTCGGGGTCTGTGTGTCCCTGCCCCGCTGGGCTAGTGCGGCTGTCCACTCCGCCCCGCTCCCAGGAGGCCCCTTGCGCTGCGGCTCTCCGGCACAACACTCAATTATAAGGGCTGTGATTACAACAATATATCTCCACCGTGCTCCGCATGCTGGGGTGTCAAGGGTAGTGTTTTAGAGAGGGTGCGAGGGGCAACAATTCATAAGGGGAGCTGACAGTTCTTTGATGTGAAAATGATGTCCTTTTTTTTTACCCCAGGATGCACAACCTGAAGAAAGATTACACTGTTTAAAAAGAGAAATTTAAACCCAGATGATAATAGTAACGAGCCAAGGAGACGCAGTAGGGAAGTCAATATTACAAGTAGAAAAGCAATCTCTGAAGGCCTTGTGTGGCCTATAGGGTCTGAGACAGTGAAGCTGAATTCCTGATAAATCATGAATCACGGATGATCTTTCCAGCTAAAGATTCGTCCTCGCACAGGTTCTCATGAGCGTCGCCCTCCGGTCCCGAGGGCCTGTGGTGCCGCTCCAGGCAAGGCCTCCTGCCCTCCCTCGGGCAAGAGAGGCTCGGGTCTCCCACCCCAGCTTTCTGCTTTCACCAAGAAGGACTCTGACGACAGGGGAGAAAACAACCCAACATCATCTTAGTTGTCTTCTTTATAAAATGATGTGAGGGACAGATCCTGGTTTGAAGTACTTTTAAAAAATAATCAATCCATCAATAAATCAATCAATCATTTAATCAATCTATCTATCTCCCTGTTCCCTTCCGGGTGTAACACAGCCGCAGGGGCGGGTCCGGGGTGCCAAAGGCCGCAGCTGCTCTCCTGCCCAGCCCCTCCGTGTGCGCCCTGCCCGCACCGGGACGGACTGCCTTCAAGCTGCTCCAAAGCCTTTCTTTTCTAACCGCTGGCAAGAGATTATTAACACATTATTAAAACTCGATTCAGAGCACCTTAATGAGACTTTTACTTACTAGCGACGGCAGAGAATTTCAGAGGAGTGCTCAGTTAAGCACTCCGTGTCTATAGTTTCTAGACTATGCAAATGAGGCTTTTACATTCAACTTCTCCTGGCGTTATTCTACAGCGTGAGGTGGTCGTCAAGACCAGAGCAGTTTTGTACGGGAAAACTGGTCAAAAAATCAAGCTGATTCTAAGCATAAAATCGTTTCGGGGTATTTACTACGGAGCAAAGACATTTTTAGGGTTCTTGTGGTGTGTTTCTGAGAGGAGTAAAACTTCCCACCGCACACACCAGCCAGCAGGACTCCTCCACACACAGCTTTTGCAGTCTACTGCACTTGTCAGGTAAACAAAGCTTTCCCTTTCCCAAACTTCCATTCCTTTGCTGGTCAGGACTCAAAATTTCCTTTCTCAGACAGTATCGAGAAGCCTCCATACAGCAGTAATCAGGCAAAGGAAAAAACACATCCTCAAGGTAACTGAGAAAGGCACTGAAAAACTTCAGAGTAGAGAAACACAAACGAATACATTTTCCACTGCAGATTTATTATGGCTTCCCTCTGTTTTGCTGAGTGCGAGTCAATCAAAAAGGGAAATATCCGTTCCCTTTGACAATGAGCGAGTCTTAAAAATTACGTATCGAATCCAAGCTTCAGGAGTATTGGAAAAGTACTGAGAAACCTGATCCCGAGCCTTTTGGGTATCTCTTCTTCACCACAGCTTCGTCCCCTTGGGGAGCTGCCTGCTTTCGCACAGCCGGGATGACACCCGAGGCGACTGGCGGGGCCCGGCCAGGGCGGCGGCGCCGGGCGGAGGCTGGCACCGGCCCCGCTCCGCCGCGGCCCCGAGGGCACCCAGGCTGCTCCTCCAAACCCCGGCCTCTCCTGAGCCCCCGTTAGCAGCCCAGTGACTACTGGCTCGAGCCTTTGGAAATTCCTTTTTCCAGGTCAGGTCTATTTAGGACCCAACGTCGTCCCTCCCTCATTTTACTTCATTTAAAACACCAGGAAGACGTTATTTGTTGTCGAACTAAATAGACCATATCACCTCTAGTTAAATTTGTAAATTACATTATGCCGCTGCTCTGGCTTTGTTTTCATAATTTTTAAAAATCTGAACAAATCAATTATATTAGCCATATGGCTTGATCTCATCAGCTAATTTTCATTTTTGTATGGTAATTGTTGTTTAAACACTGACAACTTATTAGTTAAGGTGTTTAGGAAAGATCTCTCCAGTCCTGTCTTGTTTAAAAGATGATTGAAATGACAATGAATACTTTAAGTAAAGTCATTAAACCATTCCTCACAGTATTTTTCAGTTTCTGTGAATTTAAAGAGTTCACAACAGCAGTAGCTGAGCTGCAGCCTGATTTATACTTTTGGAATGGAGGCCATGAGACCATCAGGCTTTCAATTCCAGTTTGTAATGATTCGCTTAAAAGGAGCAAGTTTTTGGTATGCAGCAGGTAAGTAGTAATTTTTCTTAGTTATTTTAAAGGTGTATAGTATTGAGAATGTACAAGTAGTTCCACTCTGGCATTTGCACACTGCAAATAAAAAACTTCAACCCTCAGTGATCTTAATATTTTGTCCATTAAATGTACTTGCTCATTTAAATGGGAGTGTATTTAACTGCTAGACAGATGGTCTACAGTGCACACAATTATAAAGCAAGGGTCTGTGTATGTTGCCATATTTTGGGCTCCAGATTTCCTGCTTCCCTATACATTTTTGCAAGCAGTTTATTTTTCCATACAAAGTACTAACACAGGTGGAGAAGCAGTCTGGAACTCATTTCTGCTATCAGAGATCCAGAGCACAGCCCTTCAGGCAATCTTCTTAATTTTCTGACAAGGATTTTAACTACTTCATACTTCAGATTTTCAGAGCATTTTAAAAACAATCCTGCAGTTCTCTTTAGAACACTAGGATTTAAAAAATTTGACAGAAGTTTCTGATATTATTCACTTCATTGAGAAAATACAGAAAAAACAGCCCCACATCAACAAAATTGAAGCAGTGAGCAGGCAATGAGTAGTGTATTACAAATGAAAGGAAAACATCACAAGAAAATGTAGAAAATTAGGAAACACCGAAACGGAAGTTTGCATTACAAACTGACTATATTCACTGTGGGCCTGTCTCACCCCAGCACAGAGGAAGCCGGTGCTCACTCACTGATCAGTAATTAAGCCTGTGCATTTAGCTGATCCAGGTAGGACTCTCAACATTATTTCTCATGCAAGATTTGGACTCTGGGTTAAATACAGATTTGTTAATTTCCTGACTGTTTATGGTTTTTCTCACTCCTGTTGCTATTACTTCACAACTATTAAGAAATTAACTCTCAGAATGATTCTATAAAGTGAGGATTCACCCTGTTTCATAACTGTGATCCCAAATATCAGACACACACAGAATCTGCATTTGCTTTGCATGTGGCATGGAGGATATTGGCCTGAGAGTTCTAGTGCAGTTAGCAATATTATTTTCTCATTGCTTTGCAAAACAAAATTTTGAATGTAAATTGAAAACCATAACAGGGAAAAATACTTTTTGTAAGCAATTAGTAAAAGCCAGATTAACATGTTGTGCTTAGCATTGTATGGAAGTTCTGTAGCAAGGCAGAGGTTCAATTATATTAATCAAGTCAGAACTTATCTATTGTAGGATACCATTCTTTCCCTTCAGCAAAGCATTTCCAGCATAATTTAAATTCTCCTGCAAATGGCTGGTTTTATCAAGATCAGACTTTCCCTATGTAGACTTATGTCACTTTCAGAGAAGCTCATGTCTGCTCTGGATGGTTTCAGCCGTGCATTTCAGCAACAGAAATTAGGATTTTATCTTCCATTATAGTGAAATCACAGCTGTCAGAGCAAGGAGAGATAAGGCTGCATAAATCATAATAAACCAGCAAGTTCTCAAGTTCTGAATGCTCAACTTTTCAATCATACCTTTGTTTTGAAATAGCTCTATGCATCCTGTTTCCTGGATTAAAGAATGAGTAAATGGCCAGTCCTTTCTATGGAAATCTCCCACCATGGTCCATCAGTACCTGGAGCCACGCTGGGCAGACCTGTTAAGGTAGCAAGCAGAGGGGAGCAGTATGGATATTGCCATCAGGGGCTGGCATACCTTCTATGCTTCAATAGCAGGAAGAGGAAACATCAAAACATCAAAATTCAATTGTCAGATCAAGAAGTGAATCCCTTGTAAAGGACACAGATCCCTCTCTTGTTATTTCCACCAACTCTGACTCCTTTTGATCATGTTAGGTCTTTCCCATCCCCTTCTCTCAGTGCAATTGCAGATTGTCACACTTACTGCTGATTAGCAAAGCTTAGACCTTTCAGTTGTCCTAAATAATCTTAGTGGATCTGAACTTTACTGAGTTGCCTATGACCCATTATCTAAACATATGTATGGAAATACAAATATGTTGGGGATTTGCACGAGATAAACTTAAAAGAATGGGTGAGAGTGGAGGAGATAGTTCAGTTTGAAGTGATCTGATGTCTCTGAGAGAAAATAATACACTTTTCTTTAAGGAGGAAAGGTCTGATTTTTTATTGTTCATCCCATCCTTCTGATCTTTGTAGTCTCCTTCTCATGGCAGAGTCCTAAACCTTTGGAAAGAGAGTAATCCAGTCAGAAATGTGAATGAGAAGGGAAAAAGTAGGGCAAAGTATTCCTGACCTACATTGGCAGCCACTCAACTTCATAGAGAGAAGTAACATTTTAGTAAGCTAAAAGTGAATAGAAGTTGTTTTTCAGACACTCAGTGAATCATTTCTAGTGCCTTATAAAGCATTATTTAGTTGACAATGTCTCTTAAAATATCTGTCTATGAAATGCAGTGTTACTTCTTGAAATTTACCATTTTGCACCATGAAAAATAACCCTTTTCTCTGAAAACAACAACAACACAGACTTAGCAGAAAAATCTTTAATGTCAAGAAATGGGCAAGATGTCAGTTTTATGCTGCATCAGAAAGACAGATATATGTATTTCACCATTTCTCCTACCCTATTTATGATTGTTGCAATCACGAATAATGTAGCTGATATCTAGTATCCACTTGGCCTGTATGTATTGCTACATCTTGCTCCAAGGGTCCAAGCACTCTGTCACACAAATTTCTCTTCCTTGGGTTTTTATCTAGTATTTAACTCTCTGTTCCTCAGGAGTGCAGGACAATGACTCCATGGTCTGTGGTGCCTCCCTTTACAGAACCTCAGCTGCTGTGCAAGGGCCATACCCCAAACCACCTGACATTAACATGGATGATATGTTTCTTAACAAAAAGAGGGAACCACAACTTTTTGTCTGTGTGTATTACAACTCAGATGGTACAATTCAGATGATAAAACTGGATTTTGATGGTTTTTATTTTGGTGAGTGGCATGCCATATGTTATAACACATTGCAGTGCCTTCTCATATTCTCTAAACACACTTTCTGTATCTTGCTTTGTAAAGAAGCATTATTTCCAACTCAAGTAAAGATAACTTTTAGCTAATTTTCATTAACTTATTTGCAGTTCACATGTTGAGTTACCAACTGTTATTTAGATTTGAAAAGGAAAAGTATATTGCTGTGGAGACAGCTCTTTGTAATGAAATTGTAAATGAAAAAAAATCTGATTTAATTTTTCAGATATATTTGTCAATTCTTGAATAATGGATGTCCTTCTTGAATACTTGATTACACTTGTAAGTTCTGCAGTTAATTCATGGTCAGATCATGACATTTTAGGAGCCAATTTTTAAAGAAAGTTGATTTCTGCATCCATCTGTCTCTAACTTCCTATCTTCTATATTGTCTCCTAGTAGCTTTCTACTCACAGACCTCTGGATAATGTCCTATTAAATTATCTTAGACTGCTATTAGCAATTTTTCAGTAAAAATCCTTCCTGTCCCATAGGAGGTACAGTATATGAATACTCTTTTGCTTTGCTAAACTATTAGCTTGTTGCCAAACTACCGAAGAATAAAACATTCTTTTTCTCTTGTAAAGCATTATGCATATCTCAGCAGGGAGCTTTTCCATGTTATGATCTTTGTATTTCATCTGAGTCTTAAATGCCTGAAACTGGTTATTGATAATGATCTAGTCTGAGTACTAAAATTTTTCAAGATTTCCTCATCTGTCTTTGATAAATATCTTAACATTTGTGTAGTTATTCTGGTCTTGCATAAAAGTTACTGCAGATTTTGAGAAGGTTTCTTCAGGGATTTGAGAGGCCATTTCTCTTTTCTAAAAGATCCTCTATAAGTTATCTTCTTTTGAAATTTTCAGCCTGGAAGGCAGGTACTAGACCCAGGCAGTGAAAGAGCTTCTGTAAAATTTCTGTTTCATTACTGAATTCATCAGAGAAAGTGTTTCTATCACAAGTTGAAAATAATGATCTACTAAAGCATGAGAAGATAAATTCTTGAGTTAATTTTGATAAACATTCACCTGAGAACAGCTGATTTTAAGACTAGGCAGAGATAATGTTGCAGAAGAATGAAATCAGCAAGGGCGGCCATATGTCAGAGAGGTAGCGCAGGTGGGATTTGACAATGCATCCTTGTCCATAACACCCTGTTTGCTGAGCTGCTGAATGGCCCACTGCCTTCACCTCTCACTCATATTTTGGATCTAAAAAACCCATGCTGTAGGCAAACACACTTTCTGAGATGCTAGAGATAAGTTTTATGAGTTATATGACCCACTGTCTGTGTTAGATGAAGTACCTGTGGTAATGGCAAGTGCATTTGGTCTTGAACCCCATTCTTTTTCTTGCATCCCTTGTAACATATTAACATCCTCACTGGTCACACTAATCAGATGAATAAAACTGTTGGTTTGTGGGTTTTTTGTTTTTGTTTTTATTTTCCTCCTGAATCTATTACAGCTGTCTTTCTACATGTAAAGAAACAAGGAAACAAGTATTCACTGGAAAATCAGGTGAGTATTGCAGTCAACTGAGATAATACCCTAGTCCTAGCTATTTATTATAGTAAAAATATTTTGATTTGTGCTTGACTTGTCAGCAGTATCAGCACTTGACCTACAAAAAGATCTGTCAGGGACAAAATAACTCAGGCCCATTAGCAAATCCTCTAATTATAGCCTTTTACAGTCTCATTATAACTGCTCCTGAGTCAACATGTTCCAGTGTATCTCTCACTGGACATTCAGAGTGACTCATCAGGGTTACACAGCATGAATGCAAACACATTCTCACACCACCTCACCCTCCTTAGAGTCAAGGCATGGAACAGTATCTGCTCTGCCCTGCCTGCAGCTCATACAGTCTCTCTAATGACCTTTACACAAACTTGGGGTGTAGCTCCAACAGCTCAGTGCTGGGTGTGAATTACATGATCTATCCAAAAAACTGGATAAATACACTCTCTGTTGATGGAGTTGATGTTACTCCAGGCTGAGCACTCAGCTACTCTGGCTGTGCTGCCAACATCCAAACCTAATTAGTTTAAACCTAGCTCAAGACTGCCTCCATTTGATCACATTTAAAACATATCCTTGTCTGTGCTTTCAGATCTTGCTTTGTGATCCTCAGTTGGGTGAAGTATTCTGCAGAAATTTTGATTGTTTCCTTTGGAGTTAATTTAAATAACGTCATCGAGTTGCATCTTGTTTGACAAACTAGATAGATTTCAGTTGTTTTCCTAGTAAGGTAGAAACAATCTCAAAATCAAGACAGCTAAACCAATATTTAAATATAAGTTTTTGTCAGTGGTACAAATTGTCAGATGTTGTGGAATTCAAGCACACTTTTTTAACTAGTTGATGTTTTTCAGCTGAATTCCATCTTGCTGGAGTGTCATCTGTGACACTGGTGAGAAGCCAATGCAAGAGCCTGGAAATATTTCTCAGTCATCTTTCATATAGCTTTACCAATCAGGAGGAGAAGTTTTATTACTTAAACAGAGTATTAATACAAACTTTTAATTAAATTTTGCTTAAATAGTAGATTTTTTTCTTTTGACTGTCAAACCAATATTAAAGCAGGCTGGAAAGGAGTACACAGTTTCTTCCACCAGGTTTTCACACTGCTAGGGTACATTTATAACTGCCCTGGGCCTCTTTTGTGTATTGGAAACTTCTCCCTTCTCCTTCGAAATTTACTGTTTGGCTGACACTGAGCACTGCAGCTGACACTTCATGGAATTACCTGAATAGTAAAGGACAGAAATTAATGATGCCCAGAAGATATATGCAGGGAAGCCATTATAACTGTTATAAAACTCCAGCGTGTTTCTTGCTGGTGCCACACAGCTTGGTCACACTTGCAAACACTGGAGTGTCCAACTGGCACATCCTCCATCCTGGGGCAACCAGAAGGAATGGCTCAATCACAGCAGTGTTGAGAAGAGTAGCACAAAATCTCCAGCACCTGACATGATCATAGAATCACACAATGGTTTGGGTTGGAAGGGACCTTAAAGATCATTGAGCTCCCTGCCTTGGGCAGGGACCTTCCACCCAACCTGGCCTTGAACACTGCCAGGGATGGGGCAGCCCCTGCTTCTCTGGGCAACCTGTTCCTGTGCCCACCACCCTCTGAGTACAGAATTTCTTCCTAAAGTCTAATCTAAATCTCTCCTTTTTAGTTTAAAGCCATTTCTCCTTGCCCCATCACTTACCTGCCTGTGTGAAATGTTGCTCTCCCTCTGTTTTATTAAGGTACTGGAAGGTACTCTGCTTTAAGTACTGGAAGGACACAACGAGGTGTTCCTCGAGCCTCCTCTCCTCCAGGCTGAAAAACCTCAGCTCTCTCAACCTCCTTGAGAATGCTTCAAAAGTGCAGCTGGCCTGGGGGGCGTTGGGCAGGTGTTCTCTGGTGTTACAAATGCATGGTGTTCCAACAAGAGGTTCTTTGTACCCTGAAATGTAGATACACCAGGTGTAACTGAAAAATGATTTAATGAAAGGTATTTCATGGATTGAAATAGTACTCTGTCCTCATTGGGGACTGTCAAACATACATCTGGCTCCAGGCTAGCAGACGCTGTGAAATAATCTGGTTTACAGTTGCTGCAAGTGCCTTCATCTGGAATTTTTTATTATTTTTATTTTTTGTGGAAAGATGTCTCATAAGTAATGTTTTCTATATCTAGCAGTGTAGGACCTTTTATGAAAATAAAGCAAATTCTCATTTATATGAAAACCTAGGTATTACATAGTCTATCTGGAATTTTATTGTTTAGGTTTGTCATTCTTTTTATTACATAAAATGTAAACTGAACTTGTTTCAGTAACAGACATCCTATTGTCACAAGGACACGGTAATTTTGTTTCCATTTGATAGGATATCTCTAGTCCCTTATTGTTGTGTGTGTGTTTTGTTGTTATTTCATAATTTTATCTCTATAAAATCTGGATTTTAGAAAGATCAAATTAAGTCTATGATATTCCAGGATCCTCACTAGAATCTGAATGTCCTAACACTTATATTAAAATACAATCCACCGTTAAAAGGCAAATTTACACATTTTCAGGAGCCACTGTTATTGAAATGAGAATTTGGGGAATGAGATAGCAATACTGCACTGAAATGGACCATGTAATATTTTTGTCTCTGTCCCCACATTTCTCCCAAAGACAGGCTGGCATTTTCCTTAGCTGATACTCCTAGAGGCCAAATCCAACTGCCCTGACAGCTGAAGCAAGACCACAGGTCACCACAGCCTGCCTTGGCATGAAAACCTAAAGGATTTTAGATTTAGACATTTAGATTTTTTCTTATAAGGCTGATTTTACCTTAACATTAAACTAATAATATTCTCAGAATTTATGTATCAAGCCTCCCTTCTTTTTTCCATTAGTAGCCTCTGGAGACCTTTTCCTACTCAGCACGTTTCAGTATGGAAATAGCAGGTGCCTGAGATTCCTTGAGATTTCCTGAGATGAGTTTTCCCTGTAGAAAAGGAAACACCAGTTGTGTTACTAAAAGACTGCCTGGGCTGTCTTGTGAGGTTTTGAACAATTTCCATTTTTGGGCTATTATTGCTTCCTTCAGAACAGTAATTCAGAGTATTCACCATTTGGAAAATACATTGTGCTTCATATAATGTACCTACAGTACAAAAGTAGAACAGGAAAGTCCAATCTAAGCAGAGTCCTAAAAGTATACAAAACATTACAGGGAAATTAGGAACTTAGCAATTCTGTGAAGTGAGTATGAGGATCATCCTTCCTTTTGCTTTTTAAGTCAGTAGATCTTCCTCACATAGGCAAATAATTTTCCATGTATATCATTGAGGACATTTTTTTCTTTTATTATATAATTATCAAATTACTTGTCTAAAAGCATGATGTCTCTATTTCTTCCCATTTCTCTTATGGAAAGTTTAAGTTATGAAATGCATTTTTTTTTTGCATTCTAATTACAACATCGCTCTTCTGAAGCCCCCTAAATGCAATAATTTCAGTGAAATAAGCAGAAATTGTAGGGTTTCTTTAAACTTTTTGTCTTCCTTTTATACAATTCTTCAGTCATTGAAACAAATCTATTTCTGGAAGATTAGAAATTCTTGCAGTAATAGTTGAAAACAGATAACTTGTATTATTATTATTATCTGAAAAATGGAAAAACAGTGACCTGTCCTGGGTGACTAGCCAAAGACAGAGATTTCACAGCAAAACCAGAAACAACTTTTGAATCTCAAGGGGGCTGTATAAACATCTTAAACCATTCTCTGCTAAATAATCATAGCAGGAAAAAAAGTGGAGGACAAGCTGTATGTAGTGCTATGAAAATCTTCAACATTTTTGTAACGTTGGAATGTTTTGTAAAGTCCAACATTTGTGAAACCTTGCTGGAGGTTCATGGCATGATCTTTTTCCATCAGCTACCCAGAACACAAGAAAATGTAGCAAAGCAAAACTACGATTGAATGTTAATATTTGTTAATTTTATTTCTCTTCCTAGAACTGACCATTAGTTTTTTACTAATTTTATTTACCTCTTGTTTGTGAGCACTTTCCCCCTCTCCTGTAAATTTCCTCTGTAGCAAGTGACTGAACCACCCAGCCCTTCAAGAGAGCCCTGTGTTCTTGTATCAGCAGAAGTAAATCATGAGAGGGATGACACCTCTTGCTGAGAGCCAGAGCTGCAGCCTGATGAGATCAATAGGAATCTCAGTTACATATCCTCCCTTGCAGAATACTCACTCAAGGGTTAAGCACAACTCAAAGCACCTAAAGAAAGGTTTAACAAGTGTAAGCAAGGCACAGTCCTAGGTGAGTCCCTTGCTAAAGGAGGAAATTTCACTCCAAGGAGGATTCTCCTATACTATAAGTCTTTCTGACTCAGGGGAAAAACCAAACTTGTTAGTGATTCCTAAAAATTGCATTCACACATGAGTAAAAATACAATGAATTTGGAATGAGCCATCTGAAATTATTTTTGAGCCCACTTGGCAAGCAAAGAATGTTTTTTTTTTCCCAAGGCACTTTATTGAAGGAAACATTCACTGGCCTTTTATCCTTTAAAGTCTGGTATTTACAAGGGAAGCTGCTGGCTGTCTAATTGCAGCTCACAAAAACATCACACAGTCTCATCTAATCTCCCTCAGTTGTTGCTATATTTAGTTTTCTGTGATAATTTACATATACCTGAACTGAATTTTAACTCAGGTTAGAGGAAAAAAAGAAACGAAAAAGACTGAAAGAATCTCTAATATGACTTGCATGCCATTTTTTTCTAAGCAAAAAAAGAAAAGAAAACGCTTCCCTATGGAGATACAAGGATATCCATTTCTACACTGTATAGCAATAAATTAGATCTGGTGCCAGTGACATCTAAAACAAGTGATAACTTTCCTTCAGAATGGACACTGATGATACTTTGAGTGGGAACAACTCCCACACCAAAACCATCCTAAATATGTAAAGGGCTTTAAGTTGGGATAGATGCATTTTTCAGACCTGCACGATGTTCTGATCCATGTGTGGGTGTCACCCAGCTGGCCCCCCCACAAGCTCTCCCTGGTTTGTGCCTTGCACCTCAGTAGCACCACATCCTGGTTTATGTCTGGCTTTGGTCAGCAGGAAACCCAAACTTGGGCTGTCCAGTGCTGAGAGCCAACGTTGTGAAAGAAAACCCACTGCTGGTAACAATCATATAAAAGTTGCAAGGAATAGTCCTTGGTGGGTAAATGCAGGGATCAGTTCACCTCTTCACTGGCAGGACGGAATTACTTCTATTCACCAAGGTCACATCTTCAGGTCCATAACTAAAGAAAAGCCTTCTGGACCTGAATCTTTCTCTGTATAGATGGAAGATGGTCACTATCACTATTTAAAATGTTCTTCTGTCCTTAAAGTTCTCAATCTGGGGAGAAGAGGAAGATGCCATGGCAGGGAAAGGATGGTTGTGGTATGTTCAGGGAGTGCAAACCCTATGTCTTATCCTGTGGGGCAAATATTTCCCCCCATAAGAACATGTCTGTGTGTGGCAAAACTGGTGGGAAAGAGAATTTAACTTTTAAATTCTACTAAGCAATCAAAAGACAGATGAACAAAAATAGCAGGCGGAAACAAGAACCTGGCTTTTGCTCCGTTTTGCAATAAAATACTTTATAGTGGAATCAACCAAGATGTAGATCAGAAATAAGAATCTAACTCTGAGTTAGTCTAACTCTAACTCGAGTGCTTTTTGCTTTCCAAGATCCAAATACCGTTCATTAGTACGAATAACCTTTTGAAACTAGTCAGTTTTCCCTGAGTATCTCTTTCACAATAGACAGTTTCATTTGTAGAGTCAACACATGTCAGTAATACATGAAGAATGCAGGTATTTTACAAAACAGTGTCATGTGCTTGCTTTTCCTTTCTAAATGCATGTTATCAGTTTGCTTCCTGGATGTCTGTGATATTTTCAGACTTCCTAACTATGCATTAAAAATCTAGACAAGCCATGTGTCCTTTTGTCTTTCAGGTGCTGATTTTTTCCTGGTAATCTTCATCTCATTATTATTTACTTACTTGTATTTCTTTAACAGTAAATTCTGATTTATTTGCTAACAGAAATGAGGTGATGTATGGTTATAAAGCATAATAAATTGGGAGATTATATGTGCTACGTGAAAAATTATTATAGCACTTCTATTTCTTTAAGTTAATCTTCAACCATTATTGTTTCTGTAATTAATACTTTTAAAGATTCTGGTTTATTTGCATTTGCTGCTGCCATAAAGGCAGCATTTAAAAGCAAGCTTTCTATTCTTTTTTCCAATGCAGTTGTGATGCATTGATGTCTCCCCGTGATAGCTATGAAAGTTACTGTTCAGCATTTTGTCAGTGTTCTTTTTCACAATACTTTAACATCTACCTATCCTTGTTTTACTGGCCTTCAACTCTTTCCCAATAACACAGCTCCTAATTCTTTCAGCCAAAGTTTCTGACCCACCAGCTACTTCAAAACTTTTTTTTTTTTTTTGTAAAGACTAAACCTGAACTCTTACAATGGTCTCTAGTGCCGTACATTGTTAAAGACCTTTTTTCTCTGACAGTACCTGAAATGGAAGTACAAATGCTAAGCATCTAGACTCTTCCTGAAGTACTTCCCTGAGATAATAGTTCCCCTATAGAACACTGTGTTTCATAACTGCATTTTGAAATGATTTGGTAAACTTTCTCAGGAAATGCAGAAGGCCTAGTGCTGCTTTATTGCATAGGAGCTCAGTCTGTTGTCCATAACAGGAGTTTCGATTTATGGGCAAAAATGCTCTTAATGACACATATGATTTCAGCATACACATTTGCTTTTGATTAAACTCTGTAACACATTGGTACACCCATGTAGAACTGACATTTGTCTTTATGAATCTCATGTAAAATGACACTTTGAGTCATGCATAAGGAATTTACAAGAAGAACATGACAAAACAATGTCCTTTTTGTGAATAGAGCCCATACTGTAAGCTTTTATTGCTTTACCAGTAATACATAATTAAATATGTCTACAAAGTCTGGCTTTGATCCTGGGGCTTTCTTCCCTGGGTTTAAGCTAGATAGAGTTCCTGTATCCACAATACGACTACGTAGTAGGTAAGGTTTATGCCCAGCCTGTAGTTTTAAAATCAGCTCTCTCGTGAATTCATTGTTCTCTAAACATAATCCCAAAGAACAGTTTAAAGCTACAACGACATTAAGATTTCAAGACAAAAGGTCTAGAAGGAGATTAAGAGCAGAACACGATCACAGATGGAGGGCACAGCACACAGCAGTTCCCAGTTACTGAAAGACAGTGCGTCCCATGGAGAGTGTCCCTGCACAGCCAAGGCTGAGATGCCTGTTCAGAACCAACAAACCCGCTGTGCTCCAGGGCTCCCTCCATTCACACCACAGCTGAAACTCATCCCCAGGGTACTGGTGGAAAAGCTGAACTGGGGTAAAATCATGTGGAATTTTGTAGAAATAGACTGGAAGCTTTATTGAAATTTAATCTGTTCGTGAATCTTCATCCCTTCCATTCATGCTTTGCGCTATATGTTTTAGACTTAAAAATTATTAATCGCTGACATTTATTTTTTTTAGCAATCTTTGGTGAGAAATTATATGGGGCAAATAAGAACACTTTTGAGAGAAGGCAACTAAGTGTATTTTTTCACAGTGAAATGTAGTTTGATTTTCAGAGGTATTCAGCATCTAGAATTTCCTTCATAAAACTTCTGAAAGATAAATACCTATTATTTTCTCAACAAAATTTAGTCGCCATTGCCTCTGTTATATTTTGCTTCCTAATATTTACTTTCTAAGGCTAACTGATTATTACTAGTTGATTCAGACTTCTTGAGCAATTAATGCCTCTTAGAAAATTTGAGGTATCTGCATATGGAACCTGATCCTCACACATACAATGACTGCAGGTATTTTGCAATATTTGGTCCAAATTCCCTGTTTTGCAAATATTTATAGTAGGACAGGCAAGAGAGCAACCAGAAGAAAGGATTCAAAGGCTGCTAAGGAGATTTTGTCCAAGTACTAGAACATCTGAGAAATCCTGTCCCATACTTTCAAGGCTGTGCTGTCTCACTTCTGACCTTAGAGATAGCCAGACTGTGTGTGGCAAGCTGGGGAACAGGAAAGGTGGTGGCAGCAAAACTGAGTGAGAGAGACATTTGCATCACAACTGAGACACCTGAATCAAACCGAGACATTTCTGTATCACTGTAGAGTTGTTTTTCTCAGTTGGTCAGATGGATGGGAAGAACCAGAGGCTGGGAAATTCAGAAGTACCATCAGAGGCAAATTGATGAGTGTTCATGGTGCACTTTCTCTTCTAGGGAGAGGAGGACAGCTCTTAAGTAAGATCTCACACTCCTTGGAGCAGCAGCCTTCTTGCAGAAAACCATTGCCAGCATGGCCTCTTTGTACTGCAGGGAATTCAAGAGTGTTTGATGAAGTTAGTAAAACTTTCATTTGTTTTTATGTTCAGGGTTCAATGTTCAGTTTATATTCCTTGTTCAGGGCTGTCTTCTAATTTCCTCTGGAGAGCCAATCCATTGCACCAGCTCTATAGGTCTATGGCAAAAGCATGAGCCTAAAATGGTGCTGAAGGCTAATATTGATGGCAGAAGAGGAAAAACAAATGAACAAGTGAAAATTAATTCATGACTCCAGGAAAACACCTGAATTTGTGCAATTACAGCCATCAAAGTCTCTGCATATGAGTTTTAGTCTTCATTTCTGGTACTGTAAATAGTACTTTGTAGAGCTAATGTTTCCCACACTCCCCAGAAGATTGCACTGTCCTTGTCCCTGATACTCAGACTTACACTGTGCACACCTAATCATCCTGCATTTGCCTTTGACCAATGTTTGAAAATTTTAACATCAAAATTTAAGTTCTTGTGTTAGTGAAAAAATATGTTGTTTACTCTAAAGTAGAAAAATAAAACCCAAACGTAATGCCTTTTGCCAAATAAACAATTTAAGACTAGCAGAGTTGTCCTCAAATTTGGTATGTGCTTGCTTCCATTTTGACCAATAAATACACCTCTTATTTCACACATCCTGAGTGGCAATGTGCAAGGGCTTAGTAAATAATCTCTCTAGAGATCTATCTGCAGTGAACAGAGTCCACCTTCACATGGCAGACCTGCTTGCTGCACTGCATCAGTAGGTTTTTAGGGATGCTTTGAATAAAACTTCCCCTTTCCATGCAATTGCTTGCAGCTGTAACTGTGAATCATGTGGATCCAGGCCACAGGACTGAGACCTGAGACACTTGAATTTCCAGGCTCTCAGGTTTTGTCCAAACAGTACGGGACAGGAAGGACGAGGGTATAGGAATGCCTGGGGAGGACATTTTGTGTGAGAAGAAAAGACTGAATGTGATGCCAAGAAGATTGCCTTAAAAAAAAAAAAAAATCTGAAATCTTCATGTTTTCTCTCAAATGCTGTCCTGATAACCTATTCAGATTATAATGCTCAGTTTTTGCCCTTTACTCTTTTCTTTGCCATCTATATAAAATCTTCCAGATATAGTCAGAGCAACCCACCATTGCACATAGTGCTTCCTCATGACTGCATTTCTATGCTTATTCTGTTTCATTTTTGCTTTATTTTATTGCAATTGCAGTGCTTTTAACTTTTAAAAACCCTCACAACAAGGACTACCTATTTATTACTCTTTTACTTGATGAACAGAATTCCTCATATTGGTGGTATAATGGAGAAACATCATCAACTTAACATCTTTTGATGGTATAAGAGAAACAGTACAAGCCATGTGACCATCCAACTTTTAACAAATCCCCTTTATATAGTTTCTTAATTCTATAGGAAGCTGCACTTGGGGATATTCTGTCTAATTCTCCAAGCAAGCAGATCGTCTGTTGCAACATCGCTTTTTTTTTCAGTGTGTAGGTTCCTTTTCCAGTGTATTACTTCAGTTTTACTTGGCCTGGATTCACAAATGTTCTGATTTTAGCTTTTTTTCTTTTAATCATTACAGTCCCTACTGTATTGATAAACTGGTCAACTCCTATGAATGCTGCAACAATCTTCAGATCAGGCATTTCTTTTGCTAGGTGAATATTTTCTAGAGTTCAAGGGATGCTGACCTTCTTATACCCCTCCTTGATTTCATTTGTGGAATTATCTGTCTCTGCTATCACATTTTTCCCATTGGTTTAGGCACCATTGACACAAGTAATTTTTCTTTACCTTTTCCTTCATCAAATCTATTACAGGACTTTTCCTCATTTCATAGGCTTTGTAGTTTCTCATAACTCTTGGTTCTCAGGTTTTGTGAAAAGGAGGCAGGATGCTGAAAGTTGATAATGAATTTAGGGCTGACTTCTAATATGTCTTTATATGCAGGTCTTTTGTTACTATTACTTTTAATTAAAGATGTGTTTCCTCTTCTTAACATCTTACTATATTATGTACATAGAGTGGCCATGACAAAAAAAAAAAAAAAAAAAAAAAAAAAAAAGTAATAGATTAAAATTTGCCTGGAAACAGAAAAAGCATTAGACTATACAACAGAGAGATGTATTATGTAGTGAAAAGTACAAGATTTAATATCAGTAGTATAAAAGAAGCTGCACATAAAGTTGTCTCCTTCCTTATAGAAATATGAGTCTACAAGCAGTGTGTGTGACATCTTAACAGTAGCAGTTGAAGCACATGTACAAAGTATGAAGGCTAAAAACACTTCCAGAAAGACCATGGTTTTCCCAGAGGACCATTTTTGTTGCACTAATGGCTGGCACTTAAAATTAAGGACAGCTTAAGGAACATGGATAAAAATCTGAATTAGTTATTTCATTAGGAATATTTATTTTGTAAAGATTGCAAACATACCTGTGATTTACCCTAGGTAACTCACACTGAAATGAATAGCTAAGCCTTGATCTGGTATTTTTTGATAGAATAAGAATAAAAAAACCCTTTTTAGATTAATCTGAGCGTGGGTATTTCAAAGAGTGGGAATATTTGCAAACTCAGAAAAAAAAAGACCTTTTCATTAATCCATCCTTTTGGAAACAGCCACACTAACCCACAACCACATACAAATACAAAAATCCTAATGGGACTATTTTCTTACTAAGCCTGTAATAGTTTACATTCACCTAATGGCCTGGGGTTATAAGCAAACTACTCAATTAGAGAATTTAGGCTGGTTGCCCACATATTTTAGAGCAAATTATCCCTTCTCAAATGCAGAACCCCCTATATAAAATGCCTAAATAGTATTTCCTGTTAAAAAAGCAAAAATATTATTCCCTAAATTCCCACCTTGAGTCTACTAAGTATTTCTCTTTACACTAGTGTAGCCATTTTATGGAGAAATATTTGGTTTTGCCTCACATACCTCAATCTAGACCCTTTTGTTGGAATGTTTTCAACCTACCAAGCAGCTAAAGAATGCTAATGCAATTTGGTTTTTTTCTTCTTAGATTAAAATTTTCAAGAGCAGTTTCCCACTCTCCTTATTGTCAATACTAGAACACAGAGGTCTTCTGAAGGCCTGGCATTTTGAGGCTTCCAGGATAAGATCTCCTTCTTCTAAGGGCATTTTGAATTTGAATTACTTTTTAGCATTACTATTTCTTCTTTTTTAATTTAAAAGAGAGGTTGATGCTTTTAACCTATAAACACCCATTAAAAGTTCCTCACCCTATTATGCCAAACTGCTGCTCTTAATTGTATGCAGCTGGGTGGATCACTGAATTCCCATGTCAAAGACAAAGATTTAAAAAGTACAATTAATTAGATATCAACTCCTCATGATATATCCATTTCTGACATGTAGATAAGTGGTTTTCCCCATGTGCTGGGAATTAAAGTCTCTCTTGGAGTGTTTGACCACAGCAGAGCAAGACCAGCTCAGGTTCAAAGTAGGTGACCAGTGTCATGACTCTGGTTTTGGCACCAGTCTGGTTTTGGGGCTGTGGATGAAGGGATTCCAATCTCTGTTAATCCTGTTCTTCCTTGTGTTCTCATAGTTAACCAAAATGACTTTCTGGGAGATGTAATATGAGCTGAAGGAACTGTTGGTTGGTGGACGTGTAAGTAGATGAGATACAGACCTTTCTGGAAATGAAAGTATTTCATATACGTGCCATGAGTGCTGTCACAATTATGAGCACCAGTGCCCTTTCTCTTGTTTGAGACCTGGGGTAAAGAATGAGGGTGGCAGCTCTTACTCTAGGATCTCTCTAAAACTTAGAAAGGCTTGTTCTGTGATTCCCATCAAGAGAGAAGCCCTGTGCTCTACCGTAGAGGTTGTAGACGTCCATGCAAAAAAAATTCTGCTGAAGAAAAAGAGCAGTCTTCAGCTCATCTGAAGAAAAAACTTAGTTCAAAATGTGAAAACGTATGCAAATGTGGTGTAAGTTAATAACTAAAAAACCTTTTAATAAAGCACTGAGATAGTGAGGAAAGTTCTGAATGTCAAAAGATGTCTTTAGAGCAGAGGAATCTTCCATTTTTGATGTGTTTAACACTTTCAGTTCTAAGTGCCTCCATTTAATGCATCAAGTAGTCTACTCCTACAAGTCAGAATCTCTGGAATTTCTTCACTATGACACCCAACACAAACTGTTGCTTTGGAAGGTGCAGGTGTTACAAAATTAGATGGATGGGACAATCTCCTAGACACATGTACAGTTCAGATAATGCAGCAGGAAAGATGCTGTCCTTCAACTCTGCTAGTCTTCAAACACTATGAGGGGCAAGAGTTGAAAGAATAGATTAAAACTGTCATATAGTTAAGAAGACATGTGTCATGGAATTAGCAGGTTTCAGTCCTGCATTAGGAGTGGACTCCTACCACTCTGTAAAACCCTAACAAGTTCTGGAGAAGTATGCAGATAAAATATCCCACTACGACTGATGAAAGATTAGGGTATAATTTCATGGAACACTCAAAGAATAGAGAAAACATAATTTCTACATTGAGGAAAGCACGTGTTAAAGAACAAAAGATGTTTCCAGTGTAATAAAAGCAGTTAAGTACAGTGTGAAAAAGCAGAGAGATACAGAGATACATTAATTAATTAATTAATGCATATACTTTTTCTGCTAAAGTACTTTTTCTGCTAAAGAAGTGTCTTCAGGAGAGTTTTAAAATCAGTAAGCTGCAGGTGGCTATTCCATGAGCAGGCCGTTCCTTTTCTTAAGGAAATCCACAACAGCTATACCAGCAGGGTATATCCTACTCAAGAAAACTATTATTATCACCAGAAAAACAATAGGCAGATATACTTCATTTTTTCTAATGGGCTCATTAAGCAGGATTTATTCCATTAAGATAGAATTTCCTTACTAAGAATATGGTAAAATATTTACAAAGTTAAGATTATTATCAAAGGAATATGCAAGTATTTCAGAACTCAGGATTAGACCAGAAATTCTGGAGCAAACTGGGTAAAAACAAAATACCCAATCTATCTGTGTGATAGAATTTGATTAAGTTTTACTGGCTTTTTACTACAATTTCCAATTTGATAGGCCCTACTAAAGCTAAAATTGAACTTCATATACAAAGCTTATGTGGTTATGTTTGTTATTAGCGTTCTCTTCCCCGGAGATATTTGGATTTTGTTTAACTGAAAAATAAACAAGTTAAATGCTGAATTGCCTGGCTAAGACAGTTATATGATGTGATCTTTTTCTTTCATTATAAAGATTGTGAGTTTTGGGATTCGTGTTTAGGAGTTTGTGGTTACTTTACTTTAAATCTAATACCATGGACATATAATGTTTTTGTTCAATGTTCTGCTTTTTTCATATAAAGTTCTGTGTCCTGGCCAATTTATGGCCAGACTTATCCAATAAACAACTTTGTAGGAATGCATTTATAGATTGTTAGAAATATGTGTGGTGCCTGCACTTTTCTCAGCAATAATGTAATGATTTATTTTGACTGTTAATTTTAAGCTATATTATAACAAAAAGGGAAAATAATTTACATGCCTCAGAAGTTTTTTTTCTTAAAAAATAGGAAGTTGCACAGGTCAAGATTAAAAAAATACTTAGCAACTATGAATGGATTCCTCTGCTTTTGATATTTGAACCCCCTTGATTGTCAAAAGTTAGACATTTAGCACTTGCTGAAAATCAGACCCCTTGCAGTATCCCACCTGAAGCCTTTCTGAAAGTTTTCTTGGTAAATCAAAGAGTGAGCAAACAATTCAAATAGGAAAGCCTATTATTTGTCAATGCATATATCAGAGAGATATCATTTACTACATCATAAAATAGGATAGGTATAACTGCTGTAGAAGCTCACAGAAATTCCAGGATCTAATTTGCTAGCTGTAGGTCATTCAAGCATAAAACAGAGCCAGCACCAAACTCTATATACCTTATATATAGGGAAAGAAAAAAAAAAGCATCCATCAAGAAGACATCAATAAGACAATACTACTTAATTATCAATGTGCCGAATATTAGTTTTCACAGGTCTTTTCAGTGTACTATGGTGTTAGAACTCCTGTGAAAATGAAGGGAGCTTGTGTGGATTTGAAAAACAAATTGTTAAAACAGGCAGCTAACAATGAGAGTAACTAAATTATCATTGTACTTTAGGTTAATAGGTTTGAGATTAGCACCTATCTGTCTTAAAGTGACGATAATTAAATGAATGTGTAAAAATACTATTCCTCATGAGGAATTTAAGTCACTGACAAACATAAAATGTATTACAGCATTTTTTTCTGATTTTCTGGCATGAAAGAACTGATCTAGTATTGATAAATATATATCACTTAATAAAATAACCTAGATCTAACAAAAATATATTTTGCCCTAAAACTAAAGTCCTAGACTTCACTACATGTTATTTGTATTTTCTAGTAACTCCCTTTATTCTCAACAGGACTCAAATTGATGTTTCTGCTGGAAAATCAGCCTTTTCTAATGCATTTTAATCTGGTTTACTTTGCCTAAACCTCTAAAGTTTTATTCCAAATTCTTCTCTTTCCCCATGTCTCATCTGCATTTTACCTTTGACTCATTACATCTTTATCATTGGCCTTGCTTTTCATTGGTTGATAATGGGTCAGTTTACAACTGGAATGTGGAGAGTACCCTGAAAATGTGCAGTGGAACCCCAACACATACTGCCCTGAAATGCCAGTTCTCAAGTGTGTTTTTAAAATTCAAGATGCATTAATTTTATCTAAGCACTCTTAGGTAGCCAAAGGAGGCTTAAAATGACTTTGAATACTATAATTTAAGATTTTGGAGGGATTACAGTAGAAGTTCTGCTTTCTGTCGAACTTCTAAATGCATTTAATGAAATAAATTCATTTTGAGAAAGGGAATATTTTGGACATTCTTCTAATGAAATTAATTCAAGCTCTGTTTCAGACATTTATTAGTATGACATACTATGAGAAAATGATTTTGCCTGGGAGTTTTCCATGTGACCGGACTTTATTTTCAGATCTTAAATTATCTAAACTTGAAGCAGTAATAGCTGTAGTAAAGGATACTCAGTAGCTGCAATATGTTAAAAAATTCTGAATGCTTGCAAATTACACATTCTTTGAAAAGTTACTTGAAAATCACGTGTGAAAAGACTAGCAGAGTTTATACCATTAAACATGAACACAAAGCAATTGCTCACTGTCCTTCAGGTTACAAGGTATATATTTGCTTTCAAGGGGAGCCCTAATATTTGTCATCTTTCACTGAATGAAATCACAGATACTTTTACATGTGGACTTTATTATAAGAATTGGTTTATAAGCCTGCTATTTAACATGATTATATGAATTACGAACTGTGATTTTATTTCTTTTATAATCTGTGCAGAGCTTGCCATTACTTTTACATGTCTGTGTCTGGCATTACGCACCTTTGAAATTGTGCCAGAAATATTTATTGTCCTATTTCTGGCATTCTGGGACTCTTGGTTCCGTTTGGTTTCCAACCAGAACAAGGCTTATTAGCAGATCCAGTTCTTCATACTTTACTGAAAACAATTTTATATGTAAATTTAATACTTCATTAAAGTAAGCTGTTGTAACAATCAGGAGTATGTATGAAATGCATTCAGTGTAGGTAATGTTCTATCTACCATTTGAGCAGTTATCAAAAGCAAAATATATGTACTAATTAGAACTTTCCTTCTCATTGCCTGTCTCCTCCAGCTTGACTAATAAGAAAGCACTAAAATGCAGTCAGGTTGAGCACAAATGGGACACTCTTCCTGCACTTGCCTGTGCTCTGCATACACACACAGTGCCCTGGAAGGAAGGCTTGCTGCAGTAACAAGAGCACATTCTCATTCAGCCCTTGAATCACATTTACTTGGTTCCAAATTCCATTATTCTTAATCAAGTAAAAATCCTTTTAAGGTCAACAGAAGTTTCATTCAAATTACTTCATAATTTGGCCTTTATTTTGTTGGGGTAGTTTCAACTTTGCCCAGTAGGCACAACCATATTAAAAAGGCTTTTGGAAAGTATTCTTTATTTCATTTAGCTTCAAGGAAATAGACGTTAATAAAATTTAAGGATGCACTTACATGTTTATTAAATAGGAGGAATCTTGTTGGATCTGAACTCTAATTTGTTTAAAGAGCAAACTTCTCCAGGAAGCAGAAATGTAACTGACTTGGGTATTAATACAGCTCAAATACTTTTAGCAACAATAATCACACTTTCACTTGGAAACTAGGTAAATTTGATTTAGAATGGTTTTTTAAACAGAACATTGAATTATTGTTTATATAGTACTTTTTACAACTATAAACATAAATTACTCATTATAGCCAGTAAAGGGTCAGAAGCTTGAAGTCATGCCCATCACAGAAGGGGAGGTACTTACGTGTATATAATAGTTGGTTCTAATATTTCATACATGATCTGAAGCATGATTTACCTCAAACAGAGGCAAAACCATCTTTCTGCTTCTCATGTGACAATTTCACACTAGGCTGCTTCTGTTTGTTCATGAGATCTTAATGGCAGAACACATTCACTTCAGTATTTTATAAGAAATCACTTGCCCTACTTCATCGTGCTACAAAAATAATTCAAAGTCTAACCATATTCCTAAACATACTGTCAGAGATGTGTAGTACTCAAAAAGAGCCTTTCTTTTCTACTGTAAGCTTGACTGCCTTCCAAGTATATAAAAGGGTATCAACCAAGAGGTTTGAGCCACTAATTAATTAATTAAATAAATGCTTTTAACTGTTTACATTTGTGACAGAGCAATACTCAGTAAAATAACCATAGAAATAATAACAGTAACAATTGTAATAATAGCTAACCACATAGTTATTAATTATTATGTAACAATACCAACAGTAACAGCAACAGTAACAGTTGCCATGGCAATAACTAAAGTAGTAATAATAGCAATATTATTAACCAAAAGCAAAGGTCTTAATCACAAGAAGAATACTTTATGGAGTGGAAAAGTTGATCTTGGCTTTTTCTGATGACTGCATGCAAGCTAAGAGATTTTTATATGAGCCTTTCACTTGATATTACACCTTTTGACCTGCTGGATTATATATTTCTTTTTGAGGTAATAATTTTCTGGCAAGAGTCAGAAGCAAAGGACTTAACAAAAGTGGCAGGAGCATCCAAATGCCCTAAGTGATGAAATATCAAAAGGCTCAGGAAACTGGAGGCAATTGTAAGAATACAGACATCTGAATACTCCAAATACTACGGTTGGATCAGAACATCAAAAGAAGCATATACTATTACATATGAAAAATTACATCAAAACTAGGATATCTTTCCCAACGCTCTTGTTGTAGAACAAATTTTTAAGGCACATCTTGTCAAAATATATCACCGAAGTCACCCCAACTTAGGAGTTCCACCTTTTTTGTAAGCTCTGAAATGATTTAAATGTCAAAAATTGAACACAATGTATTTGCTTAATCTAATTTGAAGCTTTTTTGCAACTACCAATTTATATTTGCCTTCAGGCCTCAACTCCTATCAGCTCAGCAATTCCCTCTGCTAGGACTCTATCTGTCCCTTCTAATGTAAACAATTTTCTCTTGCTCTTTTCACAGTCCCAGTCCTAACAGGAACTTGCAACAAAACAAGACAAGAAAACAGTTTGGAGTCATTATAATCAGTCACATCAGTTAAGAGATAAGTAGAAGCTTTTTTTACTACAGATACACTCCACACAAAAGTTATGAATTGCATACGTATATCCTTGCATTGGTAAAAAAGAATGTCTTCCTATATTGCTTTTCCAGATATCTTATAAATAAAATATACATAAACATAATTACATTTTTCCCAAAGCTGAATTACATAGGACATTCAAAAATGTGTGTCAGTTACCATGTGTGTGTCATTTATGAATGACACCAGCAAGCACTCATGATGCAGAGAAAACAGATTCCAGGCCTTGAGACATGTGGTCCGTGGTTGACCAGAATAAATGTTGGTGTCCACTAAAACCACTGGCTGTGGTACCTTCCCCTGAGGATGGGATGTCAGGATGCTGCAGCCACCCAAACCCAGCACCACTTTTATTCCACCGGTGGTGCTAGAGTGGCTTTGCAGGTGGAGAGCAGAGCTGAGGAGAGCCTGGATTGTGTCCCTAACAGCTTGGGCTTGCTTTAATCACTGAGGCATCCACAGGGCATGAGGAAGTGGTCTGGAGTGAAGCTGTGCTCTTGAGGAGTCCCCTGTGGTGTACAGCAATGAGCACAGAATGGCCAAGGCAGAACAAGTAACTGGGACACAGTACCCCAGTTTCAGCCTGAGCAATGCAATGTACAGCAGCACCTCATTCCCAATAACTGGGATGGTGAGATGGCACAGAGCATAGTCCTAGTGGTATGGGTAGTGAAGTCCGCGATCTTTAGGTTATACACGTATCTTCATTTGCTGCAATCACATCTCCATTTGCAGTGTAAACAAAGGTTCTGTTTCCCATCTAAAATTCCCCAGCATCCACATGGCCTCAGAGAAGTTCAAAAGGGTCCATTTTAAATAAAAAATTTCAAGTAAACACAATTTGGTAACACTAAGTATCTCTTAACCAGACAGCATTTTCCAAATGATGTACAGACCCATAGACTTATTTAGAAAAAGAAGCTGGACTACTAGGCTACATATATTGAATGTAAAATATAGGAATGCTACACGTGTTACCATGGAAGAACTCTTCTCAACAGCAGTCTTATGATGTGAGACCAAAACATTTTAAAAGCAGCTTATTGTTTGTTTTTTAAAATAAGTTGATTGTTCAGTGTTCTGCATATAGAGGGACTGAAAGTGCTAAATTCTGCCTATGATGCTGAGGAAAATTCTGAAGACGTACTCTGCTGCTAGAGTGGTTATGCAAAGTAAGGTTAAACACTAATCCCACTGATAATGAAGGCTTTTGAAGGGAATCTATTTAAGAGTTTTAAATACTCTGTAGGGGGCAGTTTTGAACCAGATTAATGAAAATTTAAAACTGTCTGATTCAAAGTTATGTTTTTGTACTCAGTTTTATTATCCCCAGCAGCTACATGGGCACAATTTCTTTTTTTTAGGTAGATTTTGGTGCTTAAGCAAACAGGGAGTTGCATGCTGTTGTGTAACATCACCCAGCCAAGAGAGGCTTATCTGCATGTAAGGTTCAGTAATGGTAGCTAACAATACTCTTTTTAAACTACCAGATTTTTAAACTGCCAGTTATAGAGATCCATGATTGAATAGCAATGATTAGGACTTTCATGGCAGAGGCCTACATAAAAACCAGCTCTGCAAAAGGCCCCAAGGACAGAGGTAGAGTTTGGGATCTCCTTCACAATTCTGGTTCAGCCCTGAACCAGGAATCAATTTTGTTGTGACTTGAAAGCATTTATGACATTTCTGGAAAAAAAAAAAGGAAAAAAGAAAAAAAAAAAAGCAAAAAAAAGCAGCAGCAGATTCTTGGAGACACTAGTATTTCCTGCAACATTTTCAAATGCCTTTAAACATGGTATCTTCATTATTTGAATTTATTTTAAGTGGATAAGATGCTAGACCATGGAAAAAGATGTCAGCGGACTTCAATGTGTTAGCTTAAAAATGAAGATTTAAATCAGCCTCCCTCCAGCAACACCCCACTTTGAAGTATCGAAGTCAGAAGTGGACTATTGATCTGAAACAAAAAAAAAGAAAGATAACCTCTCAGCAAAGTGATAGCCACTGTTATAAGGATGTAAGTAGAAGCGGCTCTAGACTGCAGCTTGAAGAGTAGGAGAGGCTCAGTCACTGAGTCTTTTTTCCACTCGGAAAGGAAGGAGCAGCCTAGGCCTCAATGAGAAAATGAAGTTGTATATGTAGGTGACCTCTGTAATCGATAGCAGAGTATTTCCAGTAGAGTCAGTGGCTCTCCATTAACCACCATTATCTTGATTTGAATGAGGTGTCTTGAAGCCAGTTCTAAACCCTGAATCACAGCTAAAGTTATTACTTATCTGATAAAGTAATCACGTCGAGCAGCAAAATTCACACTGAACACTGGTGGGAACTAAAAGGATCAACTTTGCAATGTCCAGACTAAGAATGAATGCTTGCAGACGATCAGACTCAGCAGCTCTACCACTTAAAGCTTGAAGCCGGTTGTGTTTCCTGGATAGGTGGTGGGATATCTTTTTTGTCCTCTCCTGGCCTATTCTTTTTGAGTTCATGTACAGGGTCTGGCTGGGGTGAAGCAGTTTTCTTCAGAGCAGCCCATATGCTGCTGTGTTTTGTGTTCTGTGACCAGAACAGCACTGCTGACACAGCAATGTTTTGGCTATTGCTGAACAGGACTTGCATAGCATTGAGGCTTTATCTTTTCTCATGCTCTGCTCCATGAGAGTAGGCTGGGAGCAGGCAAGAATTTTGGGAGGGGAAAAAGCCAGGACAGCACATTCAAACTGGCCAAGGGGATATTCCATACCACATAATGTCATGCTCAGCATTAAAACTGGGATTGCAGAATAAGGTGGGAGGTGGAGTTGTCTTCCAAAATTATCAGTTGCAGAAGACTTGCTGGGCATCAGTCTGCTTGTGAGAGGTGGCTAGTTATTTCCCTTGCATTAATTTTTTTTTTTTTCTTTCATTCACTTATTAAACTTTCCTTTAACCCAACCCATGAGCCTTCTGACTTTTCCTAGTATCTCCCCATTTTCCTGAGGGGGAAGAACAGGAGGTTGTGTGGGTGTTTACCTCCTGACCAGGGTCAACCTACCACAACTGGAAGAAACCCAATATTTATAGGCTGTATTATGATGCACTGTTATGTACAAGTTCAACAATGCAGGGCCAGCTGAAGATGTACAGCTTTTGCACAGGTATTTTTTACTACAAGGCTCTTTGAAGGACTTCTACATCTATGCACGTGCACTTGTGTTACTGTAGTGCTAAAACGTCTAACAGGGCATATCAGAAGGAGAGTGCAAACAGAGCAAGTATTTATTCTCTGTTCCTGCGTCCTCTCGGCATGAGGCAAGGGATGGGTGTCAGCGACGTTAAGAAAGCTGATGAAAGTACAGCACGAGGAGAGAGGACATTGTTATTACAGAAATGGGATTTAAAGAAATTCAGAGCTCTGCTTCTCTCCAAAGATACGCTACACATGCCGACTGGAACGAAGGGGACGCTGAGATCGGCCGTCTGCTGTGACCCTAAAGGGATTCCGTGCCTGCCCACAGAACGCTCATCCAGCACGGCGCCTCTGCCAGCACTGCTTCATTGGCGGAACACGAGTGTCAGGAGGCCTGCAAACCTCCACACGACAGTCTGACCCTCACGTCCCTCGGTTTTTGCATCAAAATCCCTTAATTTCCCTAACAGGGAGCAGCGAGAGCCGCAGGAATACGGGCTTGGCGTCCCCGGCCCCGGCGGCGGTGAGCCGACACCCGCCCCGCTTCGACTTGGCTGGGCACAGCCGCCTGGGACATCGCCCGGGTCGGACCGCGAGGCGCGGCGGGGGCGGCGCAAGGCATGTCACGGCCCGGTCGGGTCCGATCCAGTCGGGTCCGGAGCGCTCCGGCCCTGTTCGGATGGGAGCAGAGAGCTCCGCGCACGCCCCACAGCCCGCGACCGCCGCCTCCCTCCCGCAGCGCGACCCGGCCCCGCCCCGCTCCAGCGCACCCCGCGGCAGCGAGGCGCTGATTGGCTGTCG